>JBBPCX010000040.1:4480314-4492814 GCA_037974365.1 Hydrocynus forskahlii | reverse complement strand
ATGAGCTTTATTGATATATATATATATATATATCAATAAAGCTCATCAACAAGTGTGTTCAGATGTTTGACTGCACTGTATGTATATCATTACTTGTGGACCAAATCTCCAAAATGGTAGATTTTCTCATATCACACTGGTCTAAACCTTCAATGTAAGTTAAAGCAACAGTTCATTTTCGACCATTTCTGTTGGTCCATTTTTTAACGCAATGTAAACGCCAGTGTTTGTGACAAGTCTTTGCTCCACAAGCTATGCCATAATGCAGATTACTGATCCAAGTGTATCATGCAATGCTTTAGACATGAAACCTGAATGCTTTATGGTGGGTTTTGCAGGCTGCCTGTGACGTGTTCTGTGTCGGGGACGATGTGAACATAGAAAAGGCAAATGATTCACTGATCAGCAACGATCGCAGCTGGAAAAAGAGCAAGTTCCGCATGACGTACACAGCTGAAGCCCCGACACTAACACAAGGTACAGCACAGCCCTGGAATCAAGGCCACTTTACACGATGATTCACCACCCTACAAACCCTCTCTACTTCTGTATTACAGTCATCTTAAACCTGCTCCATATCATCCATAGTCTCTTATAGCTAAGGGTACAATAACATCTCTCACTGCATGGTTCAGAAATGGTGCACCATATAAGAAAATGCCATGTTTAGACGAATCTGATAAATGTGGTTTGGCTGGTGCTAAAGCTGGTGCCGGAGAATTTGTGGAGGACGGCGCATTTCTAACCCTTTCTTTTAACTTTGTGTGACAACAAGAAGCAGGGCTGCCACTTTCAATTCGTACGTGAAGCGGCCGCCTGGCTGCATGTGTGTATCTGATTGATGCCTGTCGTCCTTCTTCAGCTCTCTACAACATTCACAAGAAGAAGGTGTACGGCGCCAAGGTCCTGATGAGGCAGAACCTTCAAAGTGTCAAGTCAAAGTAAGTGAGGCTGAACCTCTTTAACATGTACACTTAAGAGCGAAAGGTCTAGAGTTGTAAAAGCATAAAGCTGGCTTTTCATGGTTAATCCATGCAAAGTTAGATTAGATGGTGGTTGCCAATTGCACACAGCAATTCAAAAATAAATCACAATGCATTTGATAACAAAATAAAGCAAATTTTGTCATACATTTTCTTACAAAAACAAAAATCAAAACAAATTAGAAGCTACTTGGTGTTGTGTGATGTATCGGTAGCCTTGGGACACTTTGCAAAGCTGTAATTCAGTCAAACTAGTTCAAAATCACTATATCATCATATTTCTGGCATGTCAGTCCATTTATTTTCCGTTCTTAAGGTTCCTGTGTGCAGTTATTACACATTCTATGTGTAAATACAGATTCAAAGACTAATGCTTGTATACACCTTCAGATTTCCAACCTTTCAATGCAGAAACACCACCATCCTGGTGGACAGAACAAAGTGCAGTAGCTAAATTAGCTAAAATTGACAGCTAATATTGCTGTAGTTTATAGCAAAACCTCAACTTGTTACTAAAACCTCAACATCTTAGGTATTATGCTAGCTAGGTGACATGCTTGCTATCGAGACTACTTGCCATTTAGGGATGTTTTCCAAAACCATCTTGAAGGTTTACTTTTGTATAACAGCCTGCCTGCAGCTAAGAACAGGACAGAACACAAATTTGTCTACTAAAGATTTGAAATTCAACTCAGACTTGCATGAAACCCATCATTGGACCACTAGTTAGCATAATTATTAGCTCATGTTTTTTAAATATTGTGTTTTGCTTATAGCAGAGTCAAATGACTCTACGTACTGTGTAAAATCAGACATTAGAGAACATAAAGAAATGTTCCCTCAGCTAACTGCTTACCATGAGACAAGTTTTTTTAAAGATTAAGAAGTTTCTAATGATGCAATGCCAGTAAAACTTCATGTTTCATGAGAGTTTTAAGCAACTGAAGTTGCCCTGTGAGCTAAAGTCACTCTGTGAGCTAAAGTCTAAGAGACAAAACTCTCCATAAAACTCTTCATGATTGTTCTCAGCTTCAGTGCTCACCTCCTGTTGACTGTGATCCCTGCAATATCTCTTGTCAGAACTCCACAGGAGTTCGGAGCTAATCTGAAATCAGCGGCGCGTTACCTTAATACCTTAAAGCGGGGCTACCCAACCTTGCTTCTGCCAAGCCATGCTTGAGCCTTTATCTTATCTAATCCAGCTAATCAAGATTGTATGTTACAGCAGAGTTTGTTGGGTTAAAGTTGGGTTGAAACTCTGCAGACTTGGTCAAGAGCCTTGTCTCAAACCAATCAGACACTCTGCTTGGATGGAGCTGTGCAGGATTACTTAATTAGCATCATATCGACAACAGGAATAATCCATTTGAAAGAGATAGCTATGCTTTTTGATTGCAAACCATATTTTAATCTCATGCAGCGATGATATCCAGTTGTTGTGACTCCTTGTATGCCAATAAATCACTGATTTGTTTCCCGATATGGTTATTATGTTCAAGCTGTTAATGTAATAAGGCAGATGGAATGACACAACTCTTTCAAAATTGTGAAGCACACAATGGCAAGAGAAGAACTCAGACTAAGCCTTACTGTTTTAGATTGGAATCGATCAAATTTCAGTTTCAGTCATTTTTATTGAATGTTTACTTGACCATGAAAGGGCTGAAGCAACATTAGAATGGCAGTGTTTCTCTGTCCTTGTGTTTGTATGCTGCTCTAACGCCTCTACATACTTATTCAGAGACAAGGGAACATACATTAAAAAGGGGTGGAACCAAAGCCTCTCAATGCATGATTCATTCTCTTCTCGAAATAAGAGTGCTGGCAGTTCTGCTTCATCAGGAAATGAATTCTCTTGCCAGCGGTAGCCACTGGCTTCACTTGTTTTTTAATATGTGTCCCCTTGACCCTGAATGGAGGTGTGGCGGCATTACAATAGCATTGTTTTTCAGGCCCTGTATTTGCATGCCCAAAGTGCACTCCACCAGCCAATGACACACACAGTGCACAAGTCTGGAAAAAAGAGAAAGTGGCTTTAATGCTTGTGCTTATGCTTGAGTTGAACCACATTCATTTAGTGCTTTTGTTTTGTGTTCCCTTCCTCCGACCTTCAGCCGATCCACCATATACATCCAGCTCCACGCCAACAACCACGAGAGTCTGAAATATTTACCCGGAGACCACTTAGGCATCTTCCCTGGCAACCACGAGGACCTGGTTACGGCTCTGATAGACAAGCTAGAGGATGCGCCTCCTGTCAATCAAATCGTGAGGGTGGAGTTTCTGGAAGAGAGAAACACAGCGCTGGGTAATGGCAGATCTTTATAAGTCACATTCATTCAGCATCTGTCAAAAGTATAGATGCTCTTAGTCTCTCAAGCTGGTCTTCCTCCCATTGCCATGGACTCTGGTGTGTTTTGTCTTTTGCCGTTACCAACAAATGCCTTCTTTGACAGGTTCATTCGACCTTCACGTAAAATTTTCAAACACAAACTGCTGTTTTTGTGTGGCATATTTTTGATTCTGCAGCAAAAACAGACCCACTTTAAACAAAGTGGCATGTGCCGGCAAACATGCAAGAATATCTAACTTACAGAAATTCTGCTCATTAACTTTTAATGATGCAATGCCCTGATCTTCACAAGCTTTCAAGTAAGCAGCTAAGTCTTGTTCAGAAAGGTGTTTCGCTGCCTTGATGTGCAGAGTACACGACTGCTGAAAAAACTGATAAAGCGATGCAGGCAATTGCATACAGGGAGTCCTCGGGTTACGACAGTCTTGACTTATGACTTTTCGAGTTTACAACGCTCACTCCCACAAAAAAAAATAGAGACATGAGTGTTAGCGCCATACCCACAGACTACGTGGACAAACTAGTTTGGTTGCGTGCGGCTGAAGAATATGCAGAATACGCTGTACAGACAGAATACATAGTAATGCGCTGTATGAGTGAGGAAGTTGGCGTCCTCCAGTACGCGTTCCTCCATCATTTTGGACCATTAAAAGCGCAAGCTTTATTACATTCATTTTTTCTGTTACTACAGTACAGTGTACAAGTGCAGTATATTTATGTCCTTTTCCTTTTTCTGTGGCTTAGCTGTGTTTTTATGTTCTAGATTATGATTTCACAACTGTGCTAGGTTCGGTAAGTGACTTAGAATAAAGTGCGTTTCGTCTTACACCAAAGTTCGGGTTACATCACTGTCGTAGGAATGGATCTGTGTCGTAACTGAAAGGTGAATAGCCAGAGTATAATGGACCTTAATGTACAATATCCTATGCAAAAATGTAAGAGATTAAGGGACAAGTGAAAATTAACAAAACATGATTTGATGTGGGTAAATCTGCAAATCAGATTTCAGTCTGTGCCCTTAAAAACAAAATGTTCCCCTCCATCAAGCAGTTTCCACATCCAACAAGGTGTGTATATTCCTCAAGCCTGTGGGAAAAAATACACTTTTAAATGTAGAGTAATTCTTTTAACACATATACGCAATAAATATAAATAGAGAACCCGATGTTTGGATATGAATGTGCTTCCAACCTGATTTTCATTGTAGAAGTTTTGATTTGTTTAACTTGTTTTTGGTGATTTCATAATTCTGTCATTTCAATGTTTCGATGCCATCACAGTGGAAAATAGTGAAAATAAGGAAAATTAGCTTAGATTAGCTTAGTCCAGAGAATGTATATTATTCTTTTATTCAGTCTTTCATTAAGAATAGGGCCCTGGAGACAGAAGTTCAAAGAAATGTTTGAGTCCATTTAATGAATGCCTCAGTTTAGATGTGTGGATAAAAGTGCAAGTAAGGTAAACATGAGATGAAGTGATTCATGTCAGTAAAGAGCCTCAGGCTGCAGTCTGCTACAGTCCTGAACTGAGTTCTATTTTACAGAAGTGCAGATAAGGAGAACTGACTGACCAGGGCTAGCACTTAACACTTTGACTCCGAGCTTCCTCTGCACAGTCAGCTCTACTAGGACTTATTTATTGTCCAGTTGCTCAAAGTCCCTGAAGCCTGAAGCTTCTGAGCCTGAATCTTTTATTGCCGCCAGAAAAGGAAAGGCTTAATCGAATAAAAGAACATTTTTTATTGTTTTCTCTGTGGTCCACTAATGATCTTCATTTGATTTTATGGAACAAAAGCATGCAGTTTACCTGACCTCTGTAGAACAGGCTGTTTTTGTCACACTGATGTATGTAAATGACCTCTGTTCTGATTGGCTGGCCTGTAGGGTGCCATTCAACAACAAAAAAAAATCCAGGATGAAATATTTCTTAGGACTTCAGCTTGAATGGGTGGTTCTAACCTGTAGTACATTTGTGTGTGTGTGTGTGTGTGTGTGTGTGTGTGTATGTATGTGTGTATGTGTGTGTGTGTGTGTGTGTGTGTGTGTGTTGTTTTTTGTGACTTTCCAACAGCTCAAAATTAGCTGGTTTGGCATCTTAGTTTCCATATATGGGCTGTATGGCCTCGACTGAACAGTTTAGATGGATCTTTTTGCATTGGTTCAGCTGGAAGTGCTTTAAGATATAAATGTGTGGGAGAAGTTAAAGGCAGTTTATTGGTTTCGGGGCAGCTCACAGAGTTTAGTGCAGAGGTGCCCAATTCTGGTCCTCGGGGCGGGTGTCCAGCACAGTTTCGTAATTTTTCCTGCTCAGACACACCTGGTTTAACTCAGATGTTATTGCCAGGATTAGTGAGTGTGTTTGAGGAGGGAAACCACCAACCTGTGCGGAACTCTGGCCCACCAGGACCGGAGTTCGGTTAACTGTGTTGCAAATTGTCACAGTCTCAGGTGTTATTTGAGTATTTTTTTACTGCAACATATGGTGCTTTTCCACAAGCACAAGGAACCATTCCATATCGCGAACAAATGTTTTTCATTACAAATAAAGAGACCTGAACATGTGCTGCTCGACGGCAGGACTGAAAGCGGCCTGCAGCCAAGCTGACTGCTTTCGGATTGGTCAAAATGCAAATTTCCCACTTGTGGGACTAATAAAGGTTTATCTAATCTTATCTTATCTTAAAATGTCATCACAGCATGGAAAGAGAATATTGTTTTACTGTCTCCACAAAAAAAAAAAAAAACAACAATGGAGACACAAACTAACAACTGGGAAGTCGATAAAGCACAAGCACGTCTGTCTGGTTGGACTGAACATAAATTTCAGTGGGAGTTTTATATGACACTGACAAATTTATCTTTATCACTGTGAGAAACATGAAGGTGATACAGGACATCACTAACAAGTTATCTGGGTTCGGTTTTCATCACATGGATAAAGAATGGCTGAGAAAAAATAAGCACTCAAACAAGATTATAAATAATAAAAGCAGCTCTGACAGAAAAACTTTTCACTGGTTCGACTCCATGGACGTGGTTTTGGGACGACTGGACATAAACTGTTGGGAGAGAAGCGTACTGCAAGTTCTGTGCCATCGCAGTACAGTTTAGGTACAGCTCGATTTCTGTACACCAGTGGAAATTTCCCTGTAGTAATACGCTGAAATAAGTGCTGCACTGAATTGAATTGACTGAATACATTTTTACATTAGTAAAATATATATCATTAGTCCGGTTGGCTGTCGTAGTGTTTAAAAAATGTTATTAAGACAAGGACACATTTGAATCAAGTCAATTCAGTGCAACTCACATCTTTGTTTACACTTCCTTCTTCCTCCACTTCGCAGGTGTGATCAGTAACTGGACAGATGAGAGTCGTATTCCTCCCTGTACCATCTATCAGGCCTTTAAGTACTTTCTGGACATCACAACCCCGCCCAGTCCTCTCCTGCTGCAACAGTTCGCTCCTCTAGCCACCAATGACAAACAGAGGAAGAGACTGGAGATTCTCAGCAAGGTAGGATCCAAACAAAGACACATACAGTACTGTACAAAAGTCTTAGACTCCTGTGTAAACTGTTTAAAGTAATTTATCTGAGCAATGAGGAACTTTCTGCCAGCAGACAAGTTATCATTAGAATAAATGCAAACAAACAAGAAAGCATTGAATAACATCAAAGTTTATTTTGCTTGTAAGAAGAATTTGAAGTTTTGGGAGCTGGTTAGAAGAACACAGGTTCAGTTCCAGATTTCACCTCCAGCCTTTTCTTGGATTTGTGAAACTCCATCAGCAGCTCCTGATTGAATCTAATGAAGTATCAACTGAACTGAACCAAGTATTTGAGGTATTTGAGGACAAATACAGTGTGATACTGAGCTTCTGTGTTTAGAGATCTGGGGATGATTAAGCACATACACATAAAATCACTATTTACTGTATTACTATTATTTGTATACATTTATTTTAGCTTTTAAAAACATATACTGCTCAGCTAAATAGGTTTCTTTGGCATGGAACTGTATATGCACACAGACATGCACACACAATATAGCATGAATTGTTTTTGCTTGCAATAACATGGTAAATAGAAATCTATGTAGATCCTGAAATGAACTGCAGAAACAAAAGAACAACTGATAAAACACCACCATGGGAATTGGATTTAATGTTTCTTGGGACCACAAGTAAAGTTATGTCAGGAGGCGCCAAACAGAAGTCAAATTTGAACCATCCTGGTTGGGACTCAGCAAAAAAGCCTTAATTACATCCACCATGTTGGTCAGCCAACATTTCTGACCAAACTGCTTGGTCATGTGAAAGAATAGCAAAGCTAGTTAATTAGACTACCTTCTCATCTAGAGTCACTAGAGTTAATTGCTGTTATTGCGAGAACATGGAAAGCTGTAGCAGCTTCAGCCACAGTTGCAACTTCTTTCCTGTGTCCAGCAACTTTGCTTGTTTTTTGGGCACCATTTGATCATTTCAGAGTTGCTTTCAAGAGTGCTGAATAGGTAGATAGCGAAATAAATAAAAACATGCCTAAACTGTTTATTTGTTTATTCAACCAACCACACTGAACTTACACCTGCCACTGTAAATACCATTTATTATATACTGCACATTCTCTGTCTTGCTCCTGCTATTATTTGTACAATTGTCATTTATTGCTGTCTACCTCCATCATGCATTTTTGCACAGCTAACAATTAGACACTGCTAGAATATAGTGCATGTCTTAATATTGTATCAATTCAGCTGCACTAAATCATCAGCTGCACTAAATGCGGTCTTGTCCTGTAGTTTTGTTGCTCTTGTGTTTTTGCTTGCACTCTCTCTTTGCACTCTGTGTATTTTTGTCCTGTCTGCGCTCATGTAGTCTTGTGGTATTTCTGTTTTTGTTCTTGAGTTGCTCCATGGTTCTAGAGAAACGTTGTTTTGTTTCTCTGTGTACTTTGTGTATAACTGTGTGTAATGACAATAAACTTACTTGACTTGACCATGTAACTAGCAGGGGGTTCCCTTAAACTCTCAAGACCACCATTTGCATGGTGGTGAAGATTGATTGGGATGAACTCTGAAGGATACACATTTAGCCCCCACTGTTGTAACATCATCATTAATCATCTCTCAAACCTTTCATGTATCCAAGCCACCTTTGGGCCGTAAGAATTCCCATAAATACTTTGGACAATAGGTTGGGAAAGAAAACTGTCAGGTTTGTAATAAGGCAAAATGTACTCTTCATACCAAGGAAGACACATTAAGTGATGAAGCTAATTAGCAAATAGCTTGTTTATGCTAACAAAACCAAAGCAGATTTCAGAAGGTGTCCTTAAACTTTTCACAGGTAGTGCAGGTGAAAATACACGTTCAGTTGTGGCATCCTTACAGTTATTCATCATAACACACACACACACACACACACACACACACACACACACACGCAAGCATACACACAGTTCAGTTTGATTAAATCTGCTGAGAGAGTTTTGTGTTTTTTGTTTTGTTTTGTTTTTTGCCCTCTTTACTCAACTCAGTAATGCATTCGGATCTATTGTCCAACACTTCCTCCGTGCGCAACGAAAGATGCCGCTGCGCGTGACTCCCGCTTCACTTTTCAAATTAGCAGCAATTTTCTCAGTCAGATCATTCATTAGCCCTCCAACTCTCTCGCTTCCCCTCGCCAGTCGCTCAGTGTCAATGCCATTTTCTCCTGCCTCAGAAATATTTCTCTCTCACTGCCTCCCACTGTAACACGCTTTGCAGTCCTTCGCAGTGTTGCTAAAAACGGCTGCCAATGCTAGTGAGTCACCCTCTTCCTGGTTCAGTCTGGAGTCTGGAGACAATGAGAGAAAGACAGAGAAAGAGAGAGAGAGAGAGAAAGAAAGAGGGAGGCATGAGGACAGGGAGAGATGAGATAGAATAGAGAATTTTGGGCTCTTTCAGTTGAGTTCATTGGCATTTCCCATGAAGCTCAGAGGCCGTGACAGGTGTTAATGTTACCGTCACCTCACGGCTCCCTACAGTTCAAAATTCTGTCACCTCTTCTAAAATGATATGATTGACCTTGGTTTAGTCTTCCCTCAGGATCTCACTGCTCTGAATGCAGTGACCAAGGAAACGACTTCTACGAGGTTCTATAAGGTCTTCTATAGGATTCAAGATGCTTTACATAGTTATACAAGTACAACATGTGGAGAAAAAGTGCCCCTGGGTCGACCCTTAGAAGAGAAATTTAGAAAGACTAAATTAAGGTAGTAAAAATACACAGAAAAGTATATTCTGATAAATAAAAAATAAAAAAGCTTTCGGCTGGTTCGACTCCATGGACGCGGTCTTGGGACGACCGGCCATAAACTGTGCGGAGAGAATTGATTCAGAAACTCTGTTACCGGACTGAGATACACTGGAAAGGAAAATGCTGCAAGTTCTGCGCCATCACGGTTCAGTTTAGATACAACATGGTTCCTGTACACCTGTGGAATGCCTTGCACTGATCCATGTCATGCTGTAGACCATCGTGGCATTCTCAAACTCCAAGGACATCATTCCACTAATCCTTGTGGCATTTTACAACACTCCATGTGGTTTTGTTGTCTGTGTGCAGGGTCTACAGGAGTATGAGGAATGGAAGTGGTACAATAACCCCACCATGGTGGAGGTCCTGGAGGAGTTCCCATCATTGCAGGTGCCCTGCACACTGCTGCTCACCCAGCTGCCCCTGCTCCAGCCTCGCTACTACTCCATCAGCTCCTCACCGGACCTCCACCCAGGCGAGATCCACCTGACCGTGGCTGTGGTCTCCTACCGCACCAGAGGTACGTGTCATAAAAGACCGTAATTGTCACTTTTACAGAAAACTTTCAATCTAAGCCAGTGACTTTAACCCTTAGAACGCCGGGAAGCTCAGCCAATAGTAAATTGTCACCATACGGCAAAACAACTTCTTACATGGAAGTTCCCCCAGTTTGTGATGCTCGAGGTGTCAGACGTCGTGTTGAGTTTTGTTTGGTGTTCTTATGTAGAATCAAAGTTAATGTTAACTTAGCTGGTTAAGCTTGGTGTAAAAGCAGGTGTTGATCTTTAGCTTTACAGGTATGAGGAACAGACGTAAAGTGCCTATTTAAGTGCCTGTGTGGATGAATGAACAGTAGATGGATATAGAGAGGTTGGAAAATGGTCTGAGTCTTTCAAGCATCCCCATTTAGTGGTTTTTACTCTAGAAATGACAGAGATGTACCCTTTTATGTGCATAAGAACTCTTGTATAAGTATCAGTATCACTACTGGTATCAGTGTGTTTGCCTAATATTACTTGATGTCAGTTTGGAAGAAAAAAAAAACAGTGTAATTGCTCATCTCCAATTTAACAGTTTAAGTTTAAAAGCTACTTCAAATTCAGATTTTCTGATACCACATAAGAAAAAAAAAACAACACTCATGAACTTACTTCACCTATCACTGATTTCAGGCTGCCAGCATTTCAGGAGCCTAGTAATTATCAGCACTTTCGAGGTGTCATTAATTCATGCAATCCAGTGAAAACCTTTTCACTTTCAGCAGCTCTTTTGACAGAAACAGGATCGCTTTTCTCGGCAAATGATTATTAAAAAGATTAGCTGCTTAGAACAGGAGATGGTGACCTTTATGAGAAACTCTGCCTTTGTGCCGGAACCCTTAATGAGCTCAGAATCTTCTCCGTTACATGAAAAAAGTGGGAGGATTGCCTGCAACACTTGCTTCAGTTTTGCGAGGACTGTGGCTCTTTTAATAACTCGTGTTTTAATAACTCATCAAAATGAATTTAGCCGTTGATTAGTTGATTTTGTCACTGTCGATTTACTGATTTGCCGCTAAACGCGTTCAGTTAACAGATGTTAAAAAGGAAGATGATAATCATCTCTTCAGTTCATAAATGCTTAAAAGAGAGATGGTAATCATCTCTGCCTCTTATGAGGTGACCTCTGGAACGATCTGCCCTCGTTCTTCTTGCTTAATGCATTGTAAACATTTAATGATGCGCATGGTAGCTTTATAGCATGTCTCCTCCTTCTGATCTCAGACAGCTTAATCTCTAAACATCAGAAAGAAGTAGAATCAAGCAAGTGTGTGTTCAATTTTGTGCAGACGGCGCAGGTCCCATACACCACGGTGTGTGTTCCTCCTGGCTCAACAGTTTAGAAGCGGGTGACATGGTGCCGTGCTTCGTCAGAGGGTAAAGTTCTTCTTCTTCTTTTTTTTATTCTGACATTGTAGAGTGTTTTTATTAGAACAGATGAGGGCTGTCCCAGCACAGCTCAAGAGGATGTCGCACTTTTATAAAACTGAATGTTCTAGCTAGATATAATAAGCTGATATTTAGGTAGGCCACAATATTCATACTCATAATATTATTGTGGACTGTATGAAATACCAGCTCTGCTTTTTAGTCAGATTTCACAGATTTTCAAAGTGCACAAAACAGTAAAGGGGAACCCTGCACAAGGTATTGAGATAAAAAAAGGTAAAAAGACAAACAAAAGAATAAAAGAATAAAACAGCATAAAATGAATGAATGAATATTTTTACGCATTCACAAGTTTGTTACACCTATATGAATGGACAAAATATGCTTCATCAAAATGTATTTCTTACTTTCCATGGAATTGACTCTTATAATCATCAGCATCCCTTGAGATCATTAGTTGCGCCATGTTCCAACCACTTACTTATATATCACATATAAATGAAGAATTTCATTTCCAAAGGCTGTATGTTGTTAGTATGTAACTATATAAAAAGGTTTAAAAATGAATAACATTGCAGCAATTGAAGCCTCTTGCTCTTGCTCACTAAATTCACAGGTTTTTGTTAAAGTGGAGGCTCTCGAAGGGAACTGAGGCTCCCAACCTGCCGCTGATTTGTCAAATGATTGCAGTTACTAAATATAAAATAATAGGTTTGGTGATTACTGTAATATTACATTTGTTATTTAAACAAGCCCTGCAGTTAATACAGCTAATGTTCAGTTTCTCAGGTTTTATCTTTTATAGGTGCAAGTACTATAAAAGCTTTGCCTCAGTTTTTAAAAACTGCCGACAATATTTCTTCTAATTTCCAAATAAAAATATTGTTCTTTAAAGCATCATTTTAAAGGAAATGACAAAACATCAAAATAAGAGAAATG
>JBBPCX010000040.1:4450945-4468928 GCA_037974365.1 Hydrocynus forskahlii | reverse complement strand
GAGAGACACACACACACACACTTTTTAAGGACAAATAAAGGATAAGTATCTAAAAAAGTCTACCTGTATGACATTTTTTAAGAATGTATTTTGATTATGGTTATTGATTTTTGGGGTTTTACTTTGTCCTGATGTTGCTTGTTAAGAGATTCTGTGGGTTCCGTTCATTCTGATGTCTAGTCACTACTTTCCTTTGCTTTTTGGGCAAATGCATGAGGTCAGTGTGTCCTGTTCAGAAATTTGTTCCTCCTATTCAGCACTGTGTCTAGTTGACTATCGTGAAAGAAAAGACCTCAAGGGACTGTTTCTTTGTTTTGTTTTTTTTTCATTTGATTGTTTGTTTTTTTATTTGTTTGTTTTTTGCAGCTTAAAAAAAAGTGAAAAGAGAAAAAAAAACAATTCCAGTTACTCTTTGCTGTGAATCCTTCAGTTGTGCAACACCTGAACCTTGAGACGTTTGCCATTTTAATGCATATACTTTAATGCCTATTCCAGAAGACTTTGCATCTACTTAATAATAAAACACCATTTATATGTCAACCCCTGCGGCGCTTTGTCTTTTGTGGGTGTTAAGTTGAAAAAATGATGTCAAGTCACGCATTCCTGTCTCCATCGGCTGCGTGGCTCACAGTTTATCGACCGCCGTCTTTGCTTCTTGTCATTTTTAAGTACTGTTAAATAACCTGGGGGGATTTGACTGTGTACTTGTATTATTATGGAAGATTTGCACTTTTCTCAGGTATTACTGAAATGTAGTACTTGTACTTCTGCTCTGTGTCCCCTCTGATAGAAAACACATTTTCATTTAGATCTTAAAAGCATTCTCCAGAATCTCTAAAAAAGATATTTTACTCTTGCCAGTTGAGCTCCTGTGTATTTCCATCTGTCTGTTATCTGAGAAACCAGAGTAACGGTGGTGCAATTGTTCATCACAGGTTCCTGTTCATTTTACGACTAAATTCATATCAGTGTTTAAAGAAACCGTCCATAACTAGGCTAACAGGCCTTTGCTCAAGTTCCAGTAATGTCAGTTTTCGCAACCTAATGGCAGCAAAAAGTACTACTTTTACTTGATTTGTCCTATATTTTTACCAGCATACCTAATGTTTTAAATTTGTATCTGAATCTGAGCTTGGATTTGACTTTAAATGTCATTCCATTTCATATTTTCATACTTTCACTTTCAACTGAGCGGATTTAGACAAGCAATCAGAAGTAATTTGCTAAAACCAGACATCCACATATTTATGAGTCTTTCTGTTTAATAGTATGAATCAGAATCAGGTCTTACTGTCTCACTCTCAAACCCTTTGAGAAGGGAGTATAAGAAAAGGGTGGAGGACTGGCTCTATGGCAACCTGTCAACAAAAGTAAATCAGTTGGACAAAGACCCGCCCTCCATGCTCAGAGCCTCCTGCTGGTTGGAGCATGTGGTTTAAGACAGTCTGTCCCAGTGTGTGTCAGTCTGGGATGGCCCACCCACAACAAGGCAACACAACACACTCCTGCACTGATTTCCTTTCACACAAGTGTTTAAATTAGGAAACACGACACCTGGATACCAGACCGGAGCATTTTTGAATGGATTAGGCCTGAGCTGTACACTCAGTTCAATGAAACTTTAAAGAAAGTGGTGTTCATAATAAACCCCCCTCAGTCACACTTGCGGAATGGTGGTGGGTAAGAAGGTAACCAAGGAGACTCTGCTGCCGTTGGTGCATGAGGATGATGATGATGATGATGATGTCGAGGGTCACGGACAGGAGCCCCTAGGAGGGATAGGGAGCAGGCCGCCCAGCAGACCCCGAAACATCTACAGCCGAGGCAGCGTGGACAGCCAGGTGAGTGGATAAAAGTTCAAGGACACCAAGCTTTTTTGGAGGCGGCTGAGGGTCTGTTGGTTAGTGAGTTGCCCCTACGATCAGAAGGTTGTGGGTTCAAATCCCAGGACTGCTAGTGGCACCACTGAGCAAGGTACCATCCCCACACACTGCTCCCTGGGTGCCTCTCATTGGTGGCAGCCCCCTGCTTCACTTGGTGAATAGGTTAAATGCAGAAAACAAATTCCACATTATTCACACTGTGTGCTGTGGTGTGTTTAAGTACTGTTAGATAACCTGGGGGGGATTTGACAGGGGCCTCTTTTCAGAATGTTTCCATGCAAATGTAGATATTGGCTCTGTTGGCTTGTAACAATTGCATATTAAAGACTAAGCAGGTTTATTTAGATCAGAGATCAGTGGCCCACTAGATGCCCCAACACATGAGAAAACAAACAATTTTTTAATAGTATAACTAAATCGATTCCTGTTTACCTTTTAAAGCTGTTCAAAATCTACTTCAGTAACAAACTATAGCTCAACAGTTTAAATACAGTTTTAAAAACTCATTTTAAGTGCTCATATTATGCAAGGTACCATTTCTTCATTCCCTTTCATGTGTTTTTTCACTTTTTTATTTGTTTCGTCTTTATTTAAGCATTCCCTTTGTGCTAACCTGAGGTCAGTGGAATATACAATAAAAACGTTTGCGGCTAATTAGAAGCTGCACAGACAGAAGAGAACCAGCTCATTTACTACACGCGGGTTTACTCTGAATAGTCTTGTTTTTGGCGGGCTGTCTTAATTTTAGTTTTAGTCTAGTCTTGGCGTCAAGCTGTCATTTTAGTTTTTTTAGTCTTAGTCATGTCCATACTCTTTTTAGTCTAGTCAAGTTTCAGTCAACTAAAAGTCTGAGCATTTTAGTCTTATTTTCGTCAGAATTATCCACAATTTTCATCTAGTTTAAGTCAATGAAAACTGGTGACATTTTAGTCTTGTTTTAGTCAATGAAAGTTGTTTTTTTAGTAATGCAATTCTATTTAACCCAGTCAATATAGTATAAGTGCCTAGTAGAATAGACAAAATCTAAATTTTCTTTTAGTCAAACCTATTTCACAATTCAAACAAGGTTATTATTATTATATTATTGTTCCCTTATAGACTCAAGGATACTGTACATCCATTCCAGACACGGAGGACACTCTGATTTGAAATTACGACATTTATTTTGCCAACCAACCATGTCAGAAGTACACACACATAAATTTAAATAAAATAAATCGCATCACTAAAAATTGCAAATAAAATAAAAATGTGTGTGTCTGTTGCCATAAAACCCACATTTGTAAAACTGGTAAAAGTCTTCCTCTTCAGTGTGTTGGCCTGAACTTATCTGAATATTTTTTTAAATTCCTGAACAAATATAGTCCACACAACCAAATCAGAACAATTTAGGATTAGCTGTTTTTGCATGGATATGGGAAAGGCTGCTTATCAAAATGCTGTGTGCGTGAGACTTTGTGTGTGTGTGTGTGTGTGTGTGTGTGTGTATGATTTCTCTCTGCCTGGCACTTTAATGACCCTGCGTCCCAATACTTTTGGTCACTCTAGATAGATTTAATTCACATTGCCTCTTGATGGACAAAAGTATTGGGACGTAACGCTGTTCAACTCTAAGGTCGAGCGTCCCAATTCTTTTTTTCTCCCCTCCATATCCTACAGGAAATAACGTCTCGTCATTTTAGCATAGTTTTTATTTTGTAAACCACATTTAGTCTCATTCTTATTCGACAACAATATTACATTATATATTTCGTTATAGCTGTCGTCACATGACCAGCATTTACGTTGCGTCTCGTCTCGTTTTTGTCACGTGATAAATGTTCGTTGACGACGATATTTAGTTATAATTTTCGTTGACGAAAGCAACACTAACTCTGAACACCACTTGCAAAGATAAACAAACAATGAAACCGAAACTGTGGTACAACCGATCTGCTCTCTAAGCAACAGCAACGTGTACCAGCTCGTCCAGAAGAAAGATGTCAGGAATGTTTTGGAAATATCTGGCAATATTTGGGAAAAAATAACCAATCGAAGAAGAGGAACCACAGGATTTAGTTAGGAAGAGGAACCACTGAATATAGTTATGGTCATGTATTGAGCAATATAAGGAGTTATTGCAGGTAATTATATGCCTTGTATATTAATATCAGTGAAAATGCATGTAACGACACTCTGTAACCTGGCCTGTCACAGGATGATCTTGATTATTTTGGCCGATCGTTATTTTCAGTAGCTTTCACAATAAAACCAAATAATTTTCATTAGTCAGGTTGGGTCACAGAACTATAAAAAAGAAATCAAGAAACACTGAGACACGTCTTTTAACTTCATTATACCTTCAGGGTAGCACCAATAATTGTTTAGATGTTAGCTAAGTAGCTAATGCTTACATTCACTCAAGAGCTGCAAATGTGTGTGTGTGTGTGTGTGTGTGCGTGTGCATGTGCACATACATAACAGTGCAGTCCAGATTCATGTCAGATAGCTAGAAAGTGAGATCAGTTATACTTTGTTTCTTTTTGGGTCTTCAGCCCTCGACCCACCACAAACAGCCCCTCAGGGCAAACAGTTCATGCACCCTTGGCAGAATATAATTACAGTAAAATGTATTACATACTCTATTAAATGTACATATTAGTGACAAAATCTCACACATTGATGTTTGTGATACCAAAGCCCACACATCAAGTCGAGTCATGTAGGTGTTTACTGTCATTTCAACCATATAGACAGCACAAAGTAAAATGGTCCTGTATAGTCAACGGTGGCGTGAAAACACCACAGCACAGCACACAGTGTGAACAGTGTGAAATCCTTTCTCTGCATTTATCCCATTCACCAAGTGAGGCAGGGGGCGGCCACCAACGAGGGGCGCTCCGGAGCAGTGTGTGGGGACGGGGCCTTGCTCATGGGAACCTCAGTGATGACACTAGCTCAACCTTACGATTGGAGGGGCAACGCCTTAACCACTAGGCCAGTGCAAAAAACACACAAGAGGACCAGACAACATACAGTGCAGTAACAAGAGCAATAACAGCACTGGTGTGAGTGAATACAGTATAATGACATGTATCGCCCTGAAATGTGCAAAAATCTAAAGGAATGCAAAAATGGATGTAGACAGCAATAAATAATGGTGCAAAGTAGCAAATGGCCACAACATGATTAGAAAAAAAACAAACAGTATCTAATAAATACTGGGAATTTACAGTGTCAGTTGGGGAGCAAGTTTCTTGGCAGAAGAGTTTAGTGTGTGTAGGCAGTGTGATGGGGAGAAAGAAAGCGGTTGAGTTCAGTGTGTGTGTGTGTCAGTGCCACCAGTGAGTAGTCCAGCACCTATAAATATTCAGTCAGGGGTGACTCTACGGTTTAAAACTGACTAGTAATGAAGAAGGAGAAAGTAATAAACACAAGCAGGGTGAAGCTACCAAGAGAGAGTTTTAATTAAGTGGTCAGTTACTGTTTACTCAAAGATTTAGTATTGAGCTGTTTTAAATTAAAGGGCTTATATTCTACATTTGGCAGAGTTTTTTTCCCTGAGGCCCACTCGTGACCTTTGTGTGCTCTTGTACCAAAAACAATTTGTACATGACCATTTCCCAACTTTGCTTCATCCCTATAGTCAAACACACCTTTGTTCTGATTGGTTGTTTTTTATTGTGCCTCATTCTAAAAGTAGTCTAGGCTGAAACACTCCTTATAAGCTTGAATGGGAGTATGCAGATATGCACATGTGTTATTTGTCACGACATCACAACAAAAAATTCAAAACGGGCCATTTTTGCAGTTTAGAGACATTTACTACATCAAACTCGTTTACTAAAAAAAAGGGAAGAAAATCGTAAAATCACATATAATAAAGGTAAACAAACTTTTATAAGGTATCCTTTTGTTAATTTAATTATAAATGTTGACATTACTCAACATTTTACTTAAAAATGTATGGTTTTCTGCTCTTGAAGTCTCTTATTCTTCGGCTTTATCTTGTATCAGCTGTATGAAACCAGTACAGTGGAAAAACACCATAATGGAAAGAGAACTCGGATCTATATGAATTTTACTGTCTATATATGTGGCGAGAATGCATTGTTGTTTTCATTTCTCTCATATTTTATGTTGTTTTAAGTGTTGAGTATAATGCAAAACAATAAGCATAATGTTAAAAGAAATGAAACAAATTTATTTTTCATGATATTGAACCCTCGAAATTGTAGCTTTGTAGGCTTTTTTATTTGATTAAACACTGAAAAAGATTCACTCTTCAAACTTGTTTCAAACCTTTGGCCGTGTTTTCTCCCAGATGGTGGTCAGAGCGGGCGGCCGGGGTCTGAGCGCAGGGCAGAGGGACAGAGATGAGGATGATGGTGGCGGTGAAGAGGAGAAGGAGGATGGTGGTCAGAGCGGGGGAGCGGCTGATGGACAGCACAGACACGGAGTTTGTTTCAGCACGGAGGAAGATTATGACACAGATCTGGAATTTGAAGGTTATGAGACCCTATTAAAAGTGTGTTTGTGAGAGTTAAAGAGAGACAGACAGAGTGAGGGGATGAGGGGATGATTGAGTGAGAGGGTGAATGAGTGAGTGAGTGAAAGAGTTAAAAGAGAGAGAGGGTGAGTGAGTGGAAGGGAGTTAAAGAGAGAGGGGATGAGAGTTAGAGAGAGTAAGAGAGTGTGAGTGAATGAGAGTTACAGAGAGGATGAGAGAGAAAGAGAGATGGAGAGTGAGTGACTGACTGAAAGAGGGGGAGAGAGAGGGAGAGAGAGGGAGATAGAGTGTGAGAAAGAGGGAGTAAGTTAGGAAGAGAGAGAGAGAGAGGGACAGAGAGAGAGAGTTTGAGAGAGAGAGAGAGAGCGTGGGTGATTCGTGTTATGATAGAGGGTGTCAGAAAGCTAAGGGGCAGAGAGTGTGTGGCTGCCGCTCCACAGGGAATAAAACGGGCTAACAGTCATGAGTCATACTTTTGATTTCAGACAGATTCTCTCTTTCTCTCCCTCCCTTTTCCATTTCTCACCTGCTTGTTCTGAAGATACTGAAACACCTACACAGTCTCATACATCTACATAAATCACTGCCTGAAACCCTCACACTGTCCATGTGCCCTCTTTCTCTCTCACTCTCTCTTGCTCTCTCTCTTTCTCTCTTTCTCCCTCTTTCCCTCTCTCTCTCTTTCCCTCTCTCTCTCTCTCTCTCTCTCCCTCCCTCCTCCCCCTCTCTCCCCCGTCCCCCCCCTCTCTCTCCACCCCCCTCTCCCTCTCCCCCCCCCTCTCTCTCTCCATCTCTCTCTCCCTCTCTCTCTCTCTCTCTCTCTCTCTCTCCCTCTCTCTCTCTCTCTCTCTCCCAGCCGTGGCTGTTTATTCAGCTTATTAGAGATGACCATCTGCTGTATTAATGCAGTGTGCCTCTGCATAACTTAATAAATGCCTTGGGAATTTTCCACATTTATCATAATTGGCCATCTTAATGGCGAACAACGCCGTATTGTATTTGGTTGACCAGTGACACCATTTCTCTTCAGCAGGCAGCAAACAGGTTGTGTTTCCCTAGTAGTGTGTTGTTACAAATCTCCCTTTCTGAACATTGGCTCGTTTTGGTCGAAAGCAATAGTTTTCTCCTTGCCTCAAGCACAGTTCATCAACCAAGACTTTATTTAGTGTCTTTAGTGTCTTTAACCTGCTTTAGTTGTAGTCTGCAAGGCTCATTTTGCAGAAATGCAGGCCTTATGGAAGCGTAGCCAGACTCAAAGTTAAAATGAACGGTTAATCTCTATTAGACCAACAGTCAAATGCAAAAGGTAACACTCAAGGTCAAATTACATGTACATCTTCTACAGGGATCAAACTTCAACATGGCATTTTCTGCTATTTGTAGTATTCACTGTGTTCAACAGATTGAAGAGAGATTAAAAGGCAGAATAGAAAGTAGGCTGTAACCTTTGCACCGACCCCATGCTTTGTTTTATCCCCTACTATAGGAATGGCTACTCATTTTACAACTTTTTACTAAACCTACTAAATTAACTACATTTTACTGAACCAACATAACATGTAACTTGACCTGGGGCATCTAAACGTTTGTGCTTTTTGGTTTTCCTTTTTGAATACTGAGAACCCTCGAGTAGTAATGAAAGTTTTCAGTCATTTCTTTCAGTCAATGGGACTCAATAACTGTTCTGCTAAACAGTTCAACAAAGAGCATGGTGTTGCGCCACAGCTCTATATTGATGGTGTGTGTGTGTGGGTGGGTGTGTGTGTGTGTGTGTGTGTGTGTGTCAGTCAGTGCCACTGCTGAGTGGTCTAGCACCTGTAAATATTCAGTCAGGGGCGACTCTACAGTTTCAAACGGACTAGTAATGAAGAAGTAGAAAGTAATAAACAGTGAGCATTGACACCAGCAGGGTGACGCTACCAAGAGAGAGGTTTAAATCACGTGGTCAGTTACTATTTACTCAAAGATTTAGTATTGAGCTGTTTTAAATTAAAGTACCCATATCCTGTATTTTTGCTATCTAATTATTTTCCCTGAGGCCCACTCATGACCTTTGTGGTAGTGGCTTAGTGGGTAAAACACTTGCCTGTGAACCCGATGACCACAAAGTTCCAGGTTTGCAACTTTGATTGGTTGCACTGTTTTATATGTAACTGCAAAACATCTGCACCTTTATATAAAAACATATGATAAATATAATGCTACAAATCAACATTTATCAATGACTTTGTCCTGTAATTGCTTAGGGAGAGAGAGTTAACACTAGATTAGCCATAAAACTCCAGTGAAAAACTAAAGAAAAGGACATTCTTATTCTGTACATCGGAATTAAAATCTGAATATTTTCTTGATCCTGGAGGAAATTGCTTATAATATGACTGCACAGACACACAGAGACACAAAAATAAAACAATATAAAAAAAATCTAAAAGTCTAAATAAAATCAAATAAAAACTCTGCAGAAAATACTCTGTACAAAATACACGATGTTATATACACAGATGCTGTAATAGATATCAGTAGTATATAAGTGATACTGACAGAAGAATTGATATTTATGCTATGAATATGAGTCTATGTAAGTATAAATCCAAATTTATACTCTCCAGAAAATATTCTGTACAAAACTGCTTTGTACTAAATACCCTAAGCTGTATGCACAAAGTGCTGTGGTCAGTAAGATAGTTGGCTATAAATGCTGTATTGGCTGAATGGCTACATAAAAAGAGAGCTAATTCGATTTTTGGTTGAACAACCATTTGAATGCTTTGTGTTTTGGATTCTCTCACTCTGATTGGTCATCGCTCATCCGAGTTGTTCCATAATAATGCCATGACATCATTGTTCCATAACCATGTTGACGTCACAGGCTGCAAGATCTGTCCAGAGAAAGGGAGATGTCATGTTTTGTTTCTGTTACAGATAACAAGGACCAGTATGACCCTACAGGCCGGACTAGATACAAGGAGACGTGCAAGATGCTGGGTGTGATCCCCGTCTCGTACTTCCTCAGAAACGTGCACCAGAGCGAACTGAGCCTGGTGCACCATGGACTCGGTCCTCAGGTAAACCTCCCAATCTCTAAAAATATGTGTGTCACCAGGGAAACCAGGAATAAAACATAACTGGATTATTTTTTTTTTCCTCACCATTGATCGCAAAGATAAATAAACAACAGAAAAAAAACCCCACATTTTTTGACAACTCTGCTCGGTAGGGTACCGTGGCTCTGGCGGTTCCCTTGGTAACCAACACCTCCATCCTGAAGCTGAATCTGCGAGATAATAGGATGGAAGGAGTAGGCGGGGCGGCTGTGGCCGACATGCTGAAGGAGAACTGTTATATCACAGGTGCTTTTCTCAAATGGATAAACACCTTCTACACACTTACTACTAAACATCTCAACCCAAACACCAGCCGTACACCAGTCTCACTCAGCCACAGCACCCAGCAGACATGTTGTCTCTGCCTGCTCCGTCTGAGTCTGTCTCTGTCCTATCTTATTCTGCAAACTGGATTTATTACCCAACGTTTCATCAGCTAAACATTTTGCCAATGCTCTCTTGAGCTAATTTGTTCAGAGAGTAGCTGTTGTGCATTTATGTCCAACTTGGGTCAGCATGTGGAATTGGCACTTTTTGTGATGTTTATCACTATATAAAGACACTTCATGCTGCCTCCACTGATTTTTCCACATTTTTGCATATATAATAAACAGTTAAATAAACAGTTAAACAGTTAAAATCATGGTATTTCAGAGTGGTTTGATAGAACGTCTTGATGTTCCATTCTAAGAAGTCACAGTAGTGGTGGTCCAGAACTTCTGAAGAGTTTAATGCAGGGATCACTAATCTTAGCCACAAGGTGTGGCTTAAGTTGGCAGAATCTCTACTGATTGCACTTGTTTTATCAGTTAGTCTGATTAGTTAAGGTGTTGTGTTGGAATGAAGCCCTGCAGCCATACCAGCCCTCTGTGTGGCCCCAGGATTAATGCCTCTTAGAGATGTTACACAAAGTGTTAATATCCCGCCTGAAGCCTGAGGCATTGCTTTACGATCATTTGGAGATCTAGGCCTAAAACACCTTTTTTATTTAAAGATACAGGCAGTTTTTTGGGGGGTATTTTCCAAGTAAATAAGATTATATTCGTGTTGAAGACATCACAACCTCAGGGACCTATCACCACTACTGTGAAGAAAAAACATAAGGATAGGCATAAATATAAATATATATATATATATATACACACACACACACACACACACACAGACACACACATAGGTGTTGCCTCGCACCTCCAGGGCTGGGGGTTTGAATCCGGGTCCTGGTTTTGTGTGTGTGGAGTTTGTATGTTCTCCTCACGGTGGCGTGGGTTTCCTCCGGGGTCTCCGGGTGTCTCTCACAGTCCAAAGACATGCTGTCAGGTGAACTTCAAAATTGACCATATGTGTGAGTGTGTGAGCGAATGGTGTGTGTGTGTGTGGGTGGGTGGGGTGTGTGTGTGTGTGTGTGTGTGTGTGTGTGTGTGTGTGTGTGTGTGTGTGTAAGTGAATGTAAGTGATAGAGTCCCTGCCTCGTGCCTGTAGACCCCAGCATAGGCTCCGGGTACCCACGACCCAAGTAAGGATTAAGCGGTTACAGAAAATAAAAGGCTGAATGAACTAATTAATTTTGACATTCCACTGGGGTGGTGTACTCCTGAGAGCATTTTAAATCCTTTTTGTGGTCTGGTGAGACTGTAGTGTTTTGAAAATGCTGTACGACCACTGGCATGGGGGTATGGGCTCTCTGGAAAAGGGGAAAATGCTATTTCAGAAATGGACAAGGCCTGAGAAGCTGGAGAAGCTGATGTTGGAGGTGTTGGAGAGATGTCGGAGCCCGCACTTCTGAAAGAAGGATTTATCCTGCTGCTTCTTTTTCAGCTCATCACGAGCTGCTCAGTATGTCAGCACATTAAATGAAAGGGCAAGATTGCCTTTATTAGGAGGAGAAAAACTCCTGCTCTGGTTTAATTAAGGCTCTGAGTTTGATCGCACAGTGTCGCGCGGTGCAGAAGCTCAATTGTGGAATAACTCTGTTACTAAGCAATACAGAAAACACCTGACCTGAAGACTGAAATCTGATCACATCATTTGATACCATACCACACACACACACGTGCACGCACACACACACACACACACACACACACACACACACACACACACATACAAAAGAACACACACTCTCTTACACACACACATGCACACACACACACACATACACACAAGGGCATTAACAACTTGAGATTTTTTCAGGTCAACTTATCTGTCAGCAAAGTCAAAGTCGAGTCGACTAGTCGTTTGATGATGTCGTCACACAGGCGCAGCGGAGGAACACAGATGTCCAACATTGAACAACTTTTATTAAAGTTCTCTGTAACATTAACAGTCATCATGACAATTAAACAAAACAAAACAATGGCTGATACCTTGAATTTTCTGGTAAATTTAAGTGCACAACAGAAAGTGGGAACAGTTTAAGCCGCGGTGCCACTCTGCTCCTCTGGACTGGACGACACTCTGCAGTGCTAGCGTTAGCCATGTTAGCTAGCGGTGCCATTTCAGATGCCGTACTTTTATTGTATTTTAACACCGACTTGCAGATTGTGCAGTTCACTGTGCTGTGTGTGTCTAGAGTGAAGTATCTCCACACATGTGATGTGTGTCTGTCACATCTGCTGCCATGTCTCTTGTCTTGTTGTGGTTCTGTGTTTAGATTCCTCTCGTGCCAACATTACCCTTTTTATGAAGGGACTATAATAATTGGTTAAGTCAAGGAACATGTGTCAGCGTAAGCCAATCAGAGGCAGAGATTGCATTGTGTACTCAAGCGCGCACACAGAGAGAGGGAAAAAAACACACGACTAGTCGACTTCTCTCAGTGGACGTCGACTTGTGCCTCTGACGTCGACTAGTCAACTAGTCTGTTAATGCCCTAATATACACACACTAACACACACACACACGCACACACATATACACACACACACACACACACACACACACACATGTCTTCCTATATAATGGAATTATTTGACACGAACTGTAGTCTACAGCTCCTGTGTGTCATTGTTACAGACCTGTGAATTTGTACATGATAGCATATTAAAATCTCTGCATGCATGTACCTGCAATCAAATTAGTTTAAGTACTGAATCATTGTCTCCAAGCTTTTTAAAACGGTCTATCTGATGCTGACATCATTTCAGAAGTTGATCTGTCGGAGAACCAGCTGGGCGAGCAGGGTGTGAAGGCTCTGGCCAGCATGCTGCAGGAGAACACTGCCCTGGTGTCCCTCAGCCTCTCCGGGAACTGTCTCAACGATCAAGCTGCCAAACATCTGGCTGAGGCCCTGAGGAGAAACCAGAACCTGCAGCACCTGGACCTGAGTCACAACCAGCTGGGAGGGGCAGCAGGTACGGCCTGGCCTGACCGCTGATGTGGATCTTTTCTTAAGCCATAATGGTACTTATAGAGTAGGCTTGTGGTGCTGCTGAAGCATTTGGTGAAAACATTTTAAATGAATAAGAAGTTTAGTTGTGTCCAGTTCTACCCAGTAGCTAGGACCTAGTAGTTACACTGGGTGGTGTCTTCCTCTGAGTTTTATTAAGCGCCACTGCAACGTCTCAAACTGCCACTAACGCAACATAATTAGACAGTATAACACAGTTTGACTGCTAGTTCTGTTGGGTCTGACAAAAGACGTCCACGCTGTCTAGCATCACAATAAGTGACGGGGAGAGGGGACTACCCAGAGAGAGCAAAACCAGTCATACTCTCTTCCCAGCCATGGATGTCTACAGCACCACTGGGGAGTAACCTCAAACTCTCTTGCCGATGAGGCCAAAAGAGAGCCGCAGCGAAGCTGACAGCATCACTGCTTTCTGATTGGTCGAAATGTCATCACAACATGTTTTTAAATCAACATCACTAACAAGTTAACCAGGTTAGGTTTTCATCACATGGATAAAGAATGCTGAGAAAAAGTATTAAAACTAAAACAAGACTATAAATAATAAAAGACCACAATAACAAAAGTGGCTCTGACAGGAATAAAAAACTTCCGCTGGTTCGACTCCATGGACGCGGTTTTGGGACGACCGGCCATAAACTGTGTGGAGAGAACTGCTCTGCTGACGATTCAGAAACTCTGTTACTGGACTGAGATACACTGGAAAATGAAAGAGTGTTGTGAGTTCTGTGTATTTGCAGGATGATTTAGGTACAGTATGGTTCCCGTAGACCCGTGGAAAAGTGCCTACAAAAAGGAATACCCAGGAAAAGGGTGCCATCTATCCAGCACTACAAATAAAAGTGCCAGTGCCATAGAAGGACCACTTTTGGTTCTCTCTTTGATAGGACAGTCCTTTAAATAATCGTTTTTGTGAATAAGATGCAGGTGTGTGAAGAAATAAAACATTTAAGAACCTCAAAATGATGTAAATATCAAGCAAACAGCTGTTTAGGTTTGATAGTGGTTGCTGAATATTTCATAAGACAGAGATTAACAACAGAATTAAGGTTAATAGGTGAATTATAAGCCTCTATCTTAAGGGGTTAAACTTTATTAATTACATGTAGTTATTATTATTGCTTAGATACGTTTATATCACTGATGTATGTGAAAGGAAGAGGCTTTCCTTTGGAAACCTGCGGAATTATATGCAACAATTACCATAGCTATGCAAACACCAAGACGTAGAACCTGGTACACAGTGTACACAGAGGGCACTCTAGAGAGTCATATTACAGAGAAATGTTAATGAAAATCACCCTCTGACACAAAAAGCAAAGCAGAGTTTGTTCCTTGGCCAGCAAACATCA
The DNA here is from genome assembly GCA_037974365.1 of Hydrocynus forskahlii. Lineage (NCBI taxonomy): Eukaryota > Metazoa > Chordata > Actinopteri > Characiformes > Alestidae > Hydrocynus > Hydrocynus forskahlii. Next base: position 4,454,691 of record JBBPCX010000040.1, on the reverse strand, counting down.
AGTTGGGTTCGATCTAACCCTGGATTTTGTGTCTTGTGGCGACGGGACTCTTTTTACACAGATATATTATACTATGGCAATATAAGCTCTCTGAACAAGTGTGCCTAGGGCCACAGAAGCAAACAAATCCATATGTGGCTATGATTAATGCACTTATATTTAAGAAATCTGCATTCATAAGTAGACAGCAAACCATTTATAGCAGTAAAAAACAGTGGAGTCTCCACTGACTCCATGTTAGTGCTTATTAGAGTACTGACTGTTTTATGTTTTTCATATCCATGTAGTTTGACTAAAAAAGCAGTAATAGCTCGGAAAGCAGCATTAAGAGGAATTTAGCCGAAGAGCACACATCTCTCAGTTTCTGATTGGTCAGAAGCTTTCCTTTATTGCTCCGAGAGCAGTTTATGATTCAAAATCCCAGACCTGACCTGCCCTCGAGCGGGTTAGACTTGCAGCATATGTTCCCGTGGCGATGAATCCTGGGAGAAAGCGAACCTCCATTGTGACAGAAAATAAATCCATGTTGAGAGTTTGCATTCTAAGCCAAATCTTGCTTTCTGAGACATGCCCAGGTTAAGCTCAGGATTTCAGATCATGAACAAGTGTTCGACCAAGTTTGTGAAAATATTGCTTTTCAGTAGAGGAGATCACGCTACATGAATATTAAAACTATAATAATGGTTATAATACTCTAATAAATACTAAGACATTGGAAGTGTCACTTTATGATTTTACAAATGCTTTAAGCATTTGCACCCAAGACCACCATTATCTTCTGTCAGATCCAGTAACTGCACAAGTGTGATGAGATGGGATTTACCTGCCGCCTTGCTTTCGATTGATGTGTTCAGTCAACCGGTGTTTGTCTCTTCTCAACTAAACTGTGAAAAGTCCTCAAATCCAGACTTCATCACTGAACTCGCGACTGCCGAGACTCGTCATGGCCTCCTGTTTCAGGCAGTGCATCTCAGAAAATGTCCCGGCCGTTTCCAGAATGTGTAGCCTGGGGCATAATCATCTGGCGGTGGCTACACGCGTGGTTATGAGCACTTGAAGAGCACTGCTCCTCCTGAAATATTCTGCAGTGTGAATAATGCATAAAACAGCAAGGGTTTAATATTTTGCAGGGCTGTACATAATGTTGATGATGCCCATAAAACCCTTGTTTAATCCGCCTGAGACCAAATGACGTTCCAAACGACCAAAAAGACGTAAGAAAGCACAGAACTCCTGAAGCCCCGGTGCCATGAATGTAAGAGACAGTCATTTAGATGATTCATCAGTGATTCAAGCTCGTTCCTGTGATAAAACTCTTTAGAAACATTTTGGAAACTTTAGGACCAAGGCAAAAAGAAATTCAGTATGTGTCGCATGAAAATATTAAACACTTTATTTGTTAAAACCATGGCATGCTAAGCTTCCTTCAGAAGCATTTAAAGAGCCCATATCCTATATTTTTCATGCATTTCAGCTTTCCCCTTGGTCTACTTTTGTAGGCACTTTTATGTGTTTAAGTTTGGAAAAACATTTGAATTCATTTACATGTGACCATTTTTCAACCACTCTTTCCTTGTTACTGTGTCTTTAAGAATGTTTGTAAATGACCTCTGTCCTGATTGGCTCTACATTGTACAACAGTTACAAAAACACAAAACTTAAAAAAATGGAAATGCGTGGAGCATATATATATATATATATATATATATATATGTGTGTATATATGTGACATCACAAAAACAGTGTATTCAAAATGAGCTGACTGTATAGAGTGGAGCGTGAAAGGTACATTTTCCAAAAGCAAGTTCAGTCACTCTTGAAATGGACCCTTTAATACTGATAAGTGATAGAATGAGTTTGCTTCTTTTTGTTAATGGAAAAAAATATTAGAGCATTAAAAGCCTAGCAACATATTCTAAATCTGAGTTCTCTTCTAAGTTCATAAACATAAAATGGAACAAGAAAATTATTTTAAAATGAAAGCAACAAATGTATCCTCTTTTTACACCTGCGATTTTCAAGAAATTACTGACAGTTTTTTTTTTAAACCAAAATATTGAATAAATCGATTCTATTTGGTATCATTAAAACAGTTAGGTGTGAGGTCCAGCCCTGGACCGGAGTCAGCCACCCCAGAGTTTCACACCGCCCCATAACGAGCAGATCAGGATCACCTGAGTACTAGAGCTAGGAGTATATATAGACCTAAGAGACATTTTCTCACTGTGAAGGATACGAAGCCCGGCCTAGATGTCAAGTGTTTCCTTGGTTTCTTGTCTATATAGCCTTCTTGTGTTTCTCTGACCTGAGTGAAGTGGTGATTAATATATATTAGAGATGTGCCCAATCTGATATGATATCGGTATCGGGTCCGATATAGCCGTAAATCCGATATTGGTCGGACAGCCCCGATCTCTATATTCCAGTTTGCAGCTTGAGCTGGACCTTAAACTTGACGCTGCAATACAAGATGCGTCACCGCCGCCATACCATGAACGTGCAGCAACTTCAGTCTGATTGAGCCTTGTTTTGAACAAAATGTCACTCGTTTGGAGATATTAGAGTTTGGAAACGCCAAAAAGCAAGATTGCTACTTGCAATGTGTGTAAAGCCAGCGGGCCGAAGGGTGGAAGTACGGTTGCGTTGTACAATACAACAAATTTAATCAAGCACCTGCAGAGATTTCACGACAAAGTGTACCAGGAGATGCTAGCAAACAGGGAAAAGACACCAGGCAGCAGACGCTCGTTGACATTTTCCAAAAACACAACAAATTTACAGCAGACAACCCAAAAGAAATATCAGAGAAGACTCTTGGCTCTCCCTCAAGACCTCTTTGGGGTTCTTTCAGAGGCTATTTTGTGTGTTTTGTTGGCTGTTTTTGCCCTCTCCCCCCTCTCTATCTCGCAAAACACGATGAGCCTAAAGGCGGGCATCTCGTAACTCGGCCGGTCCACCTTAAATACAGAAGTGGTGAGATTACACTCTGTCCATGTCGTGTCTCCGAATTCATGTTATTTAAAATGTATTCGTTTTGCACTTTTTTTTTTTTTTACACAGTTGTTGCTGCTAAAATGGACATAATACTTTAACTATTTAGATGATTCTCTCAAAACACATGCAGGGTGTTCTGATGATTCATGCTACCCTGTGGAAAAATGCTCCCTTGAAGCTTCAGTGTTCCAAGACAGCGCAGATAAACCAGCTTCCCTAACGCTAGGTGGCACAGATTTATGGGCGTGGCACTGAATCCCAAGACTGTGGAACTGCACATGCGCAGAAGGGCATGGGAGCACATCTTGATGGGTAGCATGTTTCATCAGAACACCGGACTGGGTTAAAGTCACGTGGTGCGATTAATCAGTTTTTTCAACGCGTGATTAATCGATCGAAATTGACGCATTAATTTGACACCCCAGTATATATTTATTTTGTTTTATTTTATTTATTTATTTAAGAAAAATAAATGTTTGATTTCTGTATGTATGGTTTGATTTCTTTGCATGCGTGGATTGGATGGGTTGCTACTGACATCTGGTGAGAATTTCATGTCAATAGCACCTTTAGAGATATATTTACTTAGAATACTTATTTTACCTGCTGTGTGTGTGTGTGTGTGTTTGTGTGTGTGTATATTTTACCTGCTGTGTGTGTGTGTGTGTATATATATGTGTGTGTGTGTGTGTGTGTGTGTATATATATATATATATATATATATATATATATGTGTGTGTGTGTGTGTGTGT
>JBBPCX010000040.1:4435980-4450845 GCA_037974365.1 Hydrocynus forskahlii | reverse complement strand
TTGTGTCCTGAATTACAGGCTTTCAAATTTAGCATGTTTTTAAGAAATATGAACTTTTTATACTCAATTCTGCTATTTCCATTTAGTCATGTTCATACTTAGTTCCTCATTCTGGTTTTGGGTTTAAAATAATTGTGTTCAGCTGGTTCAGCACATTCACTGCCTAGCTGTTGCTCATACCAATGACTTTATCATTCTATTTTAGACCAAAAAGAGCCCTAAATACAAAATAGTGCAGAAAAAAAAATATCACATGCTGATGCTGGATATACTAAGAAATTCTTCTGCAGTCCTACAGGAAACTCAGTTCTTGAGGGGTTTTTGGACCAGAGTCTTGTGGAAGTACAAACAGAGGAGGAATGCAGAAACTTTGACACACACCTGTGAGGAGGTACGGCATTTAGCCAGGCACAGCTCAAAGTGATCCTCTACTGCTGTGAAAAGATTCTGAAACCCCTGAGCTGCCCGATTCAAAAATCGCTCCAGAAGCGGTTGCTAAGACAGAAGAGAAAGCATAACTGGTTAATACAGAATACTGAAATCGACAGCCTTGCACATTTGTTTAGAGTATAGTTAGGTTGCTGTAAATGGGGAGAGATGGGACAATTGACAAAGCAAAAGACAAAGGCCCAAAGAAACTTGGGTTCGAAAACATGGGTTTTTGCAACTTTTATGCTTGGAATTTTTCAGTCATTCCAGATGTAGTCAGTCAGTCAGGTCATCCTTGGGGTTATTTTTTTCTCTCTTTAGTTTGAATGTTGCTTAAAGCACTAGAAGGAAACAGTTACCCAAACTGTTTCTATCAAAATACTTTACCAAACTTCTCTGAAACTGATTGAACTGCATTCTATATTAAGGTGGTGCAGACTTATAAATGTGGTTTATAACTCAGTATGACTTACTATTAGCTATAAAACTGAACCATAAAAATCCCATACTAGTCAAAAATAGTAGCCAATACACAGTGCTTCTGAGAGGCAACAAACATTTCAGTTTCAACCATTTACATAGAGATGAGGAGGTAATACTATGAACTGGAGTCATGGAGCTATAATAAAATCTGTTTAGGTATATTTACTGTTGTGATAGGTTCGGTCTACTGAAACAACATAATGAAAAATCCACATGAGCTATAAATGAGCACACACTGCTCACACAGTTACATCAATGACTAGATTCATGCCAGACATGGGATCTCAATTGAACTGTTCTTTAAATTTGAAAGTAGACTGATTTTTTTTTTTTTTTTAATCAGAAATTAGTGCATTTCACATTACAACTCGATGCTAGGAAACAAAAGTTATCCTGCAAGCTACATTAAACATGTCAATTTGGGATGTATGCCCTACCTAAATAACTGGACAGAAAACTCTAACATGCACACTTAGTTAATCTAATATGTTTAAATGAAATTAAATTATACTAATGGGTGTTACTATTTATTTGCTGAAATGTCTGGGTATATGTCACATTTAGTGTTTTATTTCTGTTTTCAACATGTTCAATTTAGCATATCCATTCAAAATGTGCAGTAAATTGCTATATGATCTCTGCAGAGAAATGATAAAATCAAAGGGATGACCATATAGCATGTGAGAAAAAAAATGCAAAATATCTGTTTCTTACTGTAAGGCAGACCGGTAAAAGAATTTAATATATGTGTTATCGTCATGTAAAGTGATGCAACCGCTGTCGATTCACAGAGAAGATAAATTTTGAAGATTATACAGAAGGAATGTGACTGTGTCAGCACCTTGTCAGGCTGAAGGCAGCAGGAGACACAGTATTCGTACACGCTGCAGCAGCCGTTGGGCAGGCAGCTCTTACAGATGTACTGCCTGGAGCTCGGGGCATTCACATTACAGCAGCCGTTCACCAGCAGATCTTTCCTCTCGCACACGTAACCTGGGACACAATAACACAGGGATAATAACAGCACTGCTTTATCAATGCAGCATATCTCACTTTTACACATGATCAATAAACCACTAATCACCGTAACACATTTCCGATATACGCTGCAGAGATATAACATATCAATGGACAAAGACATTAATAGATAATAAGGGAAAGTAAGATTAATAATAAGATTAATACAGCCAGGATATTGCTTTGATGTCATATTTCCGTCTATACTTGAAGGGCTCTCTTTATTTAGGAAGTTGGTTATCACGGTTAAATTACTCAAACCCTTTACCTATTAGAAGATATATGAACCTAACAGCATGACCTCATACAGTATATGTGTGTGTGTGTGTGTGTGTGTGTGTGTGTGTGCGTATTTCTGGATAGATTTGTTACAGGACTGGATTAGATTCCAATACTTGATCCAGTATTTTCTTTTGATATTGGCCTAATACCGACAACCATATCTGGAATTGGACCTGTGTCACCTGTGGACAGGAGGTAGCCCCTGAGATCAGAAGGGCATGGGTTCAAATCCCAGGACTGCTAGTGGTACCCTTGAGCAAGGTACCGTCCCCACACACTACACTCCGGATGTCTTGTTCGGGCTGCCCCCTGCTTCACTTGGTGAATGGGTTAAATACAGAGAAAGAATTTCACATTGTTCACACTGTGTGCTGTGCTGAGATGTGTTCATGTATGACAAATGGACACTTTACACATACACTTAAAAACAGCCCTATTCACAACCTGCAACTAATTTCATGAGGTGATCCTCACCTAGAGAAATATATCTTTTAGGCCTGATCAGAAGGTGCATTATTTACCAAGTTCGTCTGTGAGGAGGGTCTTCCCTTGTATGGAGTTTCTACACTGTGTGATCTGCCTGCTGCTGTTGCCCAGGTTAAACTTCACTCTCCACGATATGTGGTGGTCCGATTCCCTCGCCTGCAGGAGTGTCCGGTCCCGTACGGTTCGCTCCTCCTGCCCAAAACACACGGAAAATTTAACGAATGACTGTACAGCACAAACCAAAAAATCTTTGCGGCCCCTGTTTCTTTGGGACTTTGTCTTTATCTTAAATACGCCAGATATCTCTATGTTCATCTTTACTAACTTTTTGTTAAAAAACAGTGTTTTCAGTGTTATTTAGCTAAATTCCCTTTCACCACCAAATCGTAAGCAGTATCTTAGCTAGTAAAACATTTGCTGGTCCGAATGGATGGAGATCTGGAAGTTAAGAGTAAATTCAGCTTATCAGAAATGGAAAGGAATGATAAGCCAGTGCACACACAGGGTTTATTTAGCTTCAGTCTTGAACATTTTTGGTCCTGTTTGCTTTCTCCATTCATTTGATTGCCATTAGTTTCACCATAGTGTCCATGTGCTTAAATTACAGTGCAAATATGAAAGTGCAAATATTTAACAGCTCAAACTCAACACAGAAACTAGTTGACGTGTTGTTGGCCCTTTTCATTTTCTAATAAATCTCCTCGCTGGCCCCATTGTTTTCTTCCACTTATAATATCTGCATAGTTTCATGTACGAAACCAGCACTATTATTTATTTTCTTTACATGACCATATCCATCCCCTTCTTTCCTTGATTTGGACCAGTATTGATATATGTAAACAATCTCTGTACTTACAGGTTGAAACACTTCTCTTAACTTCAGAATTAATAAACAGGGATAAACTGTCCACTAAATGAGCCAATATGTAAAGCTAATAATTTGTGACATCACAAAAAAGCAAGTGTGTGTGTGTGTGTGTGAGAGAGTGTGTGTGTGTGAGAGAGAGAGAGACAGACAGACAGACAGACCGACATAGAGATGAACATCACCTGTTTGAGCTAGACTTTACTTGAATTAAATTATTACAAGGTGTGTCACAATACCTTTGTCTATATGGTATAACACCACTGTGTGAGAGAGAGTGACATAAAAACAGATAGAGAAAAAGGAAGGGGCGAGAGAGACTAAGAGAGAGAGACAGACAGACAGACAGACGGATAAACATCACCTGTTTGAGGGTACTAGACTTGACTTGAATTAAATTATTACGAGGTGTGTCCCAATACCTTTGTCTATATAGTATAACGCCACTGTGTGTGAGAGTGACAGAAAAACAGAGAGAGAAAGAGGAGGGGGCGAGACAGAGAGACTAAGAGAGAGAGAGAGAGAGACAGACAGAGACTAAGAGAGAAAGAGAGAGAGAGTGAGAGAGAGAGAATCACCTGTTTGAGGGTGCTGGTGAGAAAGTAAAGGAGGGACAAGCCCAGGACGACCCCCAGGACCCAGCGTCTACGTAGCAGCCTGCGAAGCACCATGGAGGCTTTCTTCTGGATGTGCACCAGGTCCAGGTAGATCAGGAACACCACAGCAGCTCTCTAACCACCAGCATCCACCTTCTTCCTCTAGACGACTGTTTTCTCTGGAGCTGCCGCCCTGATACAGCAACGACAGCTAACTAACCCATTTTAGGCCAGAATAACGTGGCTGTATTATAAAAAAAATACACCTACGAACATTTAAAAACACTACTTAAATGTCACTCATACTCAGTCTCGGTTTTATGGCGGTATTAGCCAAATGTCGTTTATTAGCCAAATTACTATCGACCGAAAAAATCAAAACAAACAGAAGGTTAAATTAGCCGTGTTAGCATTTAGCATCTTCACATTTAGGCCATCGGTATTAACAAATGATTACGCGTACAGACTAAACTAATGCAAATTATGTTAATTAGATAGCAAATCTACTAAACCGGCCTGGTTTTGGTGTGTTATTTGATTTAGAAAAGGGAGAAAGAGATCAGTGTTGATAAACTGACAGCCGCGGATGAACTAGCGAGGTCCAACTGAATCACTCCTTCTGCACCGGTTCTTTTTCAGTAAACCGATTCACAAGTTCAAATGAGTCGACTCGTTTAGTTGTTCTCATTTAGTTTTACATTTTTCTTTCTCAAGTGAAGCGCTTTGAATGCACTTTGCATTATAATAAGGATTCGCAGAATATTAGTAGCAGTTCTCACATTTTCTTTGAAGACTGTAGCTGGCATCCTCATTATTAATATTGTTTTGTTGTTTGTTATTTTTTATTTATTATTGTTATACTTGTTTTATCACTATTAGTGATGGTGGTTGTTGTTTTTGATATTATTGTTATTGTTGTTTTATTGTTGCTATTATTATTTTGTTGTTGTTGTTGTTATAGTTCTTGTTGGTATTATTGTTGTAAAGGGGCATTTTGCAGACTTACTGTCATTAGTTACAGGGACAGTCCCCCTGCAGACACTTAGGGTTAAGTGACTTGCTCAAGGACACAATGGTAGAAAAAGGTGGGGGGGGGGATTGGACCTGCAACTTTGTGGTCATCGGGTTTACAGGCAAGTGTTTTACCCTCTAGGCCAGCAGTAGTGGTGCCTTCACTGCACCCCCATGTATACATGTACATACACTAAGTAAATCGACTCATTTAGTTACTGTCATTTAGTGTGACCTTTTTCTTTCTCCAAGTGAAGCACTTTACAAATTATCATAATGACTCACATGCAAATTATTGTTAGAAGCAGTTTTGTTCAATATACAGTGTGAATTAAATGTTATTGAATGTTAATTGCATTCCCTTGGCTTCTGTTGCTATTTTATTTTTATTGCATTAACACTTTGAGTGCACCTTGCATTATAATGATTATTATTATTATTATTATTATTTTACATTTAAAGCTTAAACTTTGCAATAGTGGTGCCTTACACCCTCTGTATATATGCACATATATGGACAAAAGAATTGGGATGCCTGACCATTCCACCAACACTTTAATGACATTGTATTCAAATACATAGATATGGAGTTTTTCCCCCTTTGCAGCTATAACAGCTTCCAGTCTTCTTGGATCTCCACAAGATTTTGGAGTTTCTGTGGTGAATTTGTGTCCATTCATTCTGTAGAGGTCAGGCATTGATGTTGGACAAGAAGGTCTGGCTCACAATCTCTGTTCTAGTTCATCCCAAAGGTGCTCGATGGGGTTGAGGTCAGGAATCTGAGCAGCCAAGTTCTTCCACACCAAACTCATCTAGCCACGTCTTTATGGAGCATGCTTTGTGCACTGGGACACAGTCATGCTGGAATAGAAAAGGTTCTTCCAGAAACAGTGTCAACAAAGTTGGAAGTACAGTGTTGTCCAAAATGTCTTGGTCTGCTGAAGCATTAAGATTCTCCTTCACTGGAAGTAAGGGGCCTATCCCAAATCCCTGGTGATGAATATGTCCCAATACTTTTGTCCATATTTTTGTCCATAGTTTTATCTACTGCTATAGATGCAGTTTTGACCCATAATGGAAAAGAATGAGGGAATGAATCGGACAGTCTGAAAGAGTCAGTTTGGTGAACCGAGTCGGAATGTGAATTACTCATGCAACATGCAGAATTAAATATTCCAAAAGACGCATCCTGATTGGCTGTCCGGTGTTGCTTCGGAAACGGTCAGCGTTCTAACTCCGCCCACTGAGACAGTGCTAGCTCCTTTAGCCTCAGCAGCTAACGGTGTCGGTATGAGGGCCTCGGGGACGGTGAGATGGAGAAATTTCTGATTTTATAACATGAAAAATGTATAAAACATGTGTTCACCTTGTTGCCTTACATTAGGGTTTAGTAAGGAAAGGAAAGCTGGTATCTGCAGCTTCTCTAGGTCTTCACAAAATCAAAACAAGGTTTAAAGTGACAGCAGGAGGCTCTTATCACAATAACATAATACAACAATTCAAGTTTAACAGTGATAACCATGTGTTTATAATACATTCTTCAAGAATCTGAGGTCACAAATGCAGAAATGAATATATTTTGAGGAGAAACCAACACTGTTCATTCAAACTAACCGTTCATCCTTGTGACTGTAGCTTAAGCTCTGATTTTCAGAGCAACATAATGCAAAAATACAAGTTTGACAATAATAGCCATCTGTTTATAACGCATTATTCAAGCATTTTACAGCTGCTTGGCAGTAAAACCCTCACAGAAAGATCTCATGTCCATGGCATGATGCAAAAATACAAATTATTAAAGAATCTGAGTCACCCATGCAGAGAAGGAGTGTATATTGAATGGAAGCCAACTCTAATTGTGTTGACAGTTCATTTTGTGATGGTCATCATACATCTGACCATGTTAACGATGTGCTTATAACACAGTAATAAAGAATTTTAGAATTAGTACTATCAAAAATTTCAAGGTAAAAGATTTTAGGTCAGAGTTGCGAAGAAGGGATGTATTTTGAATGGAAGCCAACACTAATTGTGTTGACAATTCATTCTGTGAGGGTCATCTTATGTTTAACCATGTTAACCTGTGTTTATAACACATTATTCAAGAATTTGAGTCAAATATGTGGAGAAGGAGCGTATTTTGAAGAGAAGTCAACACTAATGGTGTTGACAGTTCATTCTGTCAGCTCTGATTTGGGGGTTTTCACCGTCTGTCATATTAGTAATCAAGTTATCTATGTCTTCTTTTGAAGATCAATCATGTAATAGTTGTTTTTATCTAAAAATGACTTTGCCAAGCCATAACAAACCATGCAGAGCCTTTCAAAGATTACAGAGTAGTGTATTAAAAACCGATAAATTAGGAAGCCTTTTAAAAGTCAGTAGGTCTTTAATCACTGTGGGGCAGTTTTGGAGACATGGATTAGGCCTAGTACAGGACTGAAGTGCAATATCAGGGGTGTTTTTCCATTAAAGACCTGTTTTATTCTAGGATTAGACTCTGGGATTGAGAAATTGCACCATTTTGTGTCATGTTGCATTAAGAGGTCCATTTTTCTAGAATTATCCTGGGACACTGACTATTTTAAATCATGAAGGTAGAATTTAATCGATGGCCCCTTGCTTATTCAAGCAATTCAGTTTAATCAAGTAAATATGGCATCTCACTCAAACCCTTTCACGCTGAGTCCTCTTCAGTTTGACCGAAAGTCCAGTGATCAATCTCTTTGTACTTGCTTGTCGATCTCATGGTACTTGCTTGTTGTATTGACCATACAGCCATTAATTCTCCTCTCGCAGATTTACAGCTTCTGGTGACAAAGCTGGCGCCATGCAGAGACGCCACAGCAGCAACACGGATGGCATGCCGCCTGAAAGGTTGGACTTTTTGTGAGCAGCATCACTGATTCAGCATTTAGACCTGTAGTCTGATGACCCTCTGGTTTGACATACTCACAAAAACTACTTTGCTTCCCTCAAACTTAATTTTCATTTGTTATTAATAGCCATTCTTTGCTAATGCTTTTGCAAAGACGGGAAGCAGAGCTGGAGATGGCAAAGTTGATAATGTTAAGATTTGCACTGGGAGTGACGAGGATAGACAGGGTCAGGAATGAGCTTATCAAAGGGACAGCTCTAGTTGGACCTTAAGAAGAAAAGTCAGAAAGGAGAGATTGCATTGGTTTGGACATATTCTAAGGAGAGACTCTGAGTGTGTTGGGAGGAGGATGCTGAGAAGAGACTCTGAGTGTGTTGGGAGGAGGATGGTGAAGATGGAGCTGCAGGAAAGAGGAGAAGAGGAAGGTTTAGTAGGAGGTTTATGGATGTGGTGAGAGACGACATGCAGACAGTTGGTGTGAGAGAGGAAGGTACAGAGGACAGAAGGAGATGGAGACGATTGATCAGCTGTGGAGACCCCTAATGGGGAGCAGCCAAAAGTAGAAAATTGTTTTGCTAAAACTAAGCTCTTATATTGCCATTCTTATAGTATGTGGTATTAACCAGTGGAGTATGCGTTCCCTCCATCAAGTCTAGTTCCTCTCAGTATTTCTCCCTCTTGTTTTGAAGGAGTTTTTTGTTTTCCTGTTCTCACCTTCGGCGTGTTTCCTAGAGTTTTGGACTTGTAAAGCTGCTTTGAGGCAATGCTGTTATTACCGGATAGCCTGCATAACTGCATAATCTTGAACTTCAGCCAAGCATTGACCTGAATGCTACTTTTCTTTTCGTGAACCCGTAGGAACAGAAGTCAAACCCTTGGATCAGAGAGCAGTCTTGATGAAGGAGGGGTCTTCGACTGTCTGAAGCCAGACTCGGCCACCTCTCCCCAGCAGCTCTTCTCTGGACTAGTGGGGGTCTCTGCTGGCACCGTGACCTCAGCCCCTTTCCAAGCTGCTGGACTCGTCCTGGGATCTCCTCCTGAGGTCTTCATCCAAATGACTACCTCCTCCAGGGAGGAAGGCCCTCACCGGGCAGAGAACACGCCCTACCTGCCCCGCCCTCCGCAGCACCACCATCACCACCACCACCATTTCCACCAGTCCGGACAGCACCGCTCCTCCCTGCTCCATTCAGCCTCCTCGACCGAGAGACACAACAGCAGAGAAGATGGAGGTGAGGGCTTAAGTTCAGCCTAGAGTCAAGTTAATTCATTTTTTCCCTGTATGTTGATCAGCCAATACAATTTGCTTTGTTTCTGAATTCTATATTTTCAAAAAGAAATACATATATACTTTTGAGGTGCTTAGCAGCAGCCATGTACAGTTGGCAGCACTACTGAAGGGGGACTGAGCTGTAAACAGAAGACGCCATTCAGTAATAATGGACGAGTGGAACGGTAGACAGCGTGCTTTTGCGTTTTCTATTTTTATATGTTTGCCAAAAGTTCCTGTTTCTATATATATATATATATATATATATATATATGTATATATAATGTGTGTGTGTGTGTGTGTGTGTGTGTATGTATGCATATATGCATACATCTAAACCCTAGGGTTATTATTAAGTTTGAAATAAAAATAAAAGATACTTTATTACTCTTAAATTTCTATAAATTAAATAGTGATTGTGCCCTTATGCAGTGTCTGGACCTGTTCTGTGTTACATTGCCATTGCATCTTTATGAGAGTTGCTACTACTGTTTTTTGTAATGAAACATACTTGTTGCTTTGTAAAAAAATTTTTATGTTAAACATTATCATATTTCAAACTTAGCATTGAATAAGTTGGTTTTATATATATATATATATATATATTCATAATTTATTGGGATCCTTTATGGCACATTTTGGCCAAGTGCTACTGTCCAGCTGGTAACTATTTTACATTGGTAACATACACTATATGGACAAAAGTATTTTGACAAACTTCTTAATTATTGAATTGAGGTGGGCAGCTTACTTCCAGTGAAGTTCAATCTTAATGCTTCAACGGACCAAGAATTTTGGACACCACCATGCTTCCAACTTTGTGGGCCCAGTTTGGGGACGAACTTTTTCTATTCCAGTATGACTGTGCCCCAGTGCACAAAGCGAGCTCCATAAAGACGTGGTTGGATGAGTTCAGTGTGGAAGAACTTGACTGGCCACACAGAGTCCTGACCTCAACCCCATCCAACACCTTTGAGATGAACTGGAATGGAAGCTAGGCCTTCTCGTCCTCAGGAATGCTCTACAGAATGAATGGGCACAAATTCCCACAGAAACTCCAAAATGTTGTGGAAAGTCTTCCAAGAAGAGTAGAAGCTGTTATCGTTGCAAAGAGGGACTAACTCCGTATTAAAGTCTATGTATTTGAATGCAATGTCATTAAAGTGTAAAGTAAAGAGACCATTCTGTCATATGTGAACACATCTCAGCACACAGTGTGAACATTAAAGTTGGTGCAATGGTCAGGCATCCCAATACTTTTGTCCATATGGTGTAAGTTACAATAAGTTGGCATTGAAGATTCTAGTTTGTCATATAACGAATGAAAGCCCCAATTCTTTACTCTTAGGTGACGAGGCATCTGCCCCTGCTCCTGCTCTCTCTGAGCTCAAAGCTGTGGTCACATGGTTGCAGAGAGGATTGCCTTTCATCCTCATCCTCCTTGCTAAAGTCTGCTTCCAGCACAAGCTCGGTAAGAACTAGGCCTGATCATTTCTGGAGCAGTCACCAGACTGTAATGTAATGATTATTTTTTAACTGTACCATAGTTCCTTAAGACATTCAGAAAAGTTTATATGTAAACAAATGTGTATGCTAATTAAGCTGTTTGTTGTATATGATTATGTTTTTTTTTCAGGTATTGCTGTTTGCATTGGCATGATCAGCACATTTACTTTTGCTAATTCAACTTTAAAGCACCAGGTGTCACTACGGGTAAGACTGTGTCCTCAGGCTGCCAGCAGTATTTTAATTCTGGACAGTTTAGTCTTGACATCGCTTTATGTATTTGTGTGTATCCTGGCACTCATTTAGCAATCAGTTGTTTCATTTGCAAGGTCTCTATGACTGAGTGGTTGATTTATTGCAGGAGGAGAGGTCTATTTTCATTACTCTTTGGATACTGGTGTTTCTCGCCAGCAACATTATCTATGTGTATTACACCTTCAGCGCTGAGGAGCTGCACAATAGGTCTGTGTGAACAAGGGTAACCCCCTTTTTTTAGACCCCTACGTCATCCGTCAATATCTCCACCTCACACCCTAGATTTAAGTTGCTTTTGTTCCATTTTTTTTGTATTTTGTTGATGTTTCTTTTAGTTTAGTTTTTTTATGTAATATTTTGTTTTCCATTATTTATCTGTGCTGTTCTCCTTACGTTCTTTCTTTAGGAGCTTGTATGTCCCCACATCATGTGAGTATTTAGTTCATCATTACATAATTTTCCATTTATCACCGTCCTTGTTTACATTCATCACCACAGAGCTATATAAGTCAAAATGAATATATTTAGTCATATAGAAAGCTGTTACAGACAGATGCACCAGAAAGTGTCCACATCTGGAAAAAACAATGTCCAGGTTTTCACAAATTATAGGGGCAATCTGTCCCATATCTTCATCTGTTATGAACATGCCTTCTCTCGTCCTACATCCGTGCCTCAGTATTCTCTAAAGTGAGATTTTCCTGTTCATAAACTAGGAAAACCCCCTTCTGATGTAATTTGAAGGTGGAAGAAAGTATTTGAAGGCAACTTTGTTAGAAGTTCTTTTTTGTTCTTCACACTAACTGGCAAATTTAGGTGGCCGACATCACTGCTAGGAAGCTGAACGTCATATCTGTATTTATTATCCACTACACAAGTGGCTATTATAGCTGTAAGACTTTCTTTATAGCTGGGACGGGAGGGTCCCAATGGTTGTGTGATGTATTGTCATAACGCGTTCTGGGTATTGAAGTGAGACACTGATTGCAAAAACACAACAAGAATAACATTAAATGCAGTTTCAGTCTGTTTCAATCATTAGTAGTTGTTTTTCAGTTAATCTGAAATCACTGTCTTTTCAGCCATTGTTCAGTTTAAATGGCTAAAGTAATGTAAAACATTAAAACAATTTACTAAAATAAATGGAATGACAACATCTGATAATGAACAGCTGTTATGGAATCGGGTCCAGAATTTTTTTCTTATATATATATTTCTCGTATATGGGCAAAATCCAGATACTTTTTTTTTCCCACCAAGTGTTAACAAAGCCTAGGTCCCTGACTCTTCTTAATCTCTTTCTGAGAAGTCTTCAGTGTAAATGTGTTTGAATTGCTCTTTCATAATAAGCTTATGGTTTAATTTCTGCTTTTCCACTACTTATCACTTCTTGCTTTGTTTTCTTCCGCAGCCTTATTTTTGCAAAGCCGAACATCAACAGCTATGATTTCTTCGACCTGATCTGGGTGGTTGGAATCACAGACTTTGTCCTGAAGTACATCACCATCGCTGTCAAGTGCCTCGTTCTCTTCCTGCCCAAAATCCTCCTCCCATTCAAATCAAGAGTAAGAATGCCTATGTTTTTATGTACGGTTTATAGTACAGTCTGTGAACTCCACAGGCTTTTAAAAGAAAAGTGGCCCCTTATAGTCACGCATGAACACACCACACCACAGCACACAGTGTGAACAGCACGTTCTTTCTTTGCATTCAACCCGCTCACCAAGTGAAGCAGGGGGCAGCCAGGAATGGGGGGCACCCGGGAAGTAGTGTGTGGGGCGGGTACCTTGCTCAAGTGTGCCTCAGTGGTGCCACTAGCAGTTCTGGGATTCAAACCCACTACCTTCTAATCGTAGGGGCAACACCCTAACCACTAGACCATCAGCTACCCCTAATACTAGTATTAATGTAGTAGTATTTGTGTTTATGGTGGCAGATGTGGGTAGAGTACCCTAAAATCATACTTAAGTAGAAGTTCTGTTACTGAAATACTCACTGACTTTAAAAGTAGGGCCAAAATAGAACAAAAAAGTACAGACAGTGGAAAAGAGTGTCAGATATAGAAGTATAGGAGCTGAAGGCTGTGAGGAACGAGAGGGGAAAGCTGTCCCGGTGCTGAACCAACAGAACAGAATGTAATTAAACATAAAAACAAGGGATTTCTGATTCTCTAATTGTGACAAAAATGAGAGATGTGGAACTACACAAGAGGCTATTATAGCTGTAATACTTTATTTTTAGCTGGGGGGTTGTCCCTATGGTTGTGTGCTGCATTGTCATAACGCATGCTGGGTATTGTAGTGAGAGGACACTGATGGCAAAAACACAACAAGGATACAAAATTGTGAATTCTGCCAAAGCAGTGAGGCTGAGGGACAAAATTGCGAGATTTGGAACTGGTTTAAAAAGTTGTGCACAAGTAAAAGCATCACCGTATGTTACAAATGTAAAAACAGAGTGGGTGTGAGGAAATGGAGGTAGTCGTTACCCATCGGTAAGAGGGTCCTCTTTATAAGCTTTTCCAGTCTCAGGTCACAGAGTGCAATTTGCCAGCTCTGATAAACAAGCTAATCAATGCAGGCTGTCACACTGCCTGTGTGGCTGTGCTTCCTGGCAAGCAGTATGTGAGCTCATGGTCCCTGGAGAACTGGAGTGAGGTCACCTCTCCCTGGAGCGTGCACGTACACATGCATGCGCTCTCGCACACAGTCATTTGTTTACATCAGTCAGAATGTAGGGTCATGTGGCACATACAGTACCTGTATGTGATGATGGTTGGTACCTGTATGTGCTATGTTTGCTTTTTTCAGCAGAATGAATTAGGGGTTCAGCATGGGGGTGGGCACCTATAAACTGTAAATAGGCATCTGCATCAGCTGAAACACATTTCTCTGGGCGTGAGCTAGCCAGCTCGCTCTCATCAATTCTTAGGAATGAACACTACTAACAGTCTGGAGGAGTAGGAAACATTTTTTGGCTGCAGCTGGAGTTAAAGTGATAATTGTAAGGAAAGGAGTCTCACACACTGTCCAAAGAAGCTGGTGTGCAGAGCTGGCAGCTGCCTGGTGCTGGGGACAAAATAGCATTTACTGTTAACTTAACGCTGGATCAATACACCAACAGGGACTTTAATGACACAGCATTCAGATACATAGACTTTAATATGGAGTTGGTCCGTCTTTGAAGCTGCTATAATGGTTCCGCCTCCCCATGCTCTGGACTATGAGGGAAACTTGTTTTTCTATAACAAACTAGATAGAATGTGAATGCCTTGCAGTGGCAGATAGCTTTGGTTTTATATTTGATTTGATTACATTAATCTTTACGTTGAGATTTACAGAAATATTTGAACTGCAGCTGTGAAACTGTGCTAAAGGGAACACTGCTGTTCTTATTTGTTCAAAGTGTCCGCAAAGCAAATGTTATTAGACTTTTGTTCATATAGCAGTAAAAGTGCGCAATACACTACTTTTGATTTAATTATTTAATTTTGCTCATAACAATGTGATTAATCGCGATTAATCTAGGAAACCATGCATTTAATCACGATTTTTAAAAAAATATCGTTGCCCAGTACACACACACAAATATATATATATATATATATATATACACACACACATGCCAAGACTGTATTTATGCACACATGTATATTATACACAATGTGAGTGTATGTGTGTGTGTGTGTGTGTGTGTGTGTGTGTGTGTGTGCACACGAACACACACACACTCCCTGGAGCCTAATCATCAATGTGGATTTCGCTTGCTGCAGGGAAGCCTGTATGGG
>JBBPCX010000040.1:4420264-4435880 GCA_037974365.1 Hydrocynus forskahlii | reverse complement strand
CATACACGCATACACACACACACACACACACACACACACACACACACACACACACACACACACACACACACACACACTCTTTCCACCTCCTGTATTGTGCCCAGGTGGCCCACTGTCAGGCGATGAAGTCATGGCCACACAGTCAGCCTTTCTGCCTCATTACTGTGCCATGCTGAGCATTACTATGGCTATAAACACACACACACACACACACACATGTACACATGCACACAAACCCATACCCGTTAAGGGTTTGCACTTGACTGTGGAGACCCTTTGTGAATGGGTAGGGAGCTGCAATACAACAGTGTGTCTACTTTAAGAAAAAAGAAACAAAGACTAATCAGTGTTTTAATCAAATTCTGCCCCACATGGATTAAGATTAATGGAACACATGGTTTCCCTACCCAAGGGATGTCCCCTAGCACCCCCTGGATTTCTTTTATTGTTATTACGGACGCAAAGCCGTTACTGTCAAAATTGAGCAGAAATGAGATGGCCCCCCGCTAAGAAAACTGGCTCCACTTTTTAGCGTCTGGCGAAGGTCCAGCCTCGGTCCATCTAATCAGACGCACAGAGAGGAAGAGAGGAAACAGTTTGGTGGAAACTCTGGCTAAGATGAATTGCCTATGTAGGCAGGTCACAGGACCCCGGCAGGCATCTAGCATGCATCCAAACAGGGTGATTAATTGCTGTCAGGGAAAATCTGAGCAATCATTATGCATACAGAGCTGTAGCAGTATTCGTTCTCTCAGTGGGAGAGCCGCACGAGTCGTGTCCGGGATTTGTGTGCATATGTTGAAGCATATTCCCACCTCTACATGTCCAAGCTCCATCAAGGCAAAAATTTCAGGTGTACACAATTTTCTTGGCACAGATTAACTGAGACATATTTGCTTTCTGAAGGTTACACATGCACGATTATATGGCACATATTGTGCAAACTGCAGGCCTAACTCATCACACATTTGCGTCAAACTGTGAGTCGTTAAGTATTCTCAATATGACTTACCGCTATTAATATACATTTGCAAACGTACAGACAAAATGCAGCTTTTGAGATGACTGTCAGTTCTGTTTTTAGCTTTACAGTGTAATTTTGTCCGTGTTTACACACAACAGTTTGTCATAGAATGACATAAGCCCGTCTGTTAGAGATTACTTAACAGCATGGCGTGGTATGAAGCAATCATGCATTTAGCACATTACTAATTGGTGACTAAAGAAGCAAATTTTGTATCCGAATATGTCGTGGCTTGTTGAGTTACATATGGTGGTCACACATTAATACATTTTTATTTTTTACTTTATTTTTTGGTCAAATTGCCCTTTAATAGGTGAAACCATGTGCTTTCTGTGTTCTTTTGTTGTTCTATATGAAGTAGGGATTCCATGAGGATTGATTTGTAATTTTTATTTCAGCTCGTCTCATGCCCAGACATTTAATTACATAGCCTGCATGCTAAAATCACCACACATTTCAGTATTTTCAGTTCCGGTGAGAAATAAACTATTGCGTTTCGACCTAAATGTTAGCTGTATTTGCTGGTTTGATACTCTGTGATTGGTTGGTGTGGAGCCAAACAATGCTTTCCTGTTTATAAACTATGGCCTGGTTGAGTAAAATAATTTAACCTTGGCTATACTCAGCTCAGAGTAGTTTTTTCACACCCATGAAGTTCTTTGGGTTTGTCTTTAATAGTGAAACTCCTCATTCTTTCTCTTGGATAAACTTTTTTTCTGCCACTATATTTCAACATGGTCAGCTACCCATAAGGCTAAATTGTATATTTGTTAGTCGAAAACCTCTGCTGTGTAAATGGCCTGGAGTCACTTCTTAGTTCTTATTACATTCCGGTGGATAGATTAGGTGAACCCCAGCAATTGTTAAGATGTATGGATTAATATTTTATGAATACCAGTTATAAATAACTGTAATTATGCATCAGCACATTTTCACCTCGGTCTCCTTTGCTGGTGAGTAATTGTGGGCTGTGAGTAAAGTGAAGTGGTCCTGTATCGATCTGAAAGGTTGACTGCAGACCTTCGCATAAGTGGGTAGCAGGTGTACAGTATTTCTGCCAGTTTTCTTTGCCGTGTGGCTAAATTGTCCATCATGCCAGGAGACTGCAGAGCATTGGTGTGTTGCCACCATTTAGGCTTAGTTTAAGCTTTTTTTCTACAACTAGGCTGTTTTAAATCATTTGGGTGAGGGGCACCTGCAGTAAATGGATGACTGAATCAAATCCAATGAAATTCGACCAGTTTCTCTCATGTAACGCTCCCCCCTCTTCCCACCCCATGGTTTGGCTTCTGCGCTCAAGTGCTGGCACTTTCTGAGAAACCATGTCCTACTCTTAGCATTCTTTTGGGCACGAGTGCTTGCCATTATTCTTCATTATTATGAAGGATAATTATTTTTTTGTGAAAAAAAAAGAAAAAAAGTTGGCAGTAACAACAATATAACTATTTCTTTTATTGCTTTTAATCAAGGGGACAACCTTATGTATACCCTTTTGGCTTTACTAGAATCAAGCTGTGCTTAAAACAAGTGTCTGAACTGACATCTAGATTATCTTTTCATATTTACAGACTCCTATCAAGTGTCTTAGGACTGACCGTACTAGACAAACAGTCATTATGATACATGGACTTGAGGGTTGTTTTTGTTTTTTTGTTTTTAATAAATAGGAAAAGATGTATAAGAGATAAGCGAAAAGACTGGTTAGTCACCAAGATGCTTTTTGAAGTGGTGGGTCTTCAGACAACGCTTGAAGACAGCGGGGGACTCCGCAGATCTGATCGCTAGAGGGAGTTTGTTCCACCACTTGAGTGCAAAGACCGAAAAGAGTCTTGATGCGGGTCTTCCTCTTCTTTTGAGCAACGGATGTTCAAGACGAGCAGTGCGTGAAGCTCTGAGAGGACGAGAAGTGACACGCTGCTTGTTTGACACTTCAAGTTCAAGTTGGACATAGAATACAAAATAAAACACAATAGAATAAAATAATGGAAGAAATAAAAGAATACATAGAAAATCAATAAAAGAAAATGGAAAGTGCAGTAGAAGTGCAGATATTTTAAAGGTGATGGAGGAGATTAGGGCATATTTTAGCATTTTTTAAAGCTACAGATCTGATACTGATGGGCAGTTGGTTGGACAGCATAGAGAATAAACACCATTTCACCAGGTTTAGGTTTATCTTTTCACCACTAGCTGAGCAGCTCCTGCAGATCTAAGAGACCCACCAGGAATACATCAAACATGTCATATATATATATATACACATATATATGTGTGTGTGTGTGTATATACACAGGGTCCTCGAGTTACAACAGTCTCGACATACAACGTTTTGAGTTTACGATGCTCACTCCCACTCCTACTCAACTTACACCGTTGGCCTTGTACTTACAGACTACGTGGGTGAACTAGTTTGGTTGCGTGCAGCGGAAGAATATGCAGTAACGTGACATACGAGTGAGGGATTTTCCTTTTCCTTTTTCTTTGGCTTAGTTGTGATTTTATGATTTTACAGCTGTGTTAGGATCGGTAAGTGACTTGGGCTAGGGTGTGTTTCAGCTGACACCAAAATTCGGGTTACATCACTGTCGAAGGAACGGATCTGTAGCGTAACTCGAGGACCCCCTGTACCCGAAAGTGAACATTCTGTCATATGTGAAAATACCGCAGCACACAGTGTGAACAGCACGAAATTCTTCCTCTCTATGTAACCCATTCACCGAGCGAAGCAGCGGGCAGCCAGGGAGCTGTGTGTGGGGACGGTACCTTGCTCAAAGGAACCTCAGTGGTGCCACTAGCAGTCTTCGAACTCCCTAACTACTAAGCTAATAAATAAATAAATAAACAAATAAGTAAATAAATCACCCAAAGCACACTTCTATTGTTTGTACCAACAGGGGAAGCTGTATTTACTGATCGAGGAGCTGAGTCAGCTGTTCCGAGCTTTGGTTCCCATCCAGATGTGGTACAAGTACATCATGGGGGAAGATCCATCCAGCAGCTACTTCCTAGGTGCATCACTGATTATTATTTACAGCCTTTGCAAGGTAAGATGTGAACACTTTGTGTGTGTGTGTGTGTGTGTGTGTGTGTGTGTGTGTGTGTATTGGTGGGTTATTAGTATGACAGGAATTGGTATGTATTTCCGTGGGTGAACCTATTCTTGTAAGGACAAGGGCGTGCGTATTTGCACGTGGGAGAAACAACAGCGAGATATTAAAACAAAACAAAGACTTGGAGGCAGCTGCGCCCCGTGCCTCCAAATGAGATTGCAATGATTGGTTGAAGAGTTTTTTATTCAAGGACAAAAGCTTATTACAGGAGCCCGTAGAGCAGATCAAGGCAGAAAAAAACACTTCACTGCTGTCAGATGTGCCTGCGCTTTTGTCATGATTTTTCTGTTCTTTCCCCTTTCGCAGTCTTTTGATATTTGTGGGAGAATATCAGGCATTCGGAAAGCGTTCGTCATTCTGTGCAGCTCTCAGGTTGGTCTTCTCTGCCTCTTCAGAAAGCAAAGTTCCTTTATTTCTGTCTGATATGCCAGGAATAGGAGGAGGGGGCATTTCTAGATTCAACCGCAGTGACAAATCTTGAATTGACGTTTCTTATTTATGGAAAATATGAATGATGTCAGTGGAAAGTGCAAGTCATGTAAATTAAAAACAGGGAAAAAACACCCCCTTGACTAATGTTGCAACGTTTGATGGCCTTTTGAGCCCCACGTGCCAGCCATGGAATTTTAAATGGCAAAAATAGACCATTTACTTTGTGAAAGTCTTAGTTACTGAAACACTACACGTCATATTTCAGAGGGAAGCATAAAAAGATCTGCAGATCAAAGCTGGAAACAGAAGCCTCATCAAATGCTTCATTTTCCTGTCATTGTGGTTGAGTTTATTGTACGACAACGGGAAATAAAAGTGAATAAAACTGAATGTTGCTGGCCCGTCTTCACAAACCACCTCAGGATTAGCAGTAATGATTAATAAACCTGATCCAAGATCCAAGATCAGCCCTCCTTACGACTTCTTGTGAATACAGGCCCTACTGTTGTCTGAATGGGTGAAGGGATGAGGTTTTGTAAGTCAAAGTGTGTCCTAAACCACATTGACAAGAGATCTGAATGTGGTTTGAGCAGGTTTAGAGGAGTCTTGAGGATGTATTTACAGAAAAGATTTGGGTGACTATTGATTTCTAGTATTTGTTAGAAACATTTAGCCTTGTATCTCCAGTTCCAGACTAAAGAGGCAAAATTTGGACTACTTACATGTCTTGGCTCTTTGACTATATGATGGGTACATGGAAAATAGTTTTTTTTATATTTAATATTCCTTTTTTAAATATTAAATTATAAATTATAATTTTACAGAGCTTTGCTCTCTGTAGTTCTTTTATTTATTCTTGGGCATCACTGTTCTTAGATTTTTTTTGTTTGTTTGTTTGTTTACAAACCCAAATAAATGTCTGGAAAAATATTTGAACTTGTATCACCCACTCTTGTACTCACCCACACGGTGAGTATGAGGTACAGTCTGTTCTTTAAAAGCCTTAGCAGTGTCTTAGGGATCATATTTTGTCTGTTTTTGTGTGTGTTTTTCTCAGACCTATGGCATGAGAGCCAGCAGTCAGCAGTGTAGTGAAGCAGGAGACGTGTGCGCGATCTGCCAGGCTGATTTCAGAGAGCCAATCGCTCTGCTGTGCCAGGTAAGACCTGCAAAGCCGTGCTGTGAGAAACATGCCTGGGGCTATCCTAATGGCACAGTGTAGTACACACTGTCTTACCTTTCCTTATTTTTACTTAGTGTTTTGATTTAACTGTATTCAGTTGCAATAATTGTACACGAAAAAAATATTTTTTTATATGTGATATGACATCATTTTTTTGAGCCGCCTCTTGGACCTTGCCAGTACCTCTCCCGTGTTTAGCAGGCTGAAGATTGTCCACAGGGGGGTGCTGTTAATACTCATAGCTTTTTGTGCTTTACATTGATAACATGTCAGAAGTGTTATAAAATGTAATGCTTTGTACATTTAGTGCCCAGTTACTCTGTATTTGCTTAGTTTAAGATGCTGAGGGGAGATTAAATATAAAATGTGTCCAATGGGCAAACTTTTGTTTCTCCTTTGTCTTTTTTGCTTATTTTTTTTTAACTACGCAAATAGATTGTACATTAACATTTGCAGAAAAATCCCATTATTAAAAGTGTTGTCCGTAGAGGTTGTGTTCACTTATTTGTAATTTCGACATCAACAAACCTAGTTTTTTTGTCCTGCAGCATGTGTTCTGCGAGGACTGCCTGTGTCTGTGGTTCGACCGTGATCGGACGTGTCCGCTGTGCCGCTCTGTCGTTGTGGAGACGCCTCGCAGCTGGAAGGACGGCACCACCTCCGCTCACTTTCAGATCTACTGACCGCAGCGAGTGTCGGCACTGTGAGCTGGGAGAGAGATACACCAGGCTTTCCTCTGCTTATTTATAGTGTTTTTACGATGTCAGAAAGTGTCAGAAAAATGTGATGAATTTGAAGTCAGTTTAACATGAAAAACAGTTGTATGCAAAAGTTTGGGCGCCTGGACAAATGACATGTTTTTGTTTTTTAAGGTGAAAGGAAGTCCATCCTCTATAGAGAACACACTTCTACCCATTTAAATGCACAAATGCTGTGCAAGACATGTTGCTTGTGCAACAGTCATGCCCCCTAATATGTTAAATATTTCTATGATTGGGTTGCTCTCTGTAGAGCATGTGCACTTATTTCACTTCAAAATCATGTCATTTGAACCAGGGGTGCACGTATCAACATGAGCATCATATTATTTATTCTTGGCCATAACTATGTTCATGTTTCAGTCACATGGAAAAAATGCACCTATTTAAATCGGGCACATTTCAGTGCATCACTTATTTCAGTGTGTCCACACAATGTTGGATTGTTTTATTTATTCATACACCGTTAAGCAGTGTAGGCTATTAACATGGCCATCCACGTCCAAGTAATTTTGCCCAGTTACACTTTACCAGTTACATAAGACACTGTCTTTATTGGAAAAAAAGGAGAGAGGACTACTCTTTATTTAGCATTGCCCTCTACTGTTGCTATCTAATTCTGAACAGCAACATCATTTTGTCAAAAGTGACCCGTCACTGTAGTCTAGGCAGCCTTGCATGGTAATGTATGATTGTATCACACTTTCACCTGTGACATTAAAACTGTTTCAGTAAAGCACTTCCTTTTTTTGATAAATTTAAAAGCCTTTTATTTTCATAAATGACAATCACAATATCAAAATAGCAGAGGTAAAACACATTTCATAAAAACACACAGTAATGCTAGCCGTCCATAATTCGGTTTATATAAAAAGATTCAAAGATTGTAGCTTATGTAAACATCAGTAGCATGCCCTTGGATTCACATTATGCATGAAAATTTCATTATGCATGAGGGAAGTTCTACATTAACACTGCAACCAACGATCAAGTCGAAGCCCTTTTATAAAAAGCTCTAGAAAAAGATTGTTCTTGATTTGTAAACACCTACTAGAGGCCAAAACACACCTCAGACAGTTCTACCATACAAATATGCATTCTAATAAAGAGAAAAGTAGAGACTGAAGATAAGAAACCCTCTAAAAAAACCAACAAAACCATACAGTGTAGACTTCATTTATGATAGCTTATTACAAAAAGTTACAGTGCAATAAGCAGAGGAGAAGATTTTGGTAAAAGTCCTTTAGGCAGTCCTCCTCTGGAAACTCGACAATGTACAATTTAGGCAATTTAGATTTTTTTTTTTATTTTTTTTTTTACTCTATTGC
The DNA here is from genome assembly GCA_037974365.1 of Hydrocynus forskahlii. Taxonomy (NCBI): domain Eukaryota; kingdom Metazoa; phylum Chordata; class Actinopteri; order Characiformes; family Alestidae; genus Hydrocynus; species Hydrocynus forskahlii. The sequence goes on along the minus strand of JBBPCX010000040.1, from coordinate 4,428,045 downwards.
ATAACGCTTAGCAATAAATAATCAGTTCTAAGGTCACCAGGTTTGAGCCAAGACTCCTATTGCCATAATGGTAAAATTTTCCCCTTAAACGCCTTGGGACAATGACATCAGTGGAGTATTATTAGTGTCCCCAGTGAGCTGCCGGTGGGTTTGACTACATTTGACCTCGACACAGCTCACCAAAACAAACACGTCGAATGACGTCGAGTCACAGCTGGCTCTGGCTCTGGCTCGACCGGGGCCGGCGCTCATCCGAGTCGATGAAAGCGACCACGGTACCACAAAGTGTTCGTGTTGTCCATCCAAACACCCTACCAAACATCATTAAGCACATACACAGATGAGAAGACGGCGAGTGTGTGCGTGGCGCAGGCCTCCACAGGCTGAGGGACGTGCTCGCATCCTTGCTTTCTTCACTCCCATCTTCAAGCCCGTCAGCACAGGCCCCACCTCGGACGTAACTGGGAGCCCTGAAGTCAAAACGGCCAATATCGTTGTGATGTGAGTGGGGGTGATTTACATAGTTATAGGATTGCATTGCATTTCCAAACTCTTTCTTTCAATGCATTTAAAAGCCTTAAATGGCAGAAAAATGACATCAAACTACTTATGTCCCATACTAATGCAAGCTGTGTGTACTTCATTGAATAAAACAGACTGAAACAGTTCATATAGACATTTTCTGCATCAACTACTACAACCATTAATCAACCATGAATCCAAAACAGTCAAGTGGACCCAGCAGGAAAACAAGCATACGCAAAAGTTGGCCTTATTATAATAAGAGCTTTGACCACACATGAATAAAATATATTAAACTGACACAATTTTGTCTTTCACTTTATTTAGTTTTGTCATTCATTTTGTTCCTTGTTCTGTTTATTAATGTGGGAATGATCACAGCTGAAGAGTAGATTCTAGACATCACTTTCTTTAGTGCATATTGTAGCCTGATATCTCAAGCCCAATAGGAGGAGATCTAATGAGGGAGTTTAAGGGTCACTTTATGGTCACGTTTTCTTGCATAATGACCTCATCCATGTATACTTACGATGGGAGAATTGTAATACAGCATCACACACATTGAAAGGAATCACACAGGAACGAAACAGTGAATTGCCTTTAAAAACAGTCTATTCTGAGGGTCTCTCACTGACCAGCTATAATGTAAACAAATGAGACACCTGGGTGTCATATTTACTTTTTATGTATTGTTTATAGAGTTCTGTGTGATCACTAGGACATTTGCACTTTTTCCTGAGCCAAGCCTGTCTATAATCAAGGCGCACCAAATCAACTTTTTTATTCTACTGTTTACAGCTGAGTGCTGTGGGGTCACTATTTTGCATGAGGACATTTGAACTTTTCTTGAGCACAATCAGAGCCCTTGCAGAATTCAAACAATTTCTCTAACATTTGCACTTTTTTCCTGAGCCAAGCTTGTGCATAATCAGGGTGCACCAAATCTCTTTTTATTGTACTGTAGTTCTATGGGCTCAATACAAAAAAGGCTCAGAAATTTTTCCTGAGAATTTTTTGTGTTGTTTACAGGAATCACTATTTTGCACAAGGACATCTGCACGTTTTTCTGAGCCGATGTCCTTTTCGTGATGGTGCACAATCAGAGCCTCTGCAGGATTCAACCCCATTCTTCTTACCTGACGTGCTTACCTGTTGCCTGTGCAGCATCAGTGAGCACCAAATCTACTTGTTTTTGTTTTGTTTACAGCTGAGTGCTATGGGATCGCTTAGGACATTTGCACTTTTCCTTGAGCCAAGCCTGTGTACAATCAGTGAGCAACAAATCTACTTTTTTGCATTATTTACAGATGCGTGCTATGGGATCGCTGTTTTGCACAAGGATATTCGCATATTTTTCTGAGCAGATGTCCTTTTCTTGGCATAAAGAAAGATGTCATTTTCCTGACTGTGCACAATCAGAGCCCCTGCAGAATTCAACCCTACTCGTCTCACCTGACGTGCTTACCTGTTGCAGCCCTGCTTCGGGACCGTGCAGGAGAGCCTGGCTGCGCCCTACAGATGTCGCCATCCCACGAAGAGCACGATCACGGACACTTGGAGCGCCGTGCACAGCAGGTGCATGCCCTTCACGGACACCCTGCAGGTCTCCTCGTCGTGTTTGCCGTCGTTGTTGTTGTTTACTATGGCGTTTGGTTCGGGATTGTCGCCACCGGTGGCCCACCTCTTCTCCAGCTCGTCTCCAATCCGGCGCAGACGGTGCGCCAGGGAGCGCGGCGCGCACTGCGCGTCTCCAGGCGCGGGCACGGCGCGCTCCGCCCGAACACAGCAGCACATCGCGCCTGGCTGAGAGGGTCTCTGCTCTCCTCTCCTCTCCTCTGCGACCCCCCTTTCTTGCTTCGCCCTGGTACGGGAGACTCGAACAAACGAGACTCCTCGAGCTCTCCAAACCAAACGGCGTGTTTTCCTCACCGTCTGCCTCTATTATTATTTATTAAAGCGTCACATGGTTTAGAGGGGGTTTACATCATCTACTCCCAAAAGAGAGCCCAGATCGTTAACTCTTAACGTGCCCCCACCCCTCCCCCACTCTCGCTCTCTCTGTCTCCATCCCTCTATCTCTTTCGCTCCTTCTCTATTTCCCTCTTTCCGTCCAGCTCTTTCTTTCCACACTCTCTAATAATCCTTTATCTCTCTCTCTTTTACTCCCTCCCTCTCTCTGCTGCAGGGCCAGTAAGTCGAAGGGTAGACGACGTGATCAAAGCCTCGGGGGGTCTTTCTGGTGGTGTTAAATGGAAGAAGTGATCGAGGATGCGAAGAAGAGAAGATAAAGAGACGAAAAAGAGAAGTAAACACGAATGTTTTTGCACGTTTGTGGCATGTGCGTCATGCGGAACCAAGGGAAGCAGGGGGGCGTTGTGTCCAGCCGAGCTGCATTAGAGGTAGCACCGTGGTTTGTTTTGGTTGTTGGAGAGAGATGTTCATTAGAGAAAAGGAAAACAAAGGATTATGTTACAGAAAGGAAGGGAAAAATATGATTTAAACGCTGATTTGAAGTGAGATGGAGAAGGACGACCTGGTGGCATTCCGAGAGCAGTGGAAGAAAGAGCTGGTTAGAAGGAAAGAGGTGAAAAGGGAGAGAAGTGAGGAGCTTCTGGGCTGTTCCAGTCAAGTGAAGGCGAAGAGCAGTGATGAAGACCTGAAACAGAAGGATCTGGAGGGACAGCCCCAGTATGTGTCCATCGCTGAAGGACTGCTGGACGGCAGGAGCAGTCCTCTCCTGGACAGGATAGAAGAGGAGAGGACCAGGAGGAAGAGGAGAAGAGATGAAGGAAGAGGAGATGAGGAGAAGAACTCTTATCACCAGAGGAGAAGGAGCTCTCTCCTAGATCAGCTTATTGAAGATCTGGTAGGTTTAGGATATACACGATGCCTCAGAGGTTGTATATACCTGCTCATTAGAGCTGCATGATATACACTATATGGAATAAAGTATTGGGACGCCCTACAATGGCACCATAATGACATGGCACTCAAATACATGGACTTTAATAAGGAGCTGTTCCCCCTTTAAGAGCTTCCACTCTTCTTGGAAGGTTTGTAACTGTAAAGGGGGTTATAGCTGCAAAGGGGGACCAACTCCATATTAAACCTATGTATTTGAATACAATGTCATTAAAGTCCTTGTTGGTGTTATGGTCAGGCATCCCAATAATTTTGTCCATATAGTGTATGTTACAAAGTAGCCCCTAGAAGAAACTGCGAGAGTCCCTGGTAATACTTCTCTGAAGGGCAGCATTCATTAGGATACATGAGATATATGCAAATATTTTATGACAACTGATAAACCTACATTAACAATTATAAATATCATATACATTTATAAATAAACATAAAGGCTGCTGCCATCAGTTTCTGTTCAGAAAATAGAATGACAATTTATTCTTGTTGGAATAAGCATTTGCAATTGTTAATGTGGGTTAATGTTAGTTGTTATAAAAGGTTTATGTAGGTTTATCTTTGTAGCTAAAAAATATAAATAAAGTGGCAATTGGCAGACGCCCTCATCCAGAGCGTAATTACAGTAATTAGTTACAGGGACAGTCTTACAGTCCTTAGTTACAGGGACAGTCTTACAGTCATTAGTTACAGGGGCAGTCTTACAGTCATTAGTTACGGGGACAGTCTCACAGTCATTAGTCACAGGGACAGTCTTACAGTCATTACCTAGTTACTTACGGGGACAGTCTCACAGTCATTAGTTACAGGGACAGTCTTACAGTCATTAGTTACAGAGACAGTCTTACAGTCATTAGTTACAGGGACAGTCTTACAATCATTAGTTACAGGGACAGTCTTACAGTTGTTAGTTACAGGAACGGTCTTACAGTCATCACCTAGTTACAGGGACAGTCCCCCTGGAGACAATGAGGGTTAAGTGTCTTGCTGAAGGACACAATGGTAGAAAGTGGGGGTGTCAACTTTGTGGTCATCGTGTTCACAGGCAAGTGTTTTACCCACTAGGACATTACCATTCAAATATCAGTCTCTCAAGATTCAATATTCAAAATCAAGATTGTCACATGCATGGTTATACAAGTACAACACACAGTGAAATGTATCCTGAACCGTTAAAGATAAAATATGAAAGCTGAATTACAGTATTTTAAAATTTATGTTATAAGTGAAGCAGCAATCAGGCAGATTTACAGTGTGCAAGGGGGATGCTAAAGTGCATTGTGCCATATTAGCACAGCAGTGTAAACAGAAGTAAGGACCTGATTAGCAGCATAGCAGCGTGTACAGTGTAGCAGCATGTAATGTTGCAATAATAAAAATGTACAGTTTTGAAGTATGACAGATATGAAATATGACAATGAATATTACATGACATGCTGAGGTGTTGTATCAGTTCTGTAAGGTAAAGTGTGCACGTTCTGGTTTAGGAGACGAATGGCCTGTGGATAGAAGCCTCTCTCAAATGTCTCTGTTTTGGTGGAACCTTCTGCCTGACTGCAAAAAGTTAAACAGTCCGATACCAGAGTGGGACGAGTCCCCATTTATGGGACTTGTGATTATATCACAAAAACTCTAAAATTTACTAATTCATTTATTTTTTATGGGAATTATGTTTTTAGCTTTTAATTCTGTCCATGAAAAATTCAGTTAATGAAAAATGTATTTTTAAAAACACGTTAAGCCTTTATTTTAGTTTTTGGTTCACTACAGGAACCCTGGTTGCGTGCAGACCTCTCAAAAGCAATCATGTGATTTCTCCTGACCTCTGTAGAATGAGACCAATGACATCCCTTTCTTTGACGTGGAGTTGCCGTATGAACTGGCTCTGAAGATTTTCCAGTTCCTGAGCAAAGTTGATCTGGGGCGATGTGCTCAGGTGAGTAAAATCCAATTGTGTTATTCAAAGATAAGTTTGCGTTCAGACAGAGTGCAGTTCTGCTCCTCTTTAATAGAGCCTGTAGATTCAAGGTTCTTTATTTGTCACGTACATAGTTAAAAAAGTACAGCATGTAGTGAAATGAGCCCATGACTCGACTCTTAAGACTGTGCAGTAAAGTTATCAAATAATTTAAATTTAATTAAAGAGAAATGTGGGAAAAAAATTACAGAAAAAAATTTCAGTTAAATTCAATTTTATGTATGTAACGCTTTTTACAACCAATGTTGTCACCAAGCAGTCCAGGTCAGAGAAACAGAGTCTCTGTGGGGATCACTAACAAGAGAAGGCCTTCATGTACAGACTTTTTGACAGATTGGCCCTCTATGGTTATCAGAATCGGTACAGTTAAGAATCAATAGAGAGATTTTGCTGGAGAACATTCCAACTAAACAAATATTACAAACAGAAGCACGATCTGTACAGTGAGCAAAATGTACTGGAACTGGAATATCTGAATGTTGTATGAACTGTCCTAGTCCAGTGGATATTGTTTCTGTGTCTGTTGTTCTAGGTGAGTAAGTCTTGGAGGGTGTTGGCTGAGGATGAGGTCCTGTGGTACAGACTGTGCCTGGAGGAGGGGTATCACTGTGGGGCAAGTGTCTCTGACTCCCCCTGCTGGAAGAGCACTCTCAGAGACTGCTACAACACAGAGAAGATAGTAACGTACAACTGGAAGGTAAATAGAAAGCACTGTCTTTAAAACACTACTTATGTTTGAGTTTTATATTTAGGATTGTTTTAGTATAGTTCACCCACATCTGGTAACAGACAATGCACTGGTGTATTAGAACGTTCAGTCAGTTCACATTTTAAACAGTTGAGGTATATTGCACAAATCCTAATCAGAAAAGAAAGACATAAAGACTGAAAAAGAATCACCCACAGAATGTTATAGAGTCTTATGGTCACAGGTAGAATGGATTTCCTTTGGCTTTCAGTCCTACATTTCGAGGCGATGAGTTTTTGCTGTGTGCTCTGATGGCCTATTAAGAAGGCGTGCATGGCGTGGGAGGGGTTGTCCATGATGCAAAAAGCTTCTTCAGCATTCTTCTCTCAGACCCCTCCACAAGGGTCTACAGTTTGACATCCAGGACAGAACCGGCCTTTTTGATCATCCTCTCCAATCTATCTTCTTGCTCTACTCCTACATAAAGATTTTAGAGCTTAGAACTCTCCTCTGGTTCTCACACTGTCCTGAAACGTGTGTGTTTCTTTGTAAGTCGCTTTGATTAAATGCGTCTGACAAATGAATGTAATATAATGTAACTTACCTCACTTTTCCTGGTGTCCCATTTTGGCTGAACTCACCTGAAGTAAATGCTTCCAGTTTTCTGTCCATTCCCTGTCCCACAGAATCGAGTTGGGTCTGTAAGCCACCTTCAGTATGAGTTAGGAAAAGTGCTGTGTGATGTCAGCTCCTGCGATGGGCTTGTCATGGCTGGGTAAGCATTCAGATTTCACATAACGGTTCAGTGGAAGTCTGTTTTCCCACATATTTCACATGTTTAACATTTTGGCAGGTACTTCCCACCAACCTTAGCACCTGTACTTCTGCACTAACAGTTTTTTTTTAAGTGTTTAGCAAATATTATGGCACCAGCTCACAACAGGATTTGGATTTTGTCTGGTTTTAATAGTGTGTTTAAATCCTGATAGGAATAGAGAGCATTATAGCACTATACTCACCATTAAACAACAAAACAGAGGCATTCATTTTATTCCCATTTTAGGTAGAAGGCAAAGTGACAGGCTGGTTACTTTAAAAATGAATTCCATCCTTTTTACAGCCAAAACTGTTGGAAAATGACTCACTCAAAGTGGTGATGATAGGAACCAGGCAAACTCATATACAACCTACATGGGAACACCTGTAATGCTGCTGATTGTGAAATAATCCATCTTAAAAAGTTCTCTTGGAAACTGTTTTGCCTTACAACACCCTTTATGTACCCCATTGCAATTAATGGATACAGAAAATAAAACTATTGTAAAATAAAACATCAGGTAGCCTATCTGTAACAATTCATAGAATGGCTTTCTATGAGATGGCATTTGAAATGCTTTGAAGGTCTTGTTGCTGTAGATCATTTCACATCAAACCACTCTGACTGACATTATTTATATCTCAGCAATTGAATCATTCATACATTAAAAAAAATCAATGGAAATCTTCCATACTACTAGTGACATTTTGAACTGTCCTAACTTTATCATGCTAAGTAGGTTAAATGAAAGAAATGGGAACAAATGTTTTACTGTGGCAGGCAGCAAAGTGTCTAAAGATACAAGGAGCCTAGATAAAGGAGTTCCAACCACTCAGCATTCAGCACCACCAGTATACTGA
>JBBPCX010000040.1:4376436-4396125 GCA_037974365.1 Hydrocynus forskahlii | reverse complement strand
CACACACACACACACACACACACACACACACACACACACACACACACACACACACACACACACACACAGAGAACAGGTCCTGGATTCAAACCCCCAACCCTGGAGCTGTGAAGCAACAGCTCTACCCATTGAGCCACCATGGGGCCCTTGAGCATATTAATGCCACAGTTCTTTCAGAATTTCTGTGTATTTATACCATTACAACAATAATCAGTCCTTCAGGAGTGTGCGTGTAAGTATGAGTGGCTAAACGAGTAATACATGTGTGATTTGGGTGACAGCGGTCAGACCGGTCAGGATGACATCACTTCAGTACTTTCACAACACACATTAAGGACTGCAGGACCACCCATATCAACATAATGATCAATATCATGGAAACTCTTGCTGTTTACTCTTTTCTAAACTTAAATAAAGTAATAAATAAACCAGAAAAGTTTTTAAGTCATTTGTAAAAGAAAGTAAAGATATTTTTATATCAAAGATATATCAAATCTTTTGATATTTTGAAGTTCACATCTCTTTTAAAAAAGTAAAAAATATATACATTTTAACTTTACAGTTTACATTTTATGTTTTTTAAGAAACTCTCTTTTAAGAAACTCTTTTTCACGACTTTCATACTTTTGAACAATTATTTTACAGTTTTCACAGTTTTCATCATCTAAAAAGTTCAGGGTTTTTTTTTTACAACAAAATTTACAATCATTTTACAGAGCTCTTTAAGATCTGTCTTAACATCATGTGCAAAGTTTGTATAATAAAAATATTTAAAATCGGTGTGATTATAAAGGTTCCTTTTTTAAGTTTACAGCTCTTTAGAACTTAAGTTGTGTGAAAAACTCTCTTTTGGAAACGTACAACATTTGACAACTTTTCATTATTTAACAATGTGTACAACTGTGAGTAATTTTATGAATCTCTTTAAATGATTTTTTTTTTTTTTACAAGTCATTTATGAAGTTTACAAATCAAATTTGTAATAAATGGTCTTTCAAAAAGTGTACTCACTCTATGGTTTATTAAAAGAGGTTTTGCTTCATCAAAGTGTCAAATTATGAAAAGTGTTAAAAACGTCTTTTAAAAAGTTTACTCACTTTAGTTTTTTTTTTTTTTTTGCTTCATCAAAGTGTCAAACGTTTACAAAAGATCTTTTAAAAAGTTTACTCACTCTAAGGTTTATTTAAAGGTTTTTTAGGTTTTGGTTTAGTTTCAGTGACCAGGATCAACACAGAGAGAGAAAGAGGGACCTCAGCTCTGAGGGTCCAGATGTTCACCTCAGCAGGGTCTCAGTCCAGGAGTGAGGCAGCGAGGGTGGGCCTCACCTGCTGAGGGTCCCAGAGGGGCTGAGGAGCGGCGCTGTGGAAACCCAGCCTGGTTCTACAGGAAAGAGGAACGTACAGAGGACTGTAGAGAGTGAAGGAAATACTCACAGCCGGTCTGGCCCGCCAGGAGCTGGTGGTCTTTATCCCCCCGCGCGGAATGAGAGCCCCCCATGACCACCGAGGAACGGGAGCGCGAGCTTCAAGTACTTCTTGTTTCTCCTTTAGGTTTGTGTCTTTTAAACTCCGCCCTCCAGGGATTTGATTGGCAGAAGTAACCGGTTAGCCCCCGCCCACTGATTAAATTTCAGGTGTTCTAACCTCAACTCCTGGATCACTGTATCACCCCACCCACAGACTCTATTACCGGGTGCTAGCTATAATGTAATGTAATGTAATATAATATAATATAATATGATGTAATATAGTGTAACAATATAATATACTATCATATCATATATCACATCATATCGTATCATATGAATGTAATGCAAAGCAAAGTAATATATCATAAACATACATGACAAACGATCACATAATAATAATACATATAAATAAATAAATAATAATGTATTGGATAAAATCAATATAAATATGTAACAATTAATATTAAATAGAATATAATATAAACAACCGTAAATAAAAATATAAATGTCAGGAAATATTAAAGATATTTATAGATATCAATACTAAATATCATGTAATAACAAATGTAAATAAATACATTATATTAAATATAATATAATGCAACATCATGTAATATAATATACTATAATATACAAAATAACAATATAAATATATTACAGGTATTTAAAGGTCATAACATTCATAGAAAATATCAAAATATATCTATAATAAAATACACACACACACACACACACACACACACATATATATATATAAATGCTGGGCAACGATACATTTTTTAAAAAAATATTTAATTCAAAAGTAGTGCATTGCGCACTTTTATTTTTAAAGTACTGCTATATGAACAAAAGTGGAGATTTTTAACAGCAGTGTTCCCTTTAACACAGTTACACAGCTGCAGTTCAAATATTTCTTGTAAATATTAAATATTAAAATAATCAAATCAAATATAAAACCAAAGCTATTTGCCACTGTAGGGCATTCATGTTTTATCTAGTTTGTTATAGAAAAACAGCTGCGTGCACCTACCAGCACAAAAAGCAACGATATTTCAAAATAAAAGGATGTGTGAAAAAATGTCGGCGTTAAGTAAATAATGCGTTAAGTAATTAACGTGTGTGCCAAGAGCACCAACGCATAGCGAAAAACTGCAATGTGATGTGGTAAAAAATACCTAAAATGTCTATTTTTATAGTGTTAACCCTAAATATGCTCCCAAAACACTTTTTCATTTTCATTTTGCTTAATACATTACCCTTAATGAAAACGTAAAGGTAAACCCGTATCGGTACAGTACAGATTACACTGAACTGCTGTCTCCTGCAGTGCTCGAATGTAAAATACCGATGTTACCTCTGTATAGACTGTCCGCGAGAGACTGAAGCCGCGTGTAAGCGGGGTTTACTGTATATATATATATATATATATATATATATATATATATGTAAACATTAAATGTAACAATATATACAAATAAATGTAAAAATCTGGAAATATGATTACAGGTATTCACAGTTGTAGTTAATCATAAAAGTGATAAAAATGTTTTTTTTCCCCACCTTTTCTTTATTCTTTCTTTAATGCAGATCTCTTATGAGGTACTTTGAGTTGTACTGACTGTATTTGAAGTGTGACACACAGACAATATTTTTAATTAACCAATGCAAGCACAGGGGGCGTGGCTTGACCTAATATGGCTGGGAATAAACTACAGGAGTGGGAATAATAAGACAAAGCTGCTGATGTAGGCTCCAGCACCTCTGAGACCCTGGTTAAGGATAAGCGGTTCAGAAAATTGCTAGATGGATGGATGGATGGATGGATGGATGCTTGCTGTGAAGATCAGAAGCCACTAGAAACGCTGTGGAAGAAGTTTCATGAGTTCAGTGACTCCAGACAAGACTTTGAGCTTCTCTTTTTTTATTACTGAGACCCAAGCTCTGGTATCTACAACCATTTATCAAGCAATTGTCCGTGATCTCGTCACACGGCTACTTCCGCAAGCCCTTGTTTACTAGTGTTTTTCCTTGTAAATATATTAGAAAAAAATTAAGGTGACAATTTGACATTTTTAATATCAGTAAGTGCATAAACATTGCGGCTCGGGTTAGAAGGGAACGGAGCTCGCTCATATTTGATTCAGAAATTAGAATGAGGGATTGACGTCTCAGGATTTGCACCACTCTGGTTATAACTGTTCCATAGTGCTGACTGAGGACCAGGGCCTATAATGAAAAAAGACACAGAGTAGGAGAACGTAGTTTCTAAGTGTTTCACTAGTAGTTGTTAAAAATGTGATGTAGAGGCCGCTGTCCTGAAGGCGATTTCTTTAAGACCGTTCCACTCTTTGGGACAGTTATGATCATTTTAAAGCTACAAATGACGCAAAAATCACATCAGATTCACCATATGCCCAGTTATTCTCTCCGTGATGAAAATTCATCCTTTATACACCATCATATGATGTGGAGAGTGGAGCCTTGGTCTGTAATGTGTTAAATGAACGCTCCAAAATTTCTCAGTCTAATACAAAAAAAGACACTCCACAAGCTAAATATGTGCACAGACAATAAATTTGACATGTTTTCCTTTACTTAGAAGAAAAAACTCAGTTATAATAGAAGCTAGTGGGCAGTTTCTGAAGTCCCGACAGTAAACGTTTCATGCAAAACACTTTTTTATAAATTCATCAAACTAAATTATTTGCAATTGAAGCTGCACATCATCTGTATCATTCATTTTTTCCATTCTTACAGATGGAACTAGTTTTCCAGAGAGGAAGGATAACACAGGCTCCTGCCTGATCGTGCATTAAACCCAGAAAATCTCACCGCCCATCACTTTCAATTATACTGTGTGAGTTTCGATGTCATTGGGTTTTCTGCTCTTTTCTAAGTAAATGGTAACATGTCAAACACTGTCTGCGTTAAAAGGGTCTTAGATTTTTCCAAATTTCCACTATGATTCCATCACTGAGATGTAAGTAAGTCATTAAGAGTGATTTCATGTGAAATTTTTCATTGTAGAGACTTTCTTTATAGTGGCGGTGAATGGAACCAGTTTTTTTTTATTATTTGATATGGCCAGTGAACTTTTATATGACACAATGGTGATAAAATAGTGGTAAATGTGAGGAAAAATATAGATTTTTTGTCTTACAATGCCCTTAATGCATTTACAAAAGTGTGTTTATGGCCAAAACCTGATCTCAAAATTGTCATAAAACATCTCATACATCAGGCAGCACATTTAGACTCTTCAGATGTCTGGTTTCACTCACCACCATTGTAGGCTTTACAAAAATGATGCATTTCTTTCCAAAATCACCCCGAATGACTTCGAATAAAAGCAGAAATGTTGAAAAGTTTGTGGAAATCTCCTTAAATTGACTGTGAAGACACAGGTTAGGTTGGAATATGCTGAAATACTGTGAAGCATCTCCATCAAAACATCACATTTGACCAAGATTACACTGAATTCAGGTGTGACCTTCCTTGTATGAAATCTGGACAACTTCAGTCAGACGGGCATGAGTGTGTGGCTGGACCTATGGAAAAGTGTGTGTTTGAGGGGGTGGGGTGTGTTGGTCATGAAGGGGTGAGAAAGAGGGGCAGTTAGTGGTCTATGGGGCCACGGAGGCGTGGTGGCTGTGGTGGTCAGCGCATGGCGCTGCAGGGGGCCCTGAGTTGGAGGGGTTTGTGTGGTAAAGCTCCTGGACGGCGCGCTGGGTCTCCACCATGTCTTCTGGGTAACGGGTCTGGAGCTCCTCGTTGGCAATATAGTGAGTATCGGTGAACTCTGTGAAGTATCGGCCGACCTCGGGGTGGGCGATTTCTAATGGAGCGGAATGAGGCTCCAGGTTCTCTACAGACAGAACAGAAAGAAGTGAAGTGACTATTGGTCATACATGAACACAGCACACAGTGTGAACAGTGTGAAAGTCTTTCTCTGTATTTAACTCATTCACCAAGTGAAGCAGGGGGCTGCCACCAATGAGGGGCGCCTGGGAGCAGTGTGTGGGGACGGTACCTTACTCAAGGGTACCTCAGAGGTGTCACTAGCAGTCCTGGGATTCGAACCCACAACTTTCTGATTGCATGGGCAACGCCCTAACCACTAGGCCACCATACACTTAAAACAAATGTACACTACTCTATACACTTAAAACAAAAGTACACCACTCCATAAAGTCTTAAATCAGCATAGTGGTTGTAGATCAGCTGTATTTGTTTGTTGTTTGTAAAAGTCACCAAATCAACAAAAAATATTAAGGAGTAAAGGTCTATAAAGATAGCAGGGCATTTGATTTTAAATGTTTTCTGCTAGTGAAGTGAAAGACAAAGATCAAATAGGGCCATCAGATATGGAACAAAAGATCCCATTAGATTTCCATCAGAAATTCACAAAGTTGCTGACGGCTCTGGACAGGCTACTTAGCACTGGTGCTACTGTACTAGCTGATACCACACTACCACCACTACTACTACTGCTAGTACTGCTAATAATAATCTTAATCATAACAATGCAGTTAATTAATGCACATGCAGTTACTATACTCATAAAACTACGAATAAACGAAATTGAATGCTCCTATTTGATTGTCATTTGTCTTTTATTATTTCTTAAAACGAAGTGGAATTAACATATAAATAACCTTTTACACAAGTAACATTAAGAAACTGATGTTAGGTTCCCTAAGGGGGCTTCTTACCTGACTGCTGCTTGAGCTGATAGAGGGGATCAATCTCTATTAAAGATTTTCTTTTTTGCGCTATGAAAACAAATCTGACTGCTGCACTAGTTTCGGTAGTATGTGAGGACGGTGTGTGGCGGGATTTGAACTCACAAATCTTCTGATTGCAGGGGAACGCCCTAACCACTAGGCCACCAGCTGCCCAGAAAAGTGAATGTGATTGCCGTATGGGGATCAAACCCACGACCTTGGCATCATTAGCACCACGTTCCAACCAACTGAGCTAACTGGCCAATAATGGATAGTGTTTTTCACGGTGAGCATTTTGCCCCATCATATCTACCTTGCGCGGCGTATCGGCAGGTGCCGTCCTGCACCAGAACGTTGTAGAACGGCTGATTGGCACCGTTGGACAGCTGATGGACCCTCATGGTTGTGATCCACTCCTGACTCATCGTGCACTTAGGATCCCATCCATAAATCACACAGTTATATCCAGACCTGTGGAGAAGAACCAGAAGTAAAAATATTCATCAGGCGTCCTCAGAAGAGAATACAAGAATTTCAAAGATTAAAAAAAACAAAAAATTTATATATATATATATATATGGCTAAGATGAATAACATGATTCTGAGTAATTCAATGAGATTCTAGACTTAAGACTGTTTTACACCTGTTTTGCAAGTTTTTCTAATACATGCATGGCAGAGAAATACATGCAAGGTATTAGTAGGCAAAACTGTGACCCTCTTTCCACCACTGTAAAGAAATTCAGGTCAGTCCGTTTTCTACAGGGATGACAGTGCAGTGGTTAGTGCCTCGCCTCACGTTTCCACCTACACGCATCGATGAGCCTCGGACATCCAGTCATCCTTCCTTGGACCACTTTTGGTTGGTACTGACCACTGCATACTGGGAACACCCCACAAGACCTGCTGTTTTACAGATACTCTGACTCATCTACACATCATGATTTGGCCCTCGTCACTCAGTCACTCAGATCCTTATGCTCATCCATTTTCACTCATCAACACTGACTGTTCGCTTGCTACTTATGATCTCCCACTAATTGACAGGTGTCGCTGTTAGAAGATAATCAGTGTTATTCACTTCACCTGTCAGTTGTTTGGTACACTAGTTGTGGCTGATTGGTACACTATACGGACAAAAGTAATGGGACCCCTGGCCGTGACACAAACGGGGACTTTCCACTCTACTGGGAAGACTTTCCACAAGATTTTTGAATTTCTGTGGGAATTTGTGCCCATTCATTCTGTAGATCATTTAGGAGGTCAGACACTGATGTTGGACAAGAAGGTCTGGCCCACAATCTCCATTCCAGTTCATCCCAAAGGTGCTGGATGGGGTTGAGGTCAGGACTCTGGGTGGCCAGTCAAGTTCTTCCATACTGAACGCCTCCAGCCATGTCTTTATGGAGCTTGCTTTGTGTACTGGGACACAGTCATGCTGAATAGAAAAGGTTCTTCCCCAAACTGTGTCCACAAAGATGGAAGCATGGCCTTGTCCTAAATGTCTTGGTCTGCCGAAACATTAAGATTGCCGTTCACTGGAAGTAAGGGGCCTAGCCCAAACCCTGAAAAACAGGTGTGTCCCAATACTTTTGTCCATAAAGTGTGTGTATTATGTGTGTATATATATATATATATATATATATATTTAAATAAATGGCAATAACGTTGAAGTGATCTTGAATTGAATTTTGGTGGAAAAAGGGATCCTGTTGACCTTCTCTGTGATGAAGAATGTGGCCAAGTGAATCCTTTGGGGAAAAGTAAATGGATTCAAAGCAGAGTTCTGGCTGTAAGTGCATATTTGCAATTCTGAACAGTGCTTTGGCTGGGAACTCTCTCTCTGGAGGGATATTCAAATGGAAACTAACTGAAAGCACTTTTCTCACAGTTCTGGAATATTAAGTAAGTATATGACAGTTACTCAGGTGATTTCCATTCATTATCACTCACACAAACACACACACACACCTCTTGTGTTTCATGACGAGGCCCACAGAGTACTGCACTTGGCTGTGGTCAGGGGCGCTGCGTCTCTTCACCTCGGGCTCTATGGGGTGTCTTTTATGCTGGATGTGCTCCAGAGTGTGCTGCACCAGATAGCCCACCGCTCCGTGCTGAGAGGGGTCCAGTGCCTGGATATGCTGCAGAATGTCCAGCACCTGAGAGAGGGTGATTGGGTGTGGGCAGGGGGATAACAAGATGATTTACATTTACAGCATTTATCACATCACTTTTGGCTTTCTCTTGCAGGCATAGAAAGGCAGGTGTAAACACACCCAAGATGCTTTATTAAAATAAAGTAAATAAAGTAAAGTAAAGTAAAGTGGCCCCTTATAGTCACGCGTTAACACACCACAGCACACTGTGTGAACAGTGTAAAATTCTTTCTCTGCATTTAACTCATTCACCAAGTGAAGCAGTGGCTCCCTCCAATGCGGGGCGCCCGGGGAGCAGTGTGTGGGGACGATACCTTGCTCAAGGGAACCTCAGTGGTGCCACTAGCAGTTGGGACTCAAACCCTCTGACTGCAGGAGAACCCCCTAACCACTACGCCACCAGCTGCCCCATTCAGAGGTGCTCAAAAACAGAGCTTCACCACATTCAACACACATGGAAATGGAATGAATTTCGCATCCTTGAGTTTCGTAACTGCAGACGTGTCAGCAGAGTTCTGACTAGAAGGTGAGAAGAAAAATAAAGATAAGATAAAATCTCTTCATTAGTCCCACAGGTGGGAAATTTGCCAAGTGGACAGTACAAGAGAAAGTAGAAGCAGCAATACTTATTTAAACTGTTAAAAATATAATATAAAAGAAATGTACACTATCCAAAAACTGATAAAAATATAAGTTTGTGTATATATAAATATGGATAAAGAACGATGAAATGCTTTTTCATACTCTTGACGAAAGCGCCCAAGCCAAGCTTGTTTCTTCTTATATTAATGGGTGAAGAAAGTAAATGGAAGTAAACAGCATAGGTGTTCATTTAATTTAAATCTGATCTCTTTGGTCGTGCTGAAGAGGCATTTTAGTGAAAAATTAACTAATAAAATAGTCTAAATGTCTGTGGTATATATAACAATGGAATAAGAAAACGTCTACTCCACTGTTTGGACTGTTTGAGGTTTTTTGTATAAAGACTGGTACACAAAATATGAACAAATGGATTTAATATCTTACTAGGAGCAGCATGCCACAAGAATCATGGTGAAAAAAACGGACCTAATGTATTTTTCACGGTTGAGTTGAGAACTGAACTGAACAGCGATGTTCTGCTTCACCAGTCACATCTCTGTTAGTGTTACTCTCAAGTGCTGACCCTATCTCTGGGAGAATACAAGTTAAATCTGAACCTCAGTCATACATGGCCAGGAGTCCAAGGGAGAACACCTGCCATCTTGGGGAGAAAATCAGGTAAATCATGTAAAAAGCATTTATCAGGAACAGCACGCTGAAGGCAATTAACGGACATTTAGGTGATTATATTGTGTTTAAATTCTTTTTCTATAAATTACATCCAGGCTCAGTTTTTTGTGGCTGAGACAGTTGTGTGCCAGATGCTCAGTTAATTGCGGATGTGCTGACTATGATCTATGCATTGCTTAGGTGTTTAGTTGCTAAAAAAATTGTATTGACTCCATTTCAGCCGACAGTAAAGTACTCTGATCAGATCAAGATGCAAAAAATGGATTAGATCATCCCTAGTAACTATGAATTATTAGGAAACTACAATGACACTAAAATGTAAGTCATGTAATTATGGCCAAGAGGAATCAAGAACTGGGGCCATTTCCCTGTCCCTAGAAGTTTAAATAGTTATTTTTCATACATTATTTTTTAACTCAAGTATCACAAGACTCATCCTTGGCATAAAAATGCAAAACACTTTATATAGTGTCTAAAATACAGGGCAATTTAATTTGTGTTTAAGTATAACAAGATAACGAAGTTTCTCTGCATTTAACCCATTCACCAAGTGAAGCAGTGGGCTGCCACCAATGAGGGGCGCCTGGGGAGCGCCTGGGGACGGTACCTTACTCAAGGCAACCTCAGTGGTGTCATTACTTCAGTCTTTAACATCTGCAACATCTGGAACTATGACTCTTATTCAGGTTATATTCATATTCACATTAATACTCCACCCCATATAGTTCTAACAGTATATGTACCTCTTACATTCAGGTAACACCTGCACTTAATTTTCCATAACTGCTATTACTGTGTCAACGCACCTGCACTTTATCCTTTACCGTCATTCTGTTTTTCTGGTCAGGCGTTGGAAAAAAAGCATTTCACTGCATGTCGTACCATGTATGATGATGTATGTGACAAATAAAATCTGAATCTGAATCTACTAATCCAGGGATTCTAACCCACGACCTTCTGATCACAGGGGCAACGCCCTAACCACTAGGCCACCAGCTGCCCCAAATCAGGGGGAGAGCATGGAAGCAGTCCCCCATTACCAGAAATTATGCAGTCGAGATTCCCAAATTGGGGAATTTGCAGGGGTCAACAACACCGGAGCACCATGGCTGAGCCTCACCCTGGGTGAACCACATTCCTGATCATGGTATCTCCCTTACCAGGTAAGTATGTGATCTCTCTACATTGATCTAAAGTAATAAGCGATCTCCAAATGCCATCTTCAACACTGTAACTGAGTAAGAACTGTGGTATTTCCAATAAAACTGTTTGGGAATCTGCTGGACTGGAGGTACCAGCCACTTCAACCTTCTCAGTGAAGAGAGTACTAACCTTCTCAGGCCAGATGCCCAAGTGGAAGTAGAGTCGGGCCTGAAGCAGCAGATACTGGACGTTATCAGGATCGATGGTGAGGTAGAGATCCAGAGAGTCTCTCAGCAGCTGATATGACTTCTCATTGCCTTCACTGCATGGAAACAGAATCAGTACTTAATACTGGTCTAGAACAGTAATGGCAGCCGTTCTGAAGCTGGAATTAACTTGTATTAATGGCATTTGGCAGACACCCTTATCCAGAGCAACTTACAATCACTGATCAGAGAAAGAGAGAGAGAGAGAGAGAGAGAGAGAGAGAGAGAGAGAGAGAGAGAGAGAGAGAGAGAGAGAGAGAGAGACAGAGAGACAGAGAGACAGAGAGAGAGAAAAACAGAAAGTGAGAGAAAGATGAGATTAGTAGAGAGAGAGAAAGAGAGAGACAGAGAGTGAGAGAGAAAGAGACAGAGACAGAGGGAGACAGACAGAAAGAGACAGAGAGAGACAGACAGAAAGAGACAGAGAGAGAAAGAGAGAGAGAGACAGAGAGAAAAAGAGAAAGAGACAGAGAGAGACAGAGAGAGAGAGAGACAGAGTGAGAAAGAGAGACAGAGACAGAGACAGAGAGAAAAAGAGACAGAGAGACAGAGAGAGAGAGAGCAGGAGAGACAGAGAGAGACAGGGAGACTCACCCTCTCTTGCCGATGTTGAGCAGGTTGCCCACCATGCGCAGCAGCAGCTCGGTGGTGCTGATGGAGCTGTAATAGTCTGCTGTCACCTGCTGACGGATCAGGTACTCACACTCTTTGGCCGTCAGCTGCTTCCCCTTCCCAAACGCGTCGATGTAAACGTAGTCGTAGATATCATCGCTACTGCTTGAGACATACGAGAGCAACTTTTTTTTATTTTACTTACACAGTTTTTGCTCTGACAGTTGTTATTCTATTTTTATGTGAAACGCAATTAACATTAAATACATTCACAATAATAGAAATGTGTGTATGTGTATATATGTCTTTCTCTATTTCTCACACACACACACACACACACACACACACACACACAACTTTAGCTTTACACTATCACTGTAACTATCCTTATATACCACTGGAAAGTACCCACTATCACTGTAAATACCCTATATTTATTTTATACTGTACTTATTTAATTTTGCACAATTATTATTTGCACACTTTAAAGACACTATTGCTAGAATACAGTGTCATAATATGGTATTCATTCACACTAGTATTACTGCTCATGTCGACTGCAATGTATGCTTTCGTGTCCTGTAAATTACTGAACTGTTGATAGTGCAGAAAAAAGCCTCTCTCTTTAGTTTAGTCCTGTCCTGCCCACTCTTGTGTAGTCTTGTGGCGTTTCTCTTTTGGTTCTTTGTGTTGCACTGTCATCCTAGAAGAATATTTCAATGTAATGTGTAGTGTTTTAATGGTTGAAATGACACTAAACATCTTTTTGACTTGATTTGACTTGACTGCCAGCTGTATCATCGCCACTGGAAGCCCCTCTAACAGCACAGCCTACAGTTACAGGGTCACAACAGAGAACAAACAATGGTCACGGGGTCAAAATGCCCACCTCCTCTGGCGCTGGCACCAGCGTAACAGGAAATGGTTGGGGAAGTTGACTGGCTCCAGATGGACCCCTAACTTTCTGGCCAGCGTCATGTACAACACAGAGAGGCTGATGGGAATGCCTGTCCGCCGCAGTAGCACCTAACCAGAGGATAGCACCACAGAGGATAAGATTTAAATACCACGCCAGAAAACAGCAGCATAAGTGTACCTCGAAAGGTCACACCGTGTTCAGCATGCACAGAAAGAACTCAATTCAGCACAAAATATTAACGATATAGTTTGCATAAATAATGTACGTACCTGGTGTATGTATGAATTGAGGGGGTTGTAGTAGTCACATTCATTGCCCTTATACTGAAGCTGGTCATACAAAACTGCATTGAGGGCACAGATGACTTGCCTCTGAAGCTCGAAGTCTTGCACGACTAAGCAGTCACCTACCAAACACAGGAACCACTTTAATATTAGTATTAAAAATTACTGTCAAAGTGGACCATTTTTAAAATACATTTTCCTACTATGAACTATCTACATTACATTACGTTCGTTTGGCAGACGCTTTTACCCAAAGCGACTCATAGTACCCACAGACATTCCCGTTTCAGGACAGTGTGAGAATCAGAGGAGAGTTCTATGTAGTGAAATCTTTATGCAGGAGTAGTAAGGAAAAAGTGCAGCAGGAGAGGAGATGCTCTCTGAACAGACAGAGCCAGATGATGTTCCTTGGAGGAGTGGAGGAGTGAGTCGGAACATAAGACTGAGTGATGGGATTAAGGTAGCTGGGTGCCGACCCGGATGTCACTCTGTAGGCCACAGTTAGTGCCTTGAACTTAATTCAGGCAGCCATGGCCAGTGTAGGTCAGTTATCAGTGGGGTGGCATGCAAACTTTTGGGTAGGTTGAAGACCAGCTGAGCTTGAAGACCACCCAGTTGGGTGACAAACTGAGTCAAGTATGGCCTGAGTTTCCTGATGTTGTATAAGGCGAAGCGACATGACCGGGAGACAGATGCAATGTGGTCAGAGAATGTGGTCTGTTATGCACTCCTCTCGTTCAAACAGAGTTTTAAATCCAATGGTTTGGCAAACTATGCTGGACAGAGCTTGTGGAAGATAAATCAATGAGCAGCAAACTAACAAAAGCAGTAGCACAGCGGAGCTCCAGGTCCTCTCGAGAACCCCCACACTAACAAGGATCTATGAGCTGTATGAACAATTGCAAAAAGCTAGTGCGAGGACTTGGAACCATTGATTAAATATATGATAAATACACTTTCTAAGTGGAACACATGGGAGTAAAGAGTGTAAATGAGGAAATGATGTGATTGCAATGTAACATACTGAAAATTACTGAAAGTAATAAATACAGTCTGTCAAATGTTTTTATTATTTGTCCATTCATACAGATAAAATAATGCGCATGCTTTGTTTAGGATAAAATTTGGACATAAGTGTAAAATTGAATTAAGATGAATTATACCAATAGCTGTGAAAAAATAAAGCAATTAATTATGATGCTTTAATGGAAAAATATTTATGACGCCACAAAACATTGTGAAAAAATGTCTATTGAATTTGGATCTGACCTACCTTGACTTGTTCTCAGGCTTGGATGAGAGGCGTTTTTCACTCTTAGGTACTTTTTCACCTTCTCGATGATGTCATTCAGTTGGCCGGATATACTTTCAAGGGTAACATCAGCCAGAGGATTACAATACTGATCCACTAACACAGCACCTAAAAAAGAAAGAGTCATGCAGGATTAAAGGAAGCAGTAGCCACTGGTTTATAGCTGGTTTATATGTGTGTACAGTATCAGAAACCACATAAGTAAGTCTGTTTAAGATTACATAACAACTAGAAGCAGAATGAACAAGAATGTGTTTACAGCATGCAGTTTGCAAAATGTTAAATGGTGGGTTTCTATGACTTTAATAACAATAACAATATCAACAACAACAACAATAATAATAATAATAATAATAATAATAATAATAATAATACATTTTCTTTATAGAGCACTTTTCGGGGGCTGAAAGACGATTTACGTGCAAAAAACCTCAAAATAAATTAAATAAAATACAACTGAATTACAAAAATTATACTTAATTTAAAATATATTTGTTTTATAAGCTTTGTAGCTTGAGTGAAAAATCTATTTAATTGATGTAAAATGTCTTTAAAGTGGAAAGTGATTTCTGAGTTTTATTATTATTGTTTTATTATTGTTTTGAAATTTTCATACCGATCTCATCCACAATTCTTGAAATCAAGGTAAAATTGTAAAGAACTCTGAAGTATGCAATAGTTTCACCTTCCAGTGCAGACTGCTCTTCTGGAGGACGCTCCAGAAAGGCCTTCAGATTCCTTAAGATGTTCTGCTGGCGAAGGAAGTAGAGGATTTTCTTTGCATAGTACTTCAGAGTCAAGCTTTTTCTGGAAAAGACAGAGACAAAAATAGAGGCCTTTAGAAGTTCTGAAGGCAAATAAATATGGGAGGAATAACAAAAGGTGCCCAAAACCTGGTCCCAAAAACGAACCTTCTGTCAGAGTTGAGAATGGAGAGGAGTTCGTCTTCACAGAAATGTTCAGGAGCACCCAGGGACTCGATCTCCGTGAAGCTGTCCCCCAAAACCTGGCCAACACAAGGCTGAGTGACAGACCTCTGGGTTAGTGCTCAAAACAGCCACGACCCACTTACCTCACAACTCAACTTCTCAACTGTACATTAAAGCTGCAATTACCACAGTTTTCACCTCACACCAAACACAGCTGAGACATCTGGAGCTGACTCTCAAGTTTTGGATGCAGATAAGTAATATAAGCTTATACAAACCAACAGGTTTCTACATGATTAAATCATTAAAGAGATTTTTTTCAATGTTTCTACATGTTTAAATAATTGAAGAGAAATGTAGAAATGTTAAACAAACACATAATGTCACTTACCCCGAACCATACTGAGTTATTAAAGAGGACGTACACAAATGTTTCTACATGATTAAATCACTGAAGTGAAATGTATGAAATGTTGAAAAATTTGGTTGATTTTCCCTTAAAACAACTCAATATGGTTTAAGCAAAGTGAAGAATGATTTGTCACCTGCCCCAAACCATACAGAGTTGTTAAAAAGGACGTACATCAGTATTCAGCACTTCTACAAGATTAAATCATTGAAAAGAAATGTTGAAAAAATGGTGGGCTTCCCTTTAACAACGTTATATGTTTTGTGACAAGTGTGGAATGCTTTAAACTAGGGGTGTCACGCGATTTAAAAAAAAAACAATCTAATTACAAGCTCTGTGATTAAATAATCTAAATGAATCACACACATTCTTGCTGTAAAAGTATTTAAAGATTTAAATAAATTTTGGCATTTGAGTAAATGAATAATCAACATTACAGACTTTCAGACTTTCAACATCTCTTTTATTTAATAACTGTTTCACCACTGTTCATGTGCAGTAATGGTCACAGCAATCAAAAATATGACGTAAAATGCTGAGAGAAAAAAATGCTTCAGCAAGAACAATGATGGAACTAAGTTCATCTGTTAGGCGCAGTTTAAGACAATGTACACACAAGCACGGGCGTCAGAAGCATTTTAATGTCGGGGTACATTGCACTCAAACGTCACTCCCTAACATAATATAAACTGGCTCTATGCACCTCTAAAGATCTATCTATCTATCTATCTATCTAGGCTCTTCTCATTTAAATAAAATATATATTTTCCCTAATTATGCTTATTATTTGCCTATTTCTCATCATTATCAGTGTTATAAACTGACCATAAACTATCAATTGTATGAACTTAAAGGGAGCATTTTTCAACAAGGTAGCATAATTAGAACACCGGAACTATACAGTCAGGTTCTAACACTGAGAAATGCTACCGTGAAGCAGGACACAGGCTACTGCAGATCGTGCCCTGCTTACAGCTTGTGGTGATTCTGGACAGTTTCCTAGCTTCAGGCAGTATACTGCAGAAAAAAGGCATTTTACACTCAGAATCAGAAAACTTTATTAATGCTAGAGTAAACTGCTTACATAATGACTGCCAAGACACAGATCCCAGAGTATCCCAGAGGGCACTGAAGACAGCGTCTAGGAGCAACCAAGTGCATGTACACGTCGAACGTAACAATTAGAAGAGCTTTAAAGATATTAATCACTGCAAACCAGTGACCTGAACACAAGATAGCACAGATAAACCAGTGTCCAACATAAGATAGCACAGATAAACCAGTGACCCCAATGCAAGAAATCACATATAAACCAGTGACCCGAACGCTAGGCAGCACTGAATCACAAGACTGTGGAACTGCACATGCGCAGAAGGGCATGGGAGCACATCTCGATGGGTAGCATGTTTCGACAGAACACCGGAGCAGGTTAAAATCGCGTGGTGCGATTAATCAGCGTACATTTTTTTAAACACGTTATGTTTTCTGTAACTAATTGATCGAAATTAACATGTTAATTCGACACCCCTAATTTAAAAACATCTTATCACTTGGAAGAGTATAAGCTTCGGATAGTTAGCCCTACTTTTGTAGACTGACAGATGATATTTAGTGTAAAAGGAATCCTTTTTTTGCAACCAGTTTAACACAGTAGTTCCACACTGCTGCGCTGGTGGGACTCTTTCTTTAAAGCGCACTTACAACTTCTGTGAAGAATCTCTTGGAGATGGACACGACTGTTCTTTGGATCTGCTGGCACACCACGTGCCTGGTCCTGTACTCCTTCTGCCAGTCGTAGGATTCGTTCTGCCGATAGAGTTTCTGCAGCCGAGGCCACCTGAAATAAACACAGTACATAGCATTCCTGTTATTTACCTTCATCTGAAAATAACACCGTGTAGACTAAATAGGTATTAATAAAAGAGATGCTGCTCCTCAGAAACATTACTTACACATTATAAATTAATGAATAATTCATACATCTCATACAATTAATGAATATTCATACAATACGATGCATCTTAATATTAATAGCCAAACAATAAGATTTTAAAGATGAAACAGATATTCACTCAATTCCAAGGGATATTATATGTAGTCAAATAATTATGAATATTTGCCATGTCTTAATGTTCGAGAACAGGATTAGAGAACAGTTTATGGCAGCAGTGAAGACTGATATTTATGTAACCTGGCCGCTGTTAATCTGCACCAGATTATTGGAGAATTTCAGGAGGTCATTCAAGGCTGACCTGGTTTCACACAGACTGAAGGAGAACAGGAGGTTTCTCAGAGTCACAGGGCTGGTGCACTGCTGTACCTTGGGTCACCACAGGCCAGTTTCCCGGATTAGACCTAAAGAGCAGGCCAAGGAATCTGCCCTAGACTTTCAGAAACTAAATGTACTTTCTAGGTCAGGTCCGAACACTGTAAATGTCCCCGTGAATGGTACAAACGTCCCATGAGAAAGTGGCATGTTTCAGAATCTTTTCATGTTTCAGAACCTTTTCAGTAACAAGTTGATTATACACTGCTGATCATACACTACTTTATGATTAGTAATAAGCAGTAAGTAATCGTCAGTAAACTGTATGATCAGTAATAATGATCAATAATCAGTATATAATCAGTAATAATAATCAGTAATGAGTATATGATCAGTAGTAATGATCAGTAAACCATGTATGATCAGTATTATGATCAGCAATCAGTATATGATCAGTAATAACAATCAGTAATGAGCATGTAATCAGTAGTAATGTTCAGTAAACGGTTTATGATCAGTAATAATGATCAGTAATCAGTACATGATCGGTAATTCTCATATTAGCATACAATTAGTATAAAAGTAGTCAGTATATGATCCTAAGTAACCAGGCCTGTATATAAAGTACTTTGGGGAGAAGTTGTCAGGGTGAGGAGCAGCAGATGTGCTGTGATGTTTAAGGTGTTCCTGGAGAGCTGAGGGTTCTGAGAGAGGATGTGGTTCCCGAGCAGCAGCAGGAGGCAGAGGAGGTGAGTGGGGAGATCAGTGAGGGAAGGGGGTGAGAATGTGGACAGGTGGTGAGAAGATGGAGAGGAGGTGAGTGAGGAGATCAATAAGAGAAGGTGGTGAGGAGGTGGTGAGATGATCTAGAGCTGGTGATGAGAAGGATGCAAGAAGGTGGAGAGATGGTGATGAGAAGGCGGTGAGAAGGTGAATGAGGATATCAGTGAGAGAGGTGTTGAGAAAGGGGTGAGATTGTGGTGAGAAGGGAGAAAGAAGCTGGAGAGGAGGTGGTGAGAAGGAGGAGAGAAGGTGGTGAGAAGCTGAAGGGAAGGTGTTTGACCTGAGTTTGTACTGGTGGCTCCAGACCTTCCCGCTGCCGTGGCAGACGTCGTGCAGGCGCCTGCAGCAGCGCGACACGTTGGAAATGTCGACGTGGTTGAGGACGGGCAGGCAGAGGATGTGCTCCAGCAGCTCGGTGGGCAGGTCGGTCAGCTCCTTGCCCCGGGTCTCCGAGCTGCGCCCCCAGAGCCCCTCTCCACTGCAAGGCGTCGCCATCTTTTCTGTTTACTCCAATGACATCATCGCAGAGGCCACGCCCCCTTTGACTACCAGAAGACACGCCTCCTTCTGGCGCAGGGGGCGGGGCTTCTGATCTCTTTCTTTCTCTGCTGATCTCTACTCCTATCATCTCTCTCTCCACTGGTCTCATCTCTCTCTCTCTCTCTCTCTCTCTCTGTCTTCCTGTCTGTATTTCTGTCTCTCTCTCTGTCTTCCCGTCTGTCTGTCTCTTTCTTTCTATTGATCTCTTTTCATATCACATCTGTCTGTCTCTCTCTCTCACTATTGATCTCTTCTCATATCATCTCATCTCCCTATATATGTCTGTCTCTCTCTACTGATCTCATCTTTCTTTCTCTCTGTCTCTCTCACTACTGATCTCTTCTCATCTCATCTCATCTCTCTCTCTCTCAGTTTGTCTCTCTCTCTGCTGATCTCATCTCTCTCTTTCTGTTTGTTTAGTTTATAATGTTTCTTATTTTTTTTGTTATTTCTTTTCTGAATTACCATTATTAATTCATGTTGAATTGGATTCTTGGCAATTCAAATGGACTAAAATAAAAACAAATTAACTAGGTTAAGTGATAAATGATTATTTTCAAGTAAAATCACAATGTGTGTGTGTGTGTGTGTGTGTGTGTGTGT
>JBBPCX010000040.1:4361705-4373279 GCA_037974365.1 Hydrocynus forskahlii | reverse complement strand
TCTGAAACTGGTCAGGTTCAGGGACTGGACTGGAAATGAGTCTTTGAAAGTCCTTCAGGAAGCCTGGAGAACTGTTCTCAAGACTACATAAAAAATACGAGAAGGTTTGGATATATGTCTTAGCAGCCCTAATATAAAATTCATTCTGGTTCATATTTCTTCATTTCCCCGTTTTATTCTTCTCTCTTGTTCCGGTTGTTCTAAAACAAACCACTTGGTGGCAGCATGTCTTCAGGAGTACCGCCCCTACAATTTCATTCCTCCCCCGGTGCTCACGTCTGGGTTCTGATGTTTATCCTCACTTTGGATACTAGTGAGAAAATCATTGCAGTCAACAAATTGAAGAGTACTCATACATAACCCATTTTTTTCCTCATGCTGTTTTTGAAACTCGGGGCCTCATTCGAATTTGTATGTTCTAGAATGATGGAACATCTGCTGAACTAAGACGCCGCAGGGCCGTCATTAAGATTATCACACCAAGCGTGGAGCCCCTGCCCTAAGAGCGAAGAAAACAAACGAGACTCGGTTGTTCTGGACAGCACTGGGTCTCTCCCTCTCAGGGTCTCTCCCAAAATGAAGCCTCAGCCTTGCGGGAGATGTTGGTTTAGAGATGCACCTGCTGTAGTGGTGTAATGTGACTTTAATTAAGGTGAGGGCACACAGTGTGTATGTGTGTTGGTTGAGGATTTCATTCACACACTGAAGACAAAAAGATTTTTTACCTTTGTCTCTGTGCATTTTTCCTGTGTGTGTGTCCTTGTCTCCCTATGGATATCTGCTGTGTGCACGTGTCCCTACACATGCATGTGAATATGTCCCTTTGTGTCCCTTTGCATCCCTTTATGTCCCTTTGTGTTCTTGCATCCCTGTGCATATCTGTCCTGAGTGTATGTGTCCCTGCACATGCGTGTGAATGTGTCCCTTTGTATCCTGTTGTGTGCTTGTGTCCTTGTACACATCTTCACTCTTCTCCCTGCACATTCGTGTGAATGGGTCCCTTTATGTCCCTTTGTGTTCTTGCATCCCTGTGCATATCTGTCCTGAGTGTATGTGTACCTGCACATGTGTCCCTTTATGTCCCTTTGTATCCTATTGTGTCCTTGTGTCCTTGTACAGATCTTCACTCTTCTCCCTGCACATTCGTGTGAATGGGTCCTTTCATGTCCCTTTGTGTTCTTGTGTACCTGTGCATATCTTCTCTGTGTGTAGGTGTCCCTGAACATTCGTATGAATGTGTCCCTTTGTGTCCCTTTATGATCCTATGCCACATGCAACATTCAAGACTCTATTTGTCACATAAATAGTTAAACAAGAACAACACGAAGTGAGATGAGGCCCGAGTCAACTCTTAAGATCATAAATTTGTCAAATAAGTTAAGTGAAAGATAAATGAATAAGAAATGTGGAAGGGGAAAGGATATCTACCTTACATATGTGCGTGTCCCTGCGCCTTGCTTATGTCCCTTTAGACACTACTACAGTTACAGTGCAACAAATTGTTGTATGTTGTCTCGCATGTCACTGTCCATCATAATAGTATGTGATTTATCCAGTAATATTATGTGTAATGATTTGGTTATAAAGTCAGCAAGCAGTAGGAGAATCTAAAATATGCTTTGTCATCATGTGTAAAAACAACCAGTCGTTGATGATTCATCAAGATGTTTTTAATCATTTGTGTTGAGGAGTCACCAACTAGTCATTGCTGATTTATCAAGAAAGTATTTTAGTATTTTTTTTTGTTAAATCGAGGAATCACATCTCTATTTATAAGGTATGGAGACTATATTGTATAAACTCAAGCAGTGGTTCTCTATTGTGGTCCTAGAGAGCATATTTCAGTGTTTCTTGGACAAACCTGATCATGTACAAGAATTTCTGAGCCGAAATGGGTGTGTTACAGAAGAAAAACACTGAAAATAACGAAAGATTTCTGACCACAGTCTTGTTGTGTAAAGGTTTTACATCTGTATGCTTATGCAGGCCTCATTTCCTCAAAATTGACACCGTTATCTTTCATGAGGTGCAATAAACATCAGCTGGGGTTTACTTAGACCAGTAGACGCTGTTTCGGAAAGAAAACTGAAACTGCTGAGTGGATTTCAGACCCTCTAAAGGCCCACCGCTGTTACATTTGCTGACCTTTTGCTGCATTTTCATTAAATGCCATTTTCTTAAAAGATATATATCATGGAAAACTGAATTTTCCTCACTTTTTGTTGGTTTCACGATTATTATTGAGGCTTGATAAGCTGGATAAAAAAGAACCAACAGTGCCACAAATAAACATGCTTGCAAAAACCACAAAAAAATGTTTTATTGATCGTTTCGCACTAATTATGCTGTTTGTGATGAAACAAGGAGTCGGTCAGTGTTGAGTAATGCTGATAGAGACTTGATTGGTCACATTAAGTTTCATTCCATGCCTCCTCTTAAATGTGCCAACTGATCGGAACAGAGCTCATTCACATACGTACATCAGTCTTAAAGTCATTCTAAGAGATGAGAGGAGGTTAAAATGGTCATTTATGACAAAAAACCACACAAACTGCAAAAATGTAAAAGGTTTCCAGAAGTGTTGGATATAACAGATTTAAAGTGCATCATAATTGGTCATGATTGGATCAGTGTTAAGGCAGCTGCGGATTCGCTCTCTCTGACTCGCATTCATGTTTGCAACCAGCTTCACCAGCTTGTGTTTGTCCTTGAAGGCAGCCCATTAATGCCTGGAGGGGGAAACATCAACATGCTTAATTGGGTGGACTCTGGATGGCGTGTTGTCAGACGCCGTCATACATAAACATTAGCCCAGATGAAGCCACGCCTTGAACAGCACCTGTCTCTGCGGTTTTAATGAAGTTTACACTGCTGATGAGCTCCCTGCACACACTGACTGTTTTTGCTTCACTTCAGTCTGCTTATCCCCATCCAGATTCCACCAGAATCATGACGTTACATGACATTACATTAATTTGGCAGGTGCTTTTATCCAAAGCGACTAACAATATGAGGGCGCTTTCAAGTTTCAGGACCGTGTGAGAACCAGAGGAGAGTACTAAGTACAAAATCTTTATGTAAGAGTAGTCCATCAGGATTGGAGACCAGATGAGTCTTGAACACATGAGTCTTCAGGAGGTGTTTGAAGATAGAGAGGGATTCTGAGCCACCAGCGGAGAACCAGAAATGAGACCAGTCTGGACTGGGTTTTCCTTGTGTATAGGGAGGGCAGATCCAGATGATCATCTTGGAGGACCCAGATGTCACTCTGGAGGCAAATGTTAGTGACTTGAATGTAATTCGGGCTGCCATGGGTAGGCAGTGTAGATCAAGTTTTTATAATATCATTTTATCATGTTGTTATTACAGTCTCACCTAAAGTCTTGCAGAAGCAGTGTCTAACCATATTAATGAGGAATTAAACGCCGTCAAGCATTTAGGCATTAGAAACATTTCCACGGAGGAACCTTCAAGGTTAATCACTACTCAGGTGTGAATCTGCACCGTTCTTTATTTATTTTCGGTTTGAGAATCAGTCGCTGATTTGTATCAATTTCATGCCTGGTAGGTTCCTTTGTCCTTTTTTGAAGGACAGCTTATAGCAAACACACAAAAACTGCATTTCAGCTAAAAGACGCTACTGATATTGAGTGGCATTTCTGCTGCTTCTTTGTTTTTCGAGCCTTTTCAAGACAAAACCAGTCCACTGAGGGATAAGAGGCAGATCTGCTTCTTCAGCCCATATGGCCTTGAGTTTTGCATCTACAGTTAAAAAACATCTGGTTTGCAAATGAAAGTGGGTTCTGTTAGTCCCTTTGAGGTATTTGTTGTGACGCTTCTGTGCAGGCTGGTCCGCATTCTCCTGCCAGCCAAGCTTAATGTAAGCCCCTATAAGACTCTTGTTTAGGCTAGACTTTAACACCCCATAAGATACACTTACAGCCGAAACCCATCTGGTATTTGCATGTCGTGAGCTAAACAATGTCGTAAATGCAAAGTTTGTGGGATCGAATACTGTTCAAGCATTAAATGTGCCTTTTTTCTTCTGGTCAGGTGAAGTGGAAGGGGAAGGACCTGTTTGAGCTGGTGTGTAGAACCCTGGGACTGAGGGAAACCTGGTTCTTCGGACTTCAGTACAACGTCAAAGACACTGTGGCGTGGCTCAAGATGGACAAAAGGGTAAATTAGGCTGGTATAAAAAGAAACTCTGTGGAAATACAGTCCGGTTGGACTGTTATAACTATCAAGTTCTCCCTTTATAGTCTTAAAAACAGGCAATAAGGCAAACATGACCTCTTACGTTTCTAGTTTCACTGGTTATAATATGTTTTTTTTTTTTCTCCTGTTTTTGTTAACTGTGTCTCTGTGTTTGATCTTGTATTTTTCTGAAAGGTTTTGGACCAGGACATTCCTAAAGAGGAGCCAATCGTGTTGAATTTCCTAGCAAAGTTTTACCCTGAAAACGCAGAGGAGGAGATGGTCCAGGACATCACCCAGCATCTCTTCTTCCTGCAAGTGAGCAACAGTTCTGAAGATTAGATCAACATCAGTTTTAGCTTACTTAATGTCTTGGTTTCATAACAAAACAGTGTAACATGATGCTAGTTACCATCTGCTGTCGCAGACTGCCAAAGTGCTCGTAATTTCAGAGCAAACAGGTTCAGGTTTACAGGTATTTCTTGAAAGGCGCGGTGCATAGTTGGGTGCCTTTCTGCAAACAGGTTACCACTTCAGCCTTTACTGCAGGTCCTGAAAATATCCACAGTGAATGTCTTCAGTGGTATGGGGCAGTGGTTTGGGAGTTAGTCCTTAGATCAGAAGGTTGTGAGTTCGAATCCCTGGACTGCTAGTGTCAACACTGAGGTTCCCTCGAGTAAGATACCGTCCCCACACACTGCTCCCCGGGTGCTGTGTTGCTTCACTTTGTGAATGGGTTAAATGCAGAGAGAATTTCACACTGTTCACACTGTGTGCTGTGGTGAGTTTAGATGTGACTATAAGGGGCCACTTTATTTTATTTGATGGTCGGTTTTTTAGACAAGGACTGAGCCTGGTCCTGAACTACTTTTTTTTTTTTTTTTTCAATGGAAGATCTTCATTCCAACAACTAGGCTTACATCTTGCCTGGGAAAGGTAGTCTACATCATATGCATTTCACATCATTAAAGACATTCAAAATGAAGCATTTAGTGAAGCACTCTAAAAGCTCCCTCACAGAAAGTGATCACATATAATGGTTATGAATATGCTGCATGACGCCCAAGGTTTTGAGAAGGTTTTTCCATAAAGTGTAATTGTAGTGGAATCCATTTTATCCATTTACACCCCTCATTTTTCAGCTTCAGCTGTTTCATCTGCAGCATTACATATACAGCTCAGAAGACAGGTTAAGTGGTGGTTTTGATCGGTAAATAAAATGCCTGTATTTGCATTATCATCATGACCCCTGGTTTCTAGTGCCACTATAATGAAATCTGATTTGGTAAATTTCTCTTTAATTAAGCCTTTCCCATCAAACTTCTCAGAATGACTTTCCAAGGATCTCAGTGATTAATTATGCAATAATATTACAGCAGTTATTCAAGTACGGGTATGGTTAGGTAAGCTTGGGAAGGGCTGTTGGAGCTTGGGTTCCTTTGCAATCTGAGCTGGGCTGACAGATCTTTCTCTTGTCTGTTCTCAGAAGCTGAAATCTCTCAGGCCTTTGAGAGGCTTTCAGGCTAACTTGACAATCTGACAGGCTCTGCTCTCCTCTTTCCTCTTGCACCTGCGTAAGTCCCCTATCTCCCCTCCTGAAGTTGCCTGCCCTCTTAGCTTCTGATAACCTCCGCTAAGGGCACCTTCACCTTCAAGACATATTTTTAGAGATGAGGGGAAGGATGTATTTCTTATTTGTCACCAAGTCCCTCGGGCCTTCAGATGCATTAGGAGGCTGTCGCTCTAAAAGCTGGTCCCACAGGTAATTATAAGTTACAAACACTTTTGTGGAGACACTTTTGACACTTGGGATGTGGGAGATTTCTGTGAATTCTGTGAAGGTAGATTCCTTTGGTCTGCAAAATGGGTTCTTAACCAGTTGGCCTGTCAATGCTCCAATTACAAATGCATTCTTTTATACTTGTCTGGTTGGACAGGGTTTTTGAATAGTTGACAGAAGTCCTGTTCTCATTTCTGCATGGGCCTCTGTTGAATTCAGCTAGCAATTCTGAACCAGTCTAACACCATGGTACAATATCATTCTTTACAGTGTATTTCCTTCAGCGCAGTCTTGATATAGAGCTGATATTGTCATTTGACATAAATGCACTTGGCTGCCACTGGTATTCACAGTCAGTGATGTATCTGAAGACCAATGGGAGAGCTCCCTTAAATGTATTTATTAAAACTGTCAAGCAGTTAATCCAGTTATTCACATTATCTGTGATTAATTAATCTAAATTAATCACATACATCAATTTCTGCTGTGAAAGTGTTTAAAAATATAT
This sequence comes from Hydrocynus forskahlii, assembly GCA_037974365.1. Classification (NCBI taxonomy): domain Eukaryota; kingdom Metazoa; phylum Chordata; class Actinopteri; order Characiformes; family Alestidae; genus Hydrocynus; species Hydrocynus forskahlii. The sequence continues at coordinate 4,366,794 of JBBPCX010000040.1, read as the reverse complement.
GCAATTCAAATGAATTTTGGCAGATAAGTGATTCAGTTAATAACATTATAGAATTTAAAGTTCAGTGTCTCCTTTATTTCTTCATATTATTTTTACTGGTCATGTGCAGTAATGGCAATAACAATAAAAAATATGAGATATTTCAGACTTGAAGTATTCCGGTGGTATGAACATTCCTTACTGCAGAAATCGCAGAGAATAATGCTCCTGACAGCAATTCTGTCTGGGCGTTTTCTTTTACACGTAAATATTCCATCACTGTCCCAAACAACATGTTCTTCCTCCTTCGTTTTGCAAAGCCACTGTGGCCAGAACGGCACTGGGTCAGAGTGCACCACAGAATGCGATTCATCAATTTTTAACACATTATTTCTTCTGTGATTAAATATTCAAAATGATTGTGTTATTTTGACAGTCCTAGAATTTACCTAGATATCACAAAAAATCTGATTGGTTTATTTTCTTTTGGGTTTTTGAATTATTTACCCTATTCTTACTGACAAAACTTAAGAGTAGTTCGCCAAGTTCAAATACAATCATAGACTAAAAATTTAACTTTATTCTCAGAAGTCATTTAGCCTTCTCTGAAGGCCTAGAAGGTCGCGTGACTTGTCTGAAGTGTCAACACATCTGGAACTGCCACAGATGCAACATCAGTGCTAACGTATCCTAGAGTGGTGAGATGAGAACGGGTGCCATCCTACCCACCCAGACAGAGACTAAGGCCTAGAATGTTCTCTTGGACTCTGGCCACTGATGGCTATGACATCACAGGGAATATTAAAATTTGATGAACCATGTAAAAGCTCTACTGCAGCTCTTCTCTTCATTCCGAGTCAGACAGCTGTTCCATTTCCACCTACTGTGAACTTGGAGATACGACAAATACATGATTGCATTAACCTTCATCGCTCAACCGTTCATTAATTAGCCATTAAACTTTAATCAGTACAGGTGAGCTTTAATGGGTACAGGTGAACACGCCTCTGAGCAGTGTACACGTCTACAACTGTGGGATCCAGAGTGAAGCTTCGTTCTGTCCTTGGAGTTTGTATCTACTCCCTCACCTGGTCTGTCATCCCCTCTTCTCCCAAACCCCCGGTCATGACAATGGAATGGAGAAACGGCTCCACTTAAAGCAGAAACTGCTGTCTCAAGCTCTTTCTGAAAATGCCGACTACAAACTCAGGGGCTCACTGTAAAGTCGTCCCCTCCCTGACAGCGACAATCCATTTTCTCCTGGGTTCCATAATGTATTAAAACCAAGGCTTTGTCCCAAGCACTTGACTTTGCATACTTAAAGTAAAGTGATAAAGTGGCAATTTTTGTCATGTGTGACCACTTCACCACACCGCACAGCACACAGTGTGAAATTCGTCCTCTGTATTTAACCCATTCACCAAGTAAAGCAGTGAGCAACCAGCGATGCAGCACCCGGGGAGCAGTGTGTGGAGACGGTACCTTACTCAAGGGTACCTCAGTGGTGCCACTAGCAGTCCTGGGTTTCGAACCCTCAACCTTACGATCGCAGGGGCAACACCCTAACCACCAGACCACCAGCTACCCCTAAATACTTTTTCTTACTGAATACTTTTCTCTTGGTTGTGTACTATTTGTCACTCACTATTTGGTGCAGTAATATGCAGTTTGTTGTACTTTCTAGAGGCTTGACTCCGGAAGGTTCAGCTTTAGCTCTACTGGTGTATTGAAGCTTCTTTTTTGGAGACATTTTCTGTACTTGGCAAACGTCCAGGTGACAGTATGCACAGTGAACATGGTTTAGGTGTTTGAGATATTACTTGAAGTATGTCAGCACCATGTGCATAGAGCACAATAAAGATTTTTCCTCATTTTTTGGATTACCAAGTGACTCCAAGCTTCAGTTTCTCATTATTTTGAAAAGGCCTTTGGCCACAGTAAAGCATATCCAATCTTGCTACTGTTGTTATGAAACCGTGTATCTGAGTAGGTCAGATATACTGAAACAGCCAATAAGCACAAAGCCTGTTTCTATTCACTTTATAAAGAAGTTGTATGGTGGAAGGATTTGAATTTGTTTTCTTTGAGACAAACTTTCTTTACAGTTCCGTAGCACTTCTCCATTATTCTGATTCGCCATGAGGAATCGATGCCCATGTGTTTCTAAGCACATGGGAATGCCTCTGTTACACTGTCTCTCTTTTTCACTGTTTCTCCAGCTTGCTCGCTCGCTCTCTCGCTCTCTCTCCCTGAAGAGAAAGCATCTGTTAGTCTCAGCTTTCTTATTGATCTGACAGTGCCTGTCAATAATCAGGTACATTCTTCTGCATGAGCTGTACGGAAGTCCAGAAAGGCGTCCAGGTGAAGTGAGTTCAGGTCCCAAGCGGGTGCATTCAGTTCAGCTTTATTGGCGTGATTGGCAGTTGCATTAACACAGTGGAAATGACAATGGCGGTATTGTGTGTGGAAGCACCAGTCCAGAACCTTCGCACACACTAAAGCCCTCGCACCCAAGGACGTGCATGTCTTAAGAAACTTTAAGTGGCTTATCGGCGGCGTTAAATTCGAGGGTCGAGCCTGACCCGGCAGGTTCAGGATGATAATGTGTTCGGAAACAGAAGGTAATGAATTCCTGAAAGATGTTAATGAATTCGAGCGGAGGCTTTCCAACAGAGAGCGTGTTCTCCCTCACCCCTGCCCTCGCGCTCATCTGAGCCGCCGCGCATATGCGTGCGCTGATTCAGTCTGAAAAACTCCTTCCACTGGATCCCCTCTTATCAGGAATGGCCACCCTTCCCCGTGTCCCACTCTCAGCGCGCTGGCTCGTTCTGTAAAGCAGATTGAAAAGCCTCCCTTTGACTCTGAGCCTTTTTGGGCCGCCACCATGTACTGACGCGCTTTTTTTTTTTTTTTTTTTTTTGGGAATGGCAGTTTTAGGAATGCCTGGGATGTGGGAAAGCCAGCATGGCAGTCTTTACAAATGGCACTATTTTTAGGCATCTAAAGTGAAAATTTAGATACATTTGAGAAACAAATTTGCATGAATTGGACAGCCAAGACTTTCCATGGGCTTGTTTATACGACATACTAGGCAAGTTTTAGTAATTGTCATTCTCAGTGCTTGGTTTGTGATCCACAGGTCAGTCTAGATCAAAATTCAGCTCGAAGAAATGTAACAACGTGATGCTTCATTTTTTTACATTTATGTAAATGTAAGATTTACATTACTACAACTACTAGTACAAATAATACTATCACTAGTACTACTACTAATAAAACTACTACTAATAATAAAAATGATACTTTTACTACTACGTCTACTGATAATGCAATTACTACTACTACTGATGATGATGATGATAATAATAATAATAATAATTTATTAATTTTAATAATAAGGGACGATGTGCAAAACACAAAACAGATGCATTTTCAAAACTGAATTGAAATAACTGACTTGAGACTCAGTCCTGCCATCCATAGGGTTGGAATTTCATATGCTTACCTCAAGCAGTGATGACTCATGATATTTTACAAGCAAAATGTTTAAGCATTGCAGTTATGGCTTCTAAAAATGTTTACCTACCCTGCATTGCACAGTTTGAATTTAAAACAACCAAAAAGTATAACAGTTTTGCTTGCAAGGTTGTATGCAGTTTTGCACATCTACGTTGCAGTAGGTACAGTTAAGTCTCTTAAGTATATTATGGCTATAATAAAATAAAAAAATCTACAAAAAACCACAAAAGTATGTTATCTGTTGAAATCTTCTGACTTTTCAAAATTTTTGCTTAATGAAATGGTTCAATTGTAAACACAGTCGTCTAGAGTGGTTTAAATGAAATTTGGATTTCTTTACAGTGGTTGTGATGGGAACCAGATTATATTCCTTTTTACCACAATTATCTTGGCTGATCCTTCTACATTACTGGTTAAATGTTTCCATTTGATTTTGTCACTGTAAATCGTCAAGAACATTTGTTTTGCTGCTGCACTTGTTACTAATGAGAGTTGATTTTTTTTTTCCGCAATTGCTTAATTAAACACGCTCGTTAGTGCTGAAATTTTGCTGCCAATAACAAATGTCGTTCTCGTGACCAGCGCTCTCCCGTGGGCCTCAGTGCCCCATGTGTTTTCAGCTTCAACTTTCTCATTTGGCAAAGCGGTAGTGCTTCTCAAAACTGGGAGTAATTTGGCACTCAGTCATGTTGGGGTTTTGGTTGCCCCATGGTGTGAAGGCTGTACTGCAGTTTCATTAGTTTTACACACTGTAGTTACTTTTCTCCTTTTCCCCTTGAAGCTCTCATAGTTGCACACTTGATTCATCTCTCATTTGGGAGCCCATTCATTCGTTCATTAATAGGGAAAGGTATCCTTTAACCATGTAACAATGTATCATATATGAAAAAATCTGACAGTGCATAGCAGAGCACAATGTTCATGGTATTAAACCAGTACCAATTAACAATCCAGCCCAGCACATTTGTCAGACATCACACCCCTGCCTTCCAGCTCTAGTTTCATTGTGGGTGGGTAAAACACTTGCCTGTGATCCTGATGACCACAAAGTCGCAGGTTCAAACCCCTCCATTTTCTACCATTGTCTCCTTGAGCAAGACAATTAACCCTCAGTGTCTCCTGGGGGACTTTCCTTGCAACTAATGATTGTAAGTTGCACTGGATAAGAGCGTCAGCCAAATGCCACTTTACCTTTAATTGTGCCTGGAATTAACATAGTAATCATTTTTCTTCATTCAAATTTCATTTTTTTTCTTTTTTTTTTTTCAAATTTTTCATTTTTCATTCCCGTTTTACTTTGAGCCATCAAACTGAATTGAGAGTTGACTCTATTATTACACTCCCAGCATCGTTTCCGTCATCGTTACTGATACAGATCTTGATACTGCTTATCAGTACTCCTGTTGGTGGCCTGGTGGTTAAGGAGTTGCCCCTGTCCTGGGTTCAAATCTCACCACTGCCAGTGGCACCACTGAGGTACTCCTGAACAAGGTACCGCCCCCACACCGCGTCACTGGCTGCCCACTGCTTCACTTGGTGAATGGATTAAATGGACAGAAATAATTTCACACTGTTCACATGGTGTGCTCAC
>JBBPCX010000040.1:4334356-4347283 GCA_037974365.1 Hydrocynus forskahlii | reverse complement strand
TCTCTCTCTCTCTCTCTCTCTCTCTCTCTCTCTCTGCAGATGGAGAGGCAGAGGTTGGAGAGGGAGAAGCATTTGCGGGAGGAGGCCGAGAGAGCTCGTGATGAGTTGGAGCGAAGGCTCATTCAGTTGCAGGATGAGGCTCATATGGCCAATGAAGCGCTGGTAAGGCAATAGACTGCAAACGGGCTCCTCTGATGAAACCCTCCTGTAGAGTCTATCTTTCAAGACAGCCGCCCCTGTTCTAATTTACTTCAGAGATTAAATGCAGGAATGTGTGGTTCTAATTTTCTAACAGCATCATGGTCTTCAGGTGAATCACTTACACCAGGTGAAATGAAAAAAGACTTCAGTTTGAAATGAAAGACATTTTGACAAAAACCTTTTAGCCAGTTTTTGAGAAGTTCAGCCGGCCGCTTACCAGAACTTTCTTTGGTTTGAAGACCTCCCCTGTGAGTGGCTTGAGCCGCCCTACACAGTGTCAGAAAGACGCACACAGTGTTATTTTTAAGTATACAATGATGGCATGTTTGATGGTGGTTCCATTCTGTATTTTTGTTGCTGGATGTGTCCTCCCTATCAAATGATTTTCTCTCTGTTAGCTCCTAGCTCAGGAACCAACACATGTACGTCTGTATTTACTTGGTGAAATTTTTATCTTACTTATATTTGTCTGTACTGTTTACATACAATTACATAACCCCACATTTAAATTGATAGCGAGTCACTCAAACAAGTGTATACGTTTTCGTATTTCTTTGTTCTGCAAAGCATGCCTGTACACACAGCAATAATGGAAGTTTAGAATCCACACTTGCGCAAATTTTTTTCCTACTCCGACAAGGGGCTGCACAAAAATATCCTAATTTTTATGCCGTATGACCTTTTTCAGTTTAAAATCTTTCAACAGAGAAACGCAATTGAAAAGAATAGATTATTTTTTCAGTTGATATATGTTCAATCAATAGAGTGTTGCCACAAACAGTTCATAGTAGTTAACAAGTATTGAATAATAAGTATTTAAACATTAAAAACACATTTTATTTTGAACCTTTAGTCATACAATATTGGTGATCCTTAGACCCAAGTTTGAGAAGCTTTTGGGAAAGTTTCCTTGTGGATTTTCTTTTTTTTTTTTTTTTTTTGCATTCTCTGCTGCGTTATGTGTGCATGCTTGTTTACTGTGTGTGTGTGTTTTCTTCATCCGATTAGCTACGCTCTGAGGAGACGGCCGACCTCTTAGCAGAGAAAGCTCAGATAGCTGAGGAAGAGGCCAAACTGCTGGCTCAGAAGGCAGCCGAGGCAGAGCAGGAGATTCAGAGGATCAAGGTGGGTCGGGGGAATCTCTCCCATGCGGCATTTCCTTCTTACTTAAGATGAGTGTATTTTGTTTAACACATTCAAAGTTTTTTTTTGGACAGAAAGTATTCAGATTTCATTATTTAGGCATGTTGTTTTCGCACCGTTAATTGGTGGGGTTTTTAATCTATCCTGGCCTCATAGCTTCAGTTCAAATCCAAAGAACCAAACCTGCAAACATGTTCACCGACTTAATCCTTATGTAGCTGTCACATTTCCAGTGTAACGGCTGCACTGAAATGATGTTATACTTCTGTGCCCTTCTGCAGCCTGCAGGCTCAGCAGGGGGAATGGGTAGTGGCAAGCTTTAGGGGGTTGAAAAGGCTGTGTTTTTATCACTGTGGCTTATTGTGGGCTGTTAAAGGTTACGGCCATCCGCAGTGAGGAGGAGAAGAGAATGATTGAACAGAAGATGCTGGAGGCTGAGATACTTGCACTCAAAATGGCAGAGGAATCGGAGAGGAGGTACGTCTCGTATGCATGTACAAGATATATGTAAGCACCTATATGTAATACGATGTCCTGTATGTATTACATATGGGATAAATTGGTATTATTACACATATGTGCTTGCATACATGTGGGATGTATGTCTTGTATGCACCTTTTTGTGATGATATGTCCTGTAAGGATTACATACCAGTGGGTGACAAGTTAATAGAAATATCTGAAAATCAAGTGGGCATATTGAGCACAGATGCTTCCAGACAGGTGTACTACAAACAAATCATGGCGTGCTCTTCATGCCCACGTCTTTTGGATCAATTAGCAACGGAAAAGTTCTACAATACTTTGCAAAAGTCTTCGGCTCCTGTGCAAACTGTTTAAAGCCATTTATTTGAGCAGTGAGGGACTTTCTGCCCGCAGATAGACATGTTATCGTTAGAGTAAATGCAAACAAACAAGAAAGTATTAAATAATATGAAGATTTGTTTTATTTGTAAAAAGTACTCAAAGTTTTGGGAGCTGGTTAGAAGAACACAGGTTCAGTTCCAGATTCCACCTCCAGCCTTCGCATGGATTTGTGGAACTCCATCAGCAGCTCCTGATTTAATCTAATGAAGTATCGATTGAGCTGAACCAGGTATTAGAGGTATTTGATGAGAACTAGAGTGTGATGCTGGGCTTCCATGAGGAGAGGTCCGGGATTGAGCAAACACACAGACGTACATAAAATCACTATTTGGTCTTCTAGTTGTATACATTCTAATATTAGCTTTTAAAAGCATATACTACTCCACTATACAGATTTAAATATCACTTTTATTTTTTATGTGACCTGCAAAGAGGGTTCACTGATGAGGGTGACGGGAGCTTCTAAAAAAGACGACTGTTTAATTGGCTAGTGTTTCTGTATCTGTATGTGACATCTGATCGCTGAATGATAGTACTAGTAAACAGAACCGTAAATATTAGTTGAAAGCCCGTATTCAGAGAGTGTGATGCTCATTAATTAGGGCAGTAGGAGTAAACAGAAGAGCAGCTGTTCCTCAGGTGACTGAGAATGTCAATGCAGGACGTAATTAGACTGTTAACAAGAACAGTCCATCGATAAGAGAGGGATGTTATGAGCTGCAGTGCATAAACTCCTCATTACAAAGACAAGTGACCATTTGAGAGTTAAGTGGTGTACAAACCTCAGGCACTAGTCTACATACTGTTCTGTGCAGAAGTATTAGGCATCTATGCAAACTCTTTGAAGCCATTTATTCTAGCAGTGGGTTTCTTTCTGCCAGCAAAAACACAAGAACATTAGAATAAATGCAAACAAACAGGAAAGCAGTAAAAAGTAGCAAGATCGCTTTTTTCTAAAAGTAGTTGATGTTTTGTGAGCTGGTTAGAAGAACACAGGTTTGGTTCCAGATTTCTGCTCAGTTCCTCCAGTCACTGTGAAAATTTTTAAAAATTCCATAATCAACACACCTAATTTAATCTAATGAAGTAAAAAGAGCCAAATCAGGTATTCGATTGAGCTACAAGTAATACTGGGCTTCCAGGAGGAAAGAGGTCTGGTTAGGCGAACACTTTGCCATATATAAAACCATTATTTACTGTACTAATGTTATTTGTATGTATTATGATATTAGTGACTTAACAGTACTGCTCAGTAGTGAACAGCTTTTAAGTATAATTTTCTCAGTTGTCAAAGACTTTTGAACAGAACTGTAGATGTACATACAGCCATACTGCCAATAAGAGATCATCATTTTTTTCTGGTTATTGCTTTTGTAATGTGTGGGAGTGTATCTGTGTAAAATGTTCGTGTCACTATTGTTTAATGCACTACTGGCCACACTTGATTCAAAATTCCAAAATAAAAAAATGTTTAGAGAAAATGATAATACATATAAATAATTTATTATACCTTGGAAATGTTAAACTTCACAACACTCTTACTGCACCGATTAAGATAGTGATGCTAAGAGCAGAGTGTGTGTATGTGTGATACAGCACATAGAAAAGCTGTTCTACAAACACTACTGCACACACAACACATCGGGAGGCATTTCTTATTTTGTACACACACACACTACAATAGTTCATAAAAGAATAGCAACCTGCGCATTTTATACACACACACACACACACACACACACACACACACACACACTGCCGCAAATTGTACAAACCGTAAACAGAAAAAAAGGGAAAAGTGGTCTCATTTTTTCCATGGCTGTATGTGCCATAAAGCTTGAGGACCATACAGTGCTGAATGCCTGACTCCTACACGGTGGAATCCAGTGGCTCTATAATGTTGTGGGGGCATTTTGCTTGCATGGTTTAGATCCACTAATCCCCTTAAAGGGCAGGACCATTGCAAATCATTGCAAAATTATTCTGAATGATATGTGTCATCATTAGGGCAAAGCTTTTATTTTCAGATGTAAAGCATTTCTTCCAAAAGCCTTTTCTTCCCTGTCCACATCCACAGGGAGGGTCAAAAAGCGTAAAAAAAAATGGTTTGATGATTTTGAAAACTGAGTAAGTCTTAAGTTATGGCCTTCACAGTAACCAGATGTCATCTCAGTTGAACACCTGTGGGAGAGTTTGGAGCGAGGTGTCAGACAGCACTCTTCACATTATCACCAAAACACTAACAGGGAATACCTTTTAGCAGAACAGTGTTCCGTCCCATCTGTGCTATTGTGCACCGAAGCTGTTTTTGGAGACTTGACGTAAGCCAAATGTCGTTTTATCCTTTCTTTTGTCACCCATATGTAGGTATATGTAAAAACATTACAAAATCTGGACCGTTTTGTTTGACAAATAGATTAGTCTTGTTGTTCTCTGGTTTAAATACTTTCACTGTCTGGACAAAACCTTATATCTCCATTTTTGAGAATGTTTTTTCCCACTTAATGTCATAATTTCAGCTGCTGTTTACAATGTGTATGAATGGTGTTCACAGTGTGCCTGACAAACGGACCAACAGGAATGATTAAAAATTACAAAAAATCTCATGCATTCATTTATATTGAAAGTTCGTATTTTTCCTTCTCCTGTAAACTTTTCATTTTTTGGAGATACATAGCCTAAGCAACCAAGTGACCTAAATAACTAGCTTTAACAATCAAACACTAAAAACACAAAAAGTTCAGGAATACAATACATATTATTCTCAATTCTCATCAAATCTCTATGGAGCCTACATGTATATTGCAATATCCTTGTGGAATTACTTCTTCTGTTTACAACAAATGACCCACGAAATTAAACATGACACTTAGGCGGCTTTCTTCTTTTTCTTCCTCTCTTCCTCCATCTTCTCCTCCTCCCCATTTTTCATCCTCGCTCTTCTCAGTTGCATTTTCTCTTGCAGTTGTTTCCATCACTCCTGGGCATATACTCTTTCCTTCCTGCCATAACATACTGTACATTTTAGCATTAAGTAACCATAAGAGTTTGCAATCATGTAAAACTTCAGCCATGCTAAAATTTCAGTTTGATGTGCTACATTTAGTCACGATGGTTCTTAATTGGTGTATAAAAACACAAATAATATCCTAAAGAGCTTCCTAGTAGTAGCATTATTGTACAATCAGTAGTACTGTGATGTAGGATTGTTTCCGGTAGTATCAGTAATATTGTAATAAATGTTATTTACCACAGTTTTATGTGTAGTTAAAGTAAAAATTTCAGCAAAATCACACTCTCTTTATTGTGTAGACTCTCTTTATTGTGTTTTTGCCCCTTGTGTTACTTTTTGCTCTTGCCTTTAATGACAAAATATTAAGTTCACATTATTTTCCTTTTAACCAAAGTATAGAGACGAGACGCTTTAGGCCCAGACTTTACTACTTTAGTTTTGTACTGGGACCACAAGGCTGATAAAGTGTAATAAATAATGGAAGTATGCTGGAAGAACGAGCATTCTGATATCTATAAAGATAGATAAAGTATGTTGCATAGCTGAACAGTAGTAGCGACTATATAAAGCCTGAATTTTGTCTGTAATTTTTTGTATTTATATTGATAATTGTCAAACAGCTTGAATGCTACTTAAAGTTTTATTTTCCTGTCTGTATGCAGCAAGTATCACAACATGCAGTCTAGAACACACTAAAAAGACCCTGTTTATCTGAATGAATGAAACCTTCAGTCTCACTCAGCTGCAGTCTTGAGTTCTGGTTTTTTTTTCTTTTTTTGGTCAAAAGTGCAGACATAAAAGGAAAGAAGCAACTGCTGGTCTCTAATGTTTCCCTCACATACCATCTGCGGTTCTGTCTCTCTTGGCCGGTGGATCAGGTGGTGCCCCAGTCTTGGGGCCTGCCTGCTCTGTATCTTCGTCATTAATATTAAATGACTTGCAATACTGACCAAATACCAGCAGTGTCTGACAGTCAGATGTAGTGAAAAAGTAGTGTAGTGTAAAAGTAGTGTCCCATGACAAAAATGGGAACAAAAAGTTCAGACATAAATCAGCATTTAGCATTTTTTTGGCCAAGCTACAGTGTGCTCTTAGTATTTAAGCAAATATTCTTGCTTTATTTTAAATAAAGTAGGTTTGATACACTCACAATATATTCAAGAGTACAAGACTGAAAATAATTCAGTATTCTCACAATACGTAGTATGAAATGTGAATGAAGAAAAATCACTGCATTAAATACTGGCACAATTTCCTAATGAAACTGCAGAAAGCAGGGAGATTTAACACTGTTTAACACTGGTTTAGCATTTAACATTATGCATTAGAATTCTGATTCTCTGTGATGCATTGTCACATTTTTGCATTGCAGTATCGTGATATTTCGATACACACCAGTGCCTATATCTCACAGTATAGCCCAGCTTTTAGTATTATCGAAATTATACTACAGTGAGTCCTGACCATGCAATCTGACAACTTGTTTGACAGAAAAGTGCCCTACCCATGCTGTCATGTTTTAACTGGACCCTGCTTAGCAAGTTACAACACACTTTAACTGCACATAACTGTACTGAATACGGAATTAGATAACTGGTAAAACAATACAGCCATGGAAGAAAAAATAAATAAATTCTGTTTATTGCTTTTGTAATATGTGGGAGTGTGTCTGTGAAAAATGTGCATGTCACTATTGTTTTATACACTATTGACCAACACTTGATTCAAAATCCCAAACAAAAAAATGTTTGGAGAAAATGTAAAAGAAAATTACATATAAATCATTTATTACACATTGGAAAAAACTACACAAGACTCTTACATTATTTTAGAACTGCAGCAGTTAAAACAGTGATGTTAAGAGCAGAGTGTGTGTGTGACTCTGTTTCATCCATCAGAAACTGAATCAGGAGTGAAACTGCTGGAATACAGACCATAGAAAAGCTGCTCTACACACACTACTGCACTCACGACACATATGGAGGCCTTTCTTATTTTTACACACACACACTGAAATAGTTCAGAAAAGAATAGACACCTGTGCACTTTATACACACACACTGCTGCAAATTGTACAAACAGTGAACAGAAAAAAGGGAAAAGTGGTCTCTTATTTTTTTTATTTTGAAGAATGAGAGGATGTCTACATAAAAATCTGAACCTGCCTTGAGGAAGCTTTTTGACAACTATTTCGATGCATTGTTACACTCTTAGTATGCGATGATTGAGGTGTTCAGTACATTTTCATGCTTTCCCAAACCACTGCTTTTTCCTCTACAACTCTAGGGAGACGTGTGTGTAACATTGGGAACATCTGTGGTACTTCCAGGCTCTTAGGCTCAACTCAACTAGTTGTAGGTCAGATATTACACCCATGGCGAGTGACTCACGCTCGTGTCTCTCCACAGGGGTAAAGAAGCCGAACAGCTGAAGCAAGATCTGCAGGAGGCCCGAGAATCGGAGCGCCGAGCCAAACACAAGCTGCTGGAGATCACCAGCAAATCGGCCTACTCGGTATACACCATTTCCCCATCACAGCAGGGCCACTGGCGGCATGCCACACTGCAAAACTCTCTCTGACGTGTGTTAACCGCGATGCCAAAGGCGGACTCTGCCATTTAACACAACTTCTGAAGTCACTTAATCCTGCCCGAGGAGAGGGCGCTGTCTTAATTCTACGTGACTTGTTTGTTTTTCAGGCCAGCCTCATTTTCTCTCTCTCTCTCATTTGCCTTTCAAGTATTTGTATTAGGACAAAGACTGCAGAAAATAATGGTGTGATGCACTAGATTAGTCTCATGCTTTAGATGAGCCCACCAGTGCGAGGGTCTCACAGCATAGCCCAGCTTTGAGTACTATTGAGTACATTCTTTGAGTACATTCTTTCCAATAGTTGTACCCTGATTAGCACAGGATACTAAGTAGCAACACACTTAGCTGCACATTACTGCACTGAATACTTCAGATATTTATGGTAAGAATGAACTGCAGCCTGTTTGTTCACATTCTGAGAAAGAGTGAGACAGGAGATATAAATCTGAACATGCCTTGAGGAAGCTTTTTGACTTGCTGGAACAACCAGGGTTAGCCTTGAGCAGATTAGTTATTCCATAAACAAGATGGGCGCAGACTGGCTTGAACAAAATGACCTTCAGGTTGATCTGGTAAAACTGAACAAGCTGATATTAAAATGTGATATCAAGACAGTTTGGAAGATCTAGCTACTACATTTTTGTGAAAGGAAGTGCTGATACTGAAGCACATTTTATACATTGTTCAGTGCTTCTTTGCTTCACATTCTTCTGCATTTAAACAGAGCAGTTGTACAGAAGCTGTAGTACACAATAATTGGTACCTTTAAGTCATGAATGCAGCTGTTTTGTCACCTTGCTGTTAGTCAGGTGCTGGGTCGTCCTGGTATGAGACGATTTTGGAGGAAATTAGTGATTCAGTTAACAGCTAATGTTAGCAGGCTGTTTGTGTGTGTATATTTCTCCTATTGACTCACCATTCTGAAGTTTGTGAATTTCTGGAATTCCAACTTTAAACACACTATATGGACCAAAGTATTGGGACATACTGTGTTTTCAGGGTTTGGGCTAGGCCCCTTGCTTCCAGTGAAGGACGCTCCTACTGCTACAGCAGACCAAGAGTTTGGGGAAGGACCTTTTCTATTCCAGTACGACTGTGTCCCAGTGCACAAATCGAGCTCCTGTTATGTGCAGTAGCGTTTGGAAGAACTTGACTGGCCCACGCAGAGCCCTGACCTCAACCACATCCAGCATCTTTGGGATGAACTGGAACAGAGATTGTGATCCAGACCTTCTTGTCCTACAACAAGGCATGACCTTATAAATGCTCTATAGAATGAATGGGCACAAATTCCCACTGAATCTCCAAAATCTTGTAGAAAGCCTTCCAAGAAGAGTGGAAGCTGTTATAGCTGCAAAGGGGTACCAACTCCATGTTATTGGTCAGGGGTCCCAATACTTTTTGTCCATACAGTGTAGAGTATTTTTAGTGTTGTGATAATAAGAAATAATAAGAAAAATCACATATATATCTCAAGCTCAGTAATTGGTCTGGAAAATGCTAGCTGAAAAACATTTTTGGGCTAAGTCTTCTTTAGGGTTGTGGAACGTCTTTTTTATTTTAGCTGTGTGAACTGCAAGTTGCAAAAAGTTGAGGCCCCCAGAACTGGATAGTTAATCCACATAAAACAAAATTAACCTCTGCTGAAAGCAAATTCCTTTTTTAGTTCATATCTTTGCCTGTTCAAGGGATCTGATTGCTTTCAGGAGGCAAATCATTCCAGAGTTCAGCTCTAACGGTACATTTTTACACCCCTGTTATTTCTGCACAATTTGGCTTGCAGTGTGCACATTCAAAACACCATCAAAGTTTAAATTTGATATCATCACTGCCGATGTTTTCCTTTCTCCTTTGTGTCTTGAGCCCTTGGTGAAATACCCAGTGATTTAGCCTTTAGCAAGTTACTCCACTGATCCTACAGCCTTATCAGCGTTGGGTTTACTAGATAAGAAGGGAGAAGGGCCCCTCAGGTTCTGCCATCGCTGGAATTGCAAATTACTGCTTTTTAGAATCAGATTACAGCCGGGATCAAAATGTCCGCTCATTGTGAGAGGGCCCGCGAGTGAAAAAGTTGTCGCTGCATCATTCAGGCTCCACTGAATATGAATATCGACCGGGGTCAAATACACACGGTGGTGGAGTGCACTTCGCTTGCCGTCTGCATATAATTAAAACCTGAGTGAATGTGCAGCTCTGTTGTGGTGATCTGAGCCTGGGATTTGAATAATAGAGGCATGAAAATGAATGAGGGTTTCTTTTTTTTCTTCATAAATGCTATTAAAGAAGAAATGTAAATGTGACTACTAGCAGACAGCTCCTCTGAGCTATTGCTCTTAAGCTGATAGTTATTAGTCTGGGCACTCGGAAGCTCCCTCCTGCTCCAGTCTGTCTAAGTCGACACAAGCATATAATCATCAGATTTGCGGAAGCAGGGCAAGTCAGGGTTGACTGGCAGCCTGCATATTTTTTACCGTGTTAGCACTCAATCTGGCCGTAAGGTTCACACCTGGCATTAACCCGTAGAACGTGAGCGGCACGAATCTGTGCCGGAATAGCAATAAATGTCAAAACAGCTCCTTATATTGAACTTGGTTTGGTTTGTGTTGATGCTCAAGGTGTCAGACATCATGCTTAGCTTGGTGTTCCCGTGTCACGTAGAGCCAAAGTTAATGTATTTTTTTAAGCATGTAATAATAATAATGACCACTACTGAGATTTTTAAAATGGTGTCACATGCAAATGACAAAAGAACAAAAATGCTCAAATTTCTTTTATTTTAGCTAATAAAACACAAGATCTTTGAACCCGGGAGAACTTTCAGGATAGTCTCCGCCCACAAGTGGGAAGGGAAAACCTGCAGAAGGAGGGGATCTGGAAAGCGGCTGAGCGGCAGCACGCCGAGAGAAAGAGCAGCAGACGGCGAGCGTGTAGGAGAACCAACACCAGTTCTAGACTGTTTATATGTTTATATTTACTGAATCAGTTTACTGATACACTGAGTTCTAAGGGTTAATTGATGAGGATGATGAGAATTATAATTAGACAGCTTATGGCAGAGTAGACCGTTACGCTGTAGATGCCGTGATCCCATCTTATATGACCATATAACATCAGTGTAAACACTAAAGTGCTCCAACGCATCCTAGACAAGACTGCCTAATCCTATAGCAGAGATGAAAGATGCTTCTTTCTGCATCCTCATCCTGTTTATAAGTCTTATGACCAGTCCATATGCTCTAAACATTTGTAAACATCAGTCCTTTACACAAATAAGAACTCAATGCAGTGAGAGACTGACATAGCAGTAAATGTCCATGGCACCCTTCTTCCTGTCACAATAAGAGATCATAGGTGGTCACTCGAGATGCTTTCAAGACACATTGAAATGCCAGTAGTAATTGGCTACACATCTTGCTTTGCGCTTATGAGCCAATTAGGGATGCGCTGAAATTTCGGCTGCCAAAAATGGCAGAAAGTAGCACTGGTTTTAGGCCAAAAAAGAGAAAATCTTGTCTGGGGGAAAAAAGCAGATTAAATAGGTCTGCAGTGAGGTGTCAGATGATTCAATTCAGTTCAGTTTTATTAGTATAGTGCTTTTTACAACCGATGTTGTCATAAAGCAGCTTCACAGAGTCCAAGTTCAAGCCCCCCTAGTGAGCAAGCCAAAGGTGACCGAGACAAGGAAGAACTTCTTAAAGCTGGAGGAATAAACCTCAGGAGGAACCAAGACTCAAAAAGGGAACCTGTTCTTCTGTGGTTGATGCCAGAAAGGGAGAATAACAGAGACTAACAATGAGAGGCCGTAGTATACAGACTGAACACTTGCCAGTCTATAGTTAGAGTTTGTCTAGTGTTTAGGATTACTGGTTTTCTCCCAGTTTGGGGCAGCTGGTGGCCTGATGTTTAGAGTGTTGCTCCTGCAATCAGAAGTTTGTGGGTTTGAATCCCAGGCCTGCTAGTGGCACCACTGAGGTACCCTTGAGAAAGGTACCATCCCCACACACTGCTCCCCGGGTGATGTGTTGCTGGCTGCCACTGCTTCACTTGGTGAATGGGTTAAATGCAGAGAAAGAATTTGCCACTGTTCACACCGTGTGCTCTGTTGTGTTCAATTATGACAAACTGGCACTTTACACTTTAGCATTTTGTGTTTATATGATATTAAAACCCTGAGGTTTGGCTGATGCCAACACTTTTTATACTGATATTTTTAAGTTCAAAAACTAAGAGAAACTATATTTCTCTATTTTTCCTCCCTCTCTCCCGTCCCAGGCTGCCCCACTGTCTCCCAGCGCTCTTCCTCCAGACCTCCCCAATCTGAGCTTCAGTACGGAGAACCTGAGCTTCGACTTCAAAGACACGGACATGAAACGCTTGTCTATGGAGATTGAGAAGGAGAAGTGAGTACAACCGAGTGTAGTGTGAATAAAAGCCGCTCTGCTCTTAAGGCACAGGCCTGTATCTGCCCACTCTACTCTTCAGCACACTAAAAGCTTGGTATGACTGGAGTCCTCCAGGTTTAGGTTGTCATTTAGAACTGCCTTGTTTGCTTAAAGAGACTTGTTTTTAATGTGTGTATTTCACACCAGTATAGATCCTTGTAGCTTCAAAGTTTAGGTAATCAGCACTTACTGTAAACTTCATTATACAGTCATTATATCAAAGGACTATTAGTGTAGAGCCTAATGGAAAAAGTCTGTCACTTTGTGTTTTTTTGAAGAGTAATTGGTAATACATTATTATAAGCCTACGTGCATAGGGAATTTGTAACACATAAACATAACTCCACAAAAAGCAACATTTGAATGTTTGAGTATTTACATCTTATACCAGGAATCGCAAGGTGACATGCAGGGTTTTATGATGTAAACAACATTGTGTTGTCATAAAAGCCCATAAACTAGAGTGGAGGACATTTGTATCATTTGTATTATTTATAACTGTTGTGTAGCATCATTCCGAGTAATGTAACTTATACATCAGTTTATAGTTAAGAAACGAATGCTTATGTCAGATGCTGATGCCCTCAAGTAAGTGTGTGTGTGTGTGTGTGTGTGTGTGGAACTGCTATATGATGATCTCTTGCCTTATAACTTCCATTACTTGGGAGT
>JBBPCX010000040.1:4308790-4326307 GCA_037974365.1 Hydrocynus forskahlii | reverse complement strand
ATACATGTATATGTGTGTCAAATATATATTTCACCTCATACATACATACATAATACATAAGGTGACCTAATAATACCTATTTAACTCATGAACTGTTTTTATTTCAATGAACCAGTGTTTAACAGTTAATAAATTGTGAATTATTATTTCTGTATTCTGTGATTTGAAAATCGTGTTCCCAGATGAGTTCTGGGGGCACTAAGTCTATGGAGTTCTTAATTAATATTTTTTTTAAAGTTTCAGTCTTTTATTAGCTGATATATGCATTCATCTGTCTAGGCTGCTCTTAATATTGTGCTTGAGCCTCAATTAACCTTTGCTTAAATTTGTGAGAACAGATCACGGCAGAATTTTATTAGTGGAACCCAGAGAGCGTGAAAGTTTGGCCGAATCAAGCAAGGCTATCAAATCAGAGTGGCTTTTATGAGCTTGGTTCATAGAGCAGGCCCATAATGTTTACAAGAAACCAAACAAAAATAATTAAACAACTAATTCTTCCTTTAATGCTGACCTTTTATGGAAATTCAATCACTACAGCAAAGGTCATTGCAGAATTTGAAAAGCTGGCTGAAGTTCTTCAACCGGACAGTCCAACTATGGCATTGTTTAGACAGATTTTTGCAGTTTGGCTGCTTTAGTGAAAAGTGTAAAGTAAAGTAACACACCACAGCACACAGTTCTTTCTCTGCATTTAAACCCATTCACCGAGTGAAGCAGTGGGCAATCAGGAACACAACGCCCCGGGGGCAGCGTGTGGAGACGGTACCTTACTCAAGGGTACCTCAGTGGTGCCACTACCAGTCCTTGGACAGGAACCCACAACCTTCTGATCACAGGACCAACTGCCTAACCACTAGTCCACCAGCTACCACGGAATACATGGAAAGTGAACATTCTGTCATACTTGAACACACCACAGCACACAATGTGAACAGCAAGAAATTCTTCCTCTGTATTTAACCCATTCACCAAGAGACGCAGCAGGCAGCCAGGAACACAGCACCCAGGGAGCAACGTGTGGGGATGGTACCTTGCTCAAGGGCACCTCAGTGGTACTTAGAAGTCTTGAGAATTTAACCCTTGACTTTCTGATCGCAGCATGAACACCTGAACCACGAGGCTACCAGCAGCCCCGAATGAAAAGACCTCACGAATGCCTGTTTGTGCATTTTGACAGGGCAAGGCTTGTAAGCTGAATCCACTTTGGAAGAACTAATATAAGATTTATATTAGCACTAGTGTAGGCTTCAGTCTTTATACCCTCTGACAGCCTCCAACATGTTCTCTAAGCAGCCTTTTCCAGCCTGTTAGATGGATGTTTATGGGCCTGCTCGTGTAAACTTCTCAGATTGTCGATATTTTTCATGATGCAGGCCTCCGTTAAAGCGACCTGCGGAGTGAGCGCCAGATGGATCCCGCCTACCAGATGCTGATGTGTGTTTCCCTGCTGGCTTTCTCGCCACAGCTCTTCCCTCCGTAACTCAGCAGAAATTATTCAGAGGGCTCGGCTGCATCCTGCACTGTTGCCCTGAAAAACCAGACTGTACAGTCCTCCTATCTGAGGCTCCATATGGGCCGTGTCGTCCGCTGAGTGATGGGATGTTGGGTAGAACGGAGGATGCTGATAGGCTGATCTGACCATGACCACAGAAAAGCTCCACGCTAAATCCCCTGCTTCATATCCCGGCCCAACAAATCCGCTGGCTACTCAATACAGTGGAAGCTCAGGAACTCTCTGCCTGTTGACAAAGGAGCTATCAGGGGCTGGGAAAATAGATTGAAGGGGTGGGCGAGTGGGGCTGCTGAAAGAGTTGGTAGGTGGTTCCATTCGACCAAGCTGAAGCTCCATCAGGAGATACTGTTGCTGTCATACACTCTTAGAAACAAAACTGACAAACAGGACCTCCAAGTCTTCTTTAGAATGAAAAAGCAGTTTCCAACAGAATCTTTCAATGTATACATGTTTAAATAATGTATAAGTGTTTTGAGAGAGCCTGCAAGTGTGAAGAACTTTTTGTTTCCCCTCCATTTCAGTAATTTCCAGTTCCAGTCATTAGGTCTCTCCCATGATGCATCTAAGCTGGGCAGGTGAAGGCTAGCACATGCTTCCTCTGAGAAAAACTGCTGCTAATGTTTTGTCATTGAGCAGCTCAACACACAGACATTAGTGGAACACTTGACAATAAGACCACCCTCATAAAAGGTTTATAAATGATTTAGAAATATGTTGTTAAATATGTTGTTAAATTATTAATAAGTTATTACAGTTATCTTACATCGTTGCATGCTCACGATTTAGTAAGATCTCTGATCTTGGAAGTTGCAGAACTTATCTTGTCCCTTTCTCGGGCAGAATGTTAAACTTCAACATGCTACTACCATTAAAACACCAGATCTTGCTAAATAATGAGCCTGCGTCAATGTGTGACAACTGTTATATGTGTTATATGTGTTTATATGTGACAACTGTTTATAACTGCTTATTAATGATTTATAAACTGTCTGCAACCTAATTAACAACCTGACCATAAATCATTTCTAAACCCTTTATAAGGGTGGTTAAAGGAGTAAAGTGATTAGTTTTGTTTTAGCATTTTGATGAGTGATTGGAGGAGAGGGAACGTCATACCAACAAAGCAAGAGTCACGTCATGTGCAGTATTACTACTTACACCACTATAACGTGTAATAACAGACTTGGTGTAGAGTGCTTCTCCAAACCACTATTTGTGGTTTTGAGTATCTCTGGAGAGTTTTATTTTATTCAGAGTATCTCTGGAAAGTTTTATTTTGGTTTTTGTTTGACTTTACACTGCATTGTACATTGTTCTTATCTTTGTGTCTCTGTGTGCAGTCGTAACGTAAGCAATTTTGCTGTAGTTGCATCACTCATGAGTGCCTGAGGAACCTTTTAAGAACATCTGAGTATCATGAAGTTCCTCTGTCAGTTAGGTTTTCCAAGAACCGTAAACCCAAACACTTTTATTTGGTGGTCTGCCAAAACCCAGTGGATGTTGCTTATGTCTATTTTGCAGATATATTCAAAACGCAAATGAGGCTTTGCCGCATTTTGATTTTGTATGCTCTGTAGTTTCTGAAGCATTACTCACTATTTGTCATCTTTTATATTTGTTTGGATTTTATTTTTTGAAGACATGGCAAAACTCTGACTTTCACAGCAAACCCAAACCCCCCCTCAGATTATCATTCAAATGAATCATTTAAAATGATATTTGTATGAATGATAGTGGAATTTATATGGGGTAGGGTTTATAGGTATTGAAAAGTCTCATAAATACAATAACATTGTTTTACAGCTCTTAAATTGTGCTTTGCTTCTGATAAAACACAGCACTAATGGAATGCAACAAAATCTCTACACATGATTTGATCAGATTTGGCTTTTCAGAGATTATTGTCTTTAAATCGTAACCTGGTTTCTGACTGAGAAATTTCTGTGAAACATAAAAAGACTGAATCATTCAAAGTTATTTTACCATGTGAGGAGTTTCAGCAGGGCTTCACACATTTTAGAATGCATAAAAACATAAAAATGTCTATGATTTTTATTAATTATTTATTTAAAAAAAACACTTGGAAAAATACCAGGCATTTATGGAACCGTAAATGGTTGAAAAATAAGCTTTTTGAGATTAATAGTAACGTTTTTGTATTGAGTAATGTTTTTGTATTGATCTGTATTGATTTTATACTAATGTATTGATGAAATGTAATCTCTGACCTATATCATCTTTGGTCTATTTCTTCTCTGAACTCGTTTTTCATACTGAACCAACCAAAAAGTGAAATATTAATTTATCACGTCATATCTAGTCACACAGCTATTATATGTGCTATTCTCTTTTTCAGCTATAAATGACATGAAAAAGTTGATTCATCCAAAGTCACCCAAAGTAGAACTTCAGACCAATTACAAGTTCTGAGGCTTTTTATTCCTCACCATTTAGAATGTAGTTTTAGGTGAAGTTGAGGTTAAGAGCAGACATGCTCCACGTTCCATCTCCATTAACAAAGATGGCCTTTAAGTGGTTCTACTGGAAGTTCAGCAAATGACCAACATCTATAATGTCCAGCATGAAGAATCGTCTACTAGAGATGAGTGCAATGCTTATTTAAAAAGTTTAATACCATAGAAATACACAAAAAATACTAATCTCATAAACTAGATGGAAACAAAACCAATATCTTTTGGTGAATAACAATTATTTTAGGGACATTTTTGGCTGCCCCCAATACAATGAAAGGCATTGCACATAGCAGCAATGCATTAGAGGGAATTGAGCTCCCTCCACTTATTTACAAATTGCCCTGGTCCACAGAGAAGGAGGCTTCAGGATGTTCACACAATTGAATCTCCAGAACGTAATGGGCAAGCTGTATTTCTATTTACTTAAAGATGAGCTTCAAACAGGGTCGGCTCAGGATGCGTATCAGAATAATTTCTACCACATCTAGTCCTCAAAGGAAAACAAATAAAGAACCTTCGCTTTGAAAACAATTTGCAACATATAAGCCATAATCCTTTAAAGAAGCAAATTAGTAGAAAAGTCTTTGAGTTATAGGCAATTATTATACATTATTTATTGCATGGAGGAAGCGTGAGTGCTTTGCTGGGTGCTTTAACAATTTCTATCCGATTCTTGTTATCAAACCAAAACCCAGTGTGCAGAATACAGTTTTATTGAGCCTGTATCTTGCATTTTTCATGGATTTGTTTTTACTCAGTGGTCAATCTACATACATACAGCTTTGCCATTTATATGTTTTTACAGTTTTTTTAAACTTCTACTGTGTTAGTTTTAAACAGGCTCTTGTTACCGAGGCTTGAAGCCTGATATATCTCTTCTGACTGGCTGCCTTGCATTGTGCCTCTCTCAAAAAACATTGCATTGAAATACTCCTCAACTTTAGAATCAAAAGGGTGGGGCAACACCGATGCGGGTCTAATGCACAGATAAAAGCAAACTTGTGGATTTTTGTGACATCCCAAAAAAAAAATCACAAATGGGACATTTTTGCAGCTTCGTTTCCATAAATGGACTGTATGGAAAGGGTACTGACTGACATGTTTGATTTTTTTTAAAAAGTGTGTTTTCCATGATATGCTTTGAGCGTTTGATTTCTTTTTTTCTTTGTTATGCTGAAGCGCTGTATGTGGGTATCTCCTTTCCCAGGCCTGTCAGAGATGTTTAGGTTAGCAGTGTAAAAACAACACCCACTATTGTCTAAGAATTCTAACAGGACACAAAACCCCGCCCCCAAAAAACCCCAAAAAATAAATAACACAAATAGATCGCAGGCCATCAGCGATGTTTGGTGGGGGAAGGCAGCGGACAGATGAAAGGAGAGCTGGAGAAGGAAAGAAAGAAGGGGGGGGATGAGTGCATGACACCACCATCCTTTCTTCTCTTCATTTCTCTGACTTTGATGTGAAAAGAGAGGGATTTTTTTTCTCCTCCGCTGGCTTGATTAATATTCTGGGGAGAGCAGGTACAGATCTCATGCGCTTCTGAAACCCAGGAGTGCAGATACATTTCAGCAGCTTCAACTTCTTTTATTCTCCCTCTCTCCCTCCCTCTCTCGCTCATCTCTTTCTCACAAAAAGCCCAGCATACACAACATTTAAACAATGAACCTTCAAAAGCAATCTGACCCTTGAATAAATGCCGTTAACCCTAATGGAGTCGATCGGCCAAGACATGTTTGGAGCCAAGATTTGGCTTCTTTAGTTTAGCACTGGAGCTACAATGCTAACATCACAAACAAACACTAGAAGTCTAAAGTCACCTGAACCTTTTACATAAACACATCCTCGAAAGATCCTAAACTACAACCACGTCTTCATCAAGGGGGCACAGACTGTGTGGTTTAGGATGTAGTACGACTTATTAAAGCTATAAAAATGAAAAAGATTCCCCTGCTGCAAATAAGACAACACCAGGACTGGGATACACAACAGTTATAAAGAGAACTGATTTGGGAACTGATGCTTCTGTATTAATGACAGCCATTGTCTCAAAAACTGATTCTTGATCAGAACTCCTACTCCTGAGGTGGTTTGTGAAGACAGACCATGGTGTCTAAAGAGGCTGCCCACATTCAGCTACATGATGAAGTTTGCTCATTTTTAGGTTATAGCTCATAATCATCAAAAACAGACTTGACTATGTGGTTTCTGACACTGTATGACTGTTAACAATCAAAATGGACAGAAGTATGGACAAAATTCATTGCTACTACAGCTTTTTAGCTGTGCAACATACTTTTGTGCTTTCTTCCTCTTTGACCCATGTGTTGTTCCATTATCTGAGCCACTTATCCTATCCAGGGTCACAGGGGACACTGGAGCCTGTTCCAGAGCTCACAGGGTGAAAGGAAGAGAAATACCTGGACAGGTCATAAGTGCATCGTAGGGCTCTTTTCCACAGGTATACAGGACACATGCTGTGTCGAAACCATACTGTGATGGTACCGAGCTTGCAGCACGCTTAGAATTTCCAGTGTATCTCAGTCCAGGAACAGTTTCTGACTCAGTTCTCTCCACACAGTTCATGGCCGGTCGTTCCAAAACTGCGTCCATGGAGTCGAACCGACGGAAAGTTTTTCTGTCACAGCTGCTTTTGTTATTTATAGTCTTGTTTGAGTTTTTATTTTTTCTCTGCATTCTTTATCCGTGTGATGAAAACCTTGTTCACCTCACAGCTTTCAAGATAGATTTGCATAGGAAACTCCCACTGAAATGTATCTTCAGCCCAAACAGGCAGCAGTGCTTGTATTTCATCAGAAAGTCTGAAAGTTTTGATGCAGTCAGCTCGGCTGATGTGTATCTTCGATTTGTGGGAGGAAACTGGGGCTCTTGACAAAAACAGATGCAGATATGAGGAGAACTCCCACAGATCCCACACGGAATGGAACTTTACTGTCCAGCTGGAAATCAAACCAGGACCTCCATGCTGTGAGGGACCAGCGCCAAAAACGTATACATTTCCACCCAAGACTGGCTCTGGGCTCGGAAACTAACCACCGACGAAGGGCTAAATAAGAGATAACACCAGTCATATGTCAGCTGCAGTACTGCAACAGTAATCCATTACAACAAATGCTATTACCCTACTCATCTCACTACTCATTACCTTACTTCTAAGTTACTTTCTAAAACCCAAGTCTGTACCAGCTGGAAAGTACAAGAAAATGTCCAACATTTATTTAGAAAGAAACAGCCCATCATGGTGAACACCACTTAAAAGGCATGTCACTATGCAACAAGACACGACCAGTTTTACTTCATCAAAATTC
Source organism: Hydrocynus forskahlii (assembly GCA_037974365.1). Taxonomy (NCBI): domain Eukaryota; kingdom Metazoa; phylum Chordata; class Actinopteri; order Characiformes; family Alestidae; genus Hydrocynus; species Hydrocynus forskahlii. Next base: position 4,318,991 of record JBBPCX010000040.1, on the reverse strand, counting down.
TGGATGGCAAATGGTATTTGTTAGAGTTTAAAAATGAAAAATAAATAATTGTCAATAAAAAGCAAAGCTTCCAGAACTGTTTCTGAGCTACACTCAAGTCTGGCCTGAGCTCGGATCTCTCTTTTCTTCAGTGCGGGGGTTTCTTTATTCATCAGTTTGATATTAGCATGAGTTGATACTTCAACAGATTGCTTGTGGAGTTGACAGGGCTCCCTGTGCTCACGCTGTGCTGCTTGCATTCACTTCCAAAGTCACTCGTTCAGCTGTCGTAACGGTCCTCCCAGAGTGAGTTCTTTTAGCACGCGTGTAGTTGATGCTCTAGATGCAGCACAGGCTACATGTCATCAGCAGAACACTCTGGGGGACCAGCAGACAAGTTCAGAGCTTTCATCCATTATCTAAGCCACTTATCGCATTCATATGGCGAAAGGCGGAGGAATACCATGGGAAGGTCATCAGTTCAACACAGGGCAGATTCACAATCACATACAGGGGAAATTAGCATCTCCTGTTCACCTGGAGATATATTTTTGGGCTGTGGGAGGAAACCGGCGATGCAGGTGAAGAGCCCATGCAGACAGAGAGAATGTGTGCACAGAAGACTTGATTATTGCACATGTTGGTAGCTGGTGGCCTGGTGGTTAGGGAGCTGCCCCTGTAATCAGAAGGGCATGGGTTTGAATCCCAGGACTACCAGTAGCACCACTGAGGTAACCTTGAGCAAGGTACCATCCCCAAACAATGCTGCCTAGTGTGCTGCATCACTGGCTGCTTGCTGCTTCATTTGGGTCAATGGGTTAAATGCAGAGAACAATAGTTTGCTGTTCTTATTGTATGTTGTGCTGTGGTTCGTTCACAAATGATAAATGGTTCACTTTTATGTTAATATAGTTTATATAGGGATTTCACCTAATGACTTTATGAATTAATTTAAACAAATATGGCTGTGCCCACTGTAGGCTTCTCATGTTTACATCTTATAATCATTTTGCAACCTATTATATAAGCTATTTCTATCAAATAAAATAATTAGAAGTCATGAAGTGTAAACACTATCTAATAAATACATTAACACTGGCACAAAGGAGACCCTCGCCAACCCTGGCCAGCAGACATAACCAAGGACCTTCTCACTGTAAAGTTAGTTTATTGCACATGCAAATATAGTTATTGCATAATACTTACATTTCATGACTTCCAGTTCTTTAATTCACTGCAACTGGCTGATATAATAGATTGTAAAATAACTTTTTAAAGATATAAACAAACATGGCCACAGCTCTGTTTGTTTATATTGTCATGAATCACTGCAAGGTCCTATATATTTTTTTATTTTATAATAATTTATGTTGGCAGAATTAGATTGGCTTAGATAATGCCTGGCTCAGTTAATGAATACACTGTATGTATGAACAGGAAAAATTAAGCCAAAAAGCCATACATTTCAAGCCAGAAACAGTAGGCACAACTGTAAATGTGGAACATTTTTGTGATGTTTTTCCACAAGCAAGTGATCCTGTTTTGTATACCCATCTATAATGTATTTGGAACCTGAGGGCATATTTCATGCATATAGCTGTGCTGTTCACTGTGTGTGGCTTGTGAAGACTAAATGGGTTTAACATAGATATAATACTGCAAATCTGTTTTGCATATTTTTGCTGCTCAAATTAGCAGACAGATCTTGAAGAATGAGTAGAACTGAAGCCGATTAGTGTCAGCGTTCAAAACTGATTCAGTGTTTGGACCATGTCTTCGTTATTTCGTTGATATTTAAGAGCAGACTCCTGAGAACTATGGAAACAGAACTTGGGCTGGAGTTTAAGAGTGCAAGAGCTAGAAGGCCAGACCTCCTTTTTATATAAACAGAGACAGAGTGGAGAGGACTGAGAACAAGGAAGAGATTGGGTGGTGGAGGGGTGTGAAAACTTTGTCACATGAAATGCAAGGTAGACCTGGGAATTTGTAGACCAGTTAGACTGGAGAAAGCTGAATTGAATTCATAACTCCAGTTTGACCGATGGGAGCATTCTGTCAAGAAAAAGCCATGGCAAATTCCTCTTGTGGGACTGTACTTGTGAAAGGTGATTAAACGTCATTAACTGTAATGTAATAACAAGAATTTAAACTGTGAGCTGTTATACTATTTAGTTACAGAAAAATGTTTTATTTATTTTTGTATCTGTTTGTTTGTTTTGTTTGTTTGTGTATTAGTTTATTTGCAATTTTCTTTCATATTTCGCCAATTCCAGGTCCACCCACTGGCTCTCCCAATCACACAATGCCACCACTATGTACTTTTTATTTATTCATGTATGTGTTTGTTTGTTTGTTTGTCTGTTTGTTTATTTGCAATTTTCTTTCATATTTAGCCAATCCCAGTCCACCCACTGGCTCTCCCAATCACACAATGCCACCACTAAGTCATGTGAAGCACCACCATATCGTTTTGAATGCTAAGCCAGCATAATTAGAGAGCTCAACATGCTTGGAGGAGAGCATTAATAGTCACTTCTGCTGGGTCAGATAACAGATGTCCATGCTGGCAGGCATCAGGCTGAGTGATGAGGAGAGGGCCATTATAACCACCCAGAAAAAAGCAATGTGCTCTCTTGGACTCTCAGCCATGGATAGCTGTGGCAACACTGGGGCTTGACCTCAATGTGTTCTGGTGCCACACAGGTGCCCAGAGAACATATTACAGTACTGTGCAAAAGTCTTAGGCACCTGCAAAATTAATTTTTAAACTTTTTAGATAAGCAGAAGTGTTTTTACACTACTATTACCAAATATACTAAATAGAACTAAGAAGTAAGTAAAGTGGTCCTTATAGTCATGCGTGAACACATATCACAGCACAACACAGTGTGACATTCTTTCTCCGCATTTAACCCATTCACCAAGCGAAACCTGTTTCCTTCATTACATTTTCACAAATCCAAACCGAGGAGAAGTCTGGAAGCAAACCTGTCTTCTCCTCACCTGCTCACCCAATATCAACAAAAAAATACATCTGGATTCTTTTTTGCTACTTTCTTATTTGTTTGCATTTATTCTAACATTCATTTTGCTCGCAGAAAGACACTTTATCACACTCTGAGAAAAATGGCTTTAAACTATTTGTATCAGTGCCTTTTACGTAGTACTGTCTCATGTAACACTCAACACTAACCAACACATGAGCTACAGTCTCTAACTGCTCAACAGGGTGGGGCCGTGGAAGTGGCCTATGATAATATAAATATATGTTTATTTGTTATGTACTTCTTTACATCCTCTCTTTCTTTGGATAATGATATAGACACTAAGCCCCCACCCTGAGCTGCAGGCTAAGTAGTGGTGGCGACCTGGTGTAGCAAACTTCGGGGGCAGGTCCCAGGGCAGATGTATAATAGCTATTTAAAAGCTTACGGGCTGTCTCTGTCATTACAGGGAGAGAGAGAGCGCGCGTGTGTGTGTGAGAGAGAGCGAGAGCGAGAGAGAACCCGCCAGCATAAACACTAATGCGCCCACACATCAACTCCCAGGCTGATGGATGTCGAGGCAGAGTGGAGCATCGCCCGCAGGTGAATGCTGAGATGAGACGGAGCTGGGCCTGAATGCGCAATGAGGGGAGATGATTGCTAATGAACTACGAGCGGGGAAAAAACGAGAGCGATCTCCACCATCATATTCACATTATCACAAAGCTGGAGTCGCCGCAGGTTTATTGATCATTAACTTGCCGACGGGTTTTGCGGCCCGATGAGCTGTGAATAAATTCATAAGGGATAAAATCAATGATTGATGGCTGGAGGTGGTGGTGGTTGTTAGTTGCGCAAGAGGTGGACGGATTGTTTACCCTTTTGATTAATCCACTGACATTTTACGATTTTCATTTCTTTTTTCCAAATCACGTCATCGGAATGATCAAAGCAAAACCCGCCATCAAATCTGACAGCTGTTACATTGTGAAACTGCATTAGCACTCAGTTCCTTTTTTTTTTTTTTTCACCAGGAATATAATTCTTCCGCCCGGTCTTAGATAATAGGCCTGGTGAAGCAAAAAGCCACAACAACTATGTTAGTCATGCGCTGGGAAATATAATTCGCACGGTTGCTTTTTATAGGTGGCGTTTTGAAGCGTGTCTATTTCCGTCTCTCTCTCAGTGAGTAAGCTGCTGGTGTGTACCTTCGTCTGCTCCATCTGAACGAATCAGCACTGCTGTTTCCTAAGCATTTGCCCTGAATAGCTTCAAAGGCTAAACTTGAACACAGATGGCTTGTTATTTTGAATCAGCGGATCTGGCCTCCATCACACAGGGGAGGCCACTCGCTTTCCTCGCTTTCACTCACTCGTTTGTTGGCAGCGTGTTATTCTTTTATTTTATTTTATTTTTTTTTACTTCTCTCCACATCTGAAAAGGTTTCCTTCACTTCCTTGTCCAAGATCCAGGCCTTTTCCTCAGAAACCCTCCGGAGGTCTCCGAACAGCCGTGCAGAATTTCCAACCGAGTCGGATATTCTGCAGTGACCTCCTCCCTGCAGGAGTGGTGAGGCTGACTTATATTTCCATAAAGAAGAGCATTAAAATGTTTGTGTGGAGGGGGGGTTATGGGCAATAGTAGCTCATAGAGGACAAATGTGCTCTAAAATCTGTTTGAAGAGTGCTTAGCAAAAATCATTTCTAAAAGAAGTCATGAAGCGGATGTTGCACAAGAGCCAAAATGAAAGAGCTCTGCATTTGAGAATGTTGTTGTTTGGTCTATTCATTGCCACTAGTGGACGTTAGCTGGTTCAGTGATTTTAACTGAGCTTAAAATGCTTGTTAAAAATAAATCAGTTCAAACTTTCCATAACTGTACAAAACACCTACAAAGGCATTTTGGTTCTCCTCTGTTTTTTCCTGATCCCACTGCTGTGATATTCTTCAGAGATGTCATCTAGCAGAGTTAGCCATCTGAGTGAAACCTACTGAATCCTGCAGGGCCAAAAAATACATTAATGATAATGAAAACATTTGTTGTTTTAGTATAGTTTAGCTCTGATTCAGTTGACTCAAACATGTCAGTCAGAGGAAGAGAGGTTCATATGATTGCAACTAGTATGCTTTAGCAAAAGTCCTGGTGTGTGAAGAAATCAGTTTTGCCCCACCGCTTTTGGAGTCCTTTTCTTAGTTCACGGTTTTAAAATCCAAAAGGCTCTTAAAACTGGAGTTAAGGTTTTCTTCACTGCGTCTTTTTATTGCATCCAGTATTTTACTATCCATTCTCTCACAACTACAATTTCACAACTACAATTTCACATTTCAGCGTTTTCTGTTTCACTGAAAGGATTTCTATTTCATTTTTGTTGCCTGGACAATTTTTTGACCCTTGTACTATTTAAAAATGGACAACAGGAAAAGCATTTTAGTAAAGCTCTGTTTGTAAATGAGACACATACGTGTAAAGAACCTTTTAAAAACATAAATAACATTCAGTTCATGTAAGGTTTTTTGAAAACCAAAGTTATATAAAAATGGATGTTCTTAAAACATCTGCATTTTTTTTCTATGGCATCATGCATAAAACCCTTTCTGGCATCATTATTTTTTATCAACATGTGTAGGGATCATGCAGATGTTTTTGTATATATTATTTTTATGAGGGTTTTGAGGACATACAAGTGCTTTTGTACAATGAACCTTACTGGCTGGTCTTTGAATTGCTCCATTTTCTTATGTACTCCTTACCTTTGTATCATATTTATCAGTCAAGTCAAGTTTATTTAGCCAGTTATTAAATACAAGGTCATTCAGTGTGCTTTACAGGAACAGAATGAAAAAATAAAACAGAATAAAATCAAATCAAAAAGCAGAAGACATGAAAGAAGTAAAAGAATACGTAGAAAATCAACAAAAGAAGACTGAAAGTGATTGAATAGGTTTTGTTTTGAGTCTTGGCCCATCCCCAGTGCTCCTACATGAGCTTCCCTGCTCAATGAATCGATGTTTGCTTGACCAACAGCACCACAAATTGGCAAGGCATGAGTCAGAAAATCCACTAATGGTCCAAGTCTGCTCATTGGTGAACCTGGAGTACCAAGCTGCTTTTCCGTGTTTCCACACAAATACATTTATGTAAGTTCTTACAGAAGCCTGTAGAATCAGAAAAAGCAAGGATGGATAAACAGGAGGCCGGGGCTAGCTGGAGGATTCCAGTTCTGCTTCTCTTGGCAGTTCTATGTTACTTCTTTTTGATGCGTCTGTTCCTCTCGTATCCCCCCAGCGTCTAGCCCTGTCAGCTCAAGGCAGAGGAAGGAGAGTGCAGAGAGGATTACAGTCTGCTTGACTGGGCTCAGCTGTTTACAAACAAGCAAGGGAACAATCCCCCAAGGGGAGTCCTGTAGCTCTCCTGGACCTGACCCACTCTACCTTCTATTGATCTCTTGACAAATAAAATGTAGAACTCGCTCTCTTTTATTGTTCCAAGAACAAATCCATTGTTGTTGTTTTTTTTCCTCCACTTCCTCGATAAACTTCACTCTCGGTCCCACGGCTCACATTTCAGTGGTGCCGCACTTTAATTCAGCTCTCGGTAAACGGGTCACTGCGTTTACCCTTCTGTCCTTTCGGAGGTGGCACTCGGAGAACTGTGCTGCAAACAAAACAGATGCTGGAATGATCTGTGGCCAAGTGCACTTTCTTCTGCAAAAAGTATCCCTGGAGATTACCTGAAAAATTAAAAGAAAGAGCTGCTTAAAGTATAACAGATTATGAGTCATAAGTGGTACAAGATGACCTTGAAATCATTTGAAATTTGAAATTATTTTTACATTTCAAACAATTCAGTGGAAATTAGGTTGGTAATCTGTTTATGCTCTTGGGGAAAGGCTGAATGTAATTGCAAAAGGCTGAATGTCATATTGATTGCGATTGAAAGAGCAACATGGGTCATTTGGAGTTCAATCAAAGCTGAGTGAGACTACAGCGAGGGGAAAACAATTTTTCAGATTCCTTTATTTTTGTTATTTATACTTATATGGCACAAATGTCCCTACTTTGCATTTAGAAATATGTAAAAAAAAGCAGTATTAACATGGACAAGTGTCCTTTTTAAAAACTTCATAATAGCAATAATAACAATTAAAAAGATGTAAATTGTACCTGGTGTCACTATAAACAATGCCATTTCATGCAACAAGTAGAAATTGCTGTTAAAGTGAAGGAGCTTCCTATGAATGCTCTTGAACGCTTAAATGGAAAAAGTTACAGGTTTGTATTTGTTCTTTTCAGTACAGCTGGTCCCATGAAATGTGAGTTCACAGTTAATGGAACCACAATGAATCACTGCAGAATTGCTCTCAGACTAATGATAAGGTAGGTAAGAGAGAAGCCAGCAGTCACTCAAAAAGACTTCTGGATGATCTGAAAGAAGCAGGAACAACAGTTATACAGATTGATTTGCAACACAGTCATCTCCATTCAAACACCCCATGCAAAATTCTCCTGCCAAAAATGAAGCACAGCAATGCATGTTTAACAATTTTTTACAAGCATTTACACAAATCATAACTCTTTTGGTACAATGCACTGTGGAAAGGCAAAACAAAAATTGGCAATACAGTTGTGGCATTAAATCAGCTTGTCGTGTTTGGAGAAAGAAGGCATGCATGATACCGGAAACATCAAATCCACAGTGAATCAGGCAGGTGGAACTGGGGCCATGCCCCATGGATTTTAATATGCGAGTCCTTCAGATATCAGTGTACCCTTTGGGAAGTGAAGGCAGTTTGCCAAGAGGAATGGGCCAAATCTGAACCCCAGTGCTACATCAAACTAATTATTTCTTACTGTAGATGTGACAAAGCTGTAATTGTGAACAACCACTTATTCATTTGTTGTGTTTTACTTTGTTGGCATTTCCAGTTCAGGATATTTATCTGCCTTTTGCCCAGGTACCACTATGACAGGCTCCAGCAGTATCTGCGATCCTAGTTAAAGATAAGCATGGATGAAAAGATAGATGGAGCCCCTTGACATGACAATGCTTGAGGCCCCAGGAATTCCCCATGCAAGACCAGGTTTACACTCAGCAAATGCTAATGGTGTTTGGATGTTTGGCCAAATTCTTTTTTACCACCACCATGTAAGCATCACTGTGGTTAGCATAACTTGTAATCTAATCTAATCTCACACAAAGTCCAAGTCAAACCTTTGCCAGAAAATAGAGGGATAGCTTGTTTCAGACTCTGCAGTCTGAATCAACAACACAATCAGAGAAGTAAAGTTTTTCTAGATTTTAATTTCATTTGAAATATAATATTAATTACATTATAATATATTTTATTATTTAAATATTTAAATCTACCTTTGGGTAGATCATCACACCCTATATCAAACCAAAAATAAACTAAGTGTTGTTAATTGCAGATCGTGTGCTGAGCTTCCAAGATGTTCAGGTTAAGATAACAGAAAAACAAAAAACAAAACAAAAAAACAAATTTGGTCACATTTCTGCAACTACAAAACATACATTTTAATCATGTTACACAGACTCTCTGTATTCACCTTCAGTCTAAACTGATCTGATACAGTGTTCAGTGTTCTTGAAGTACTGATGATACACATGATCATGAAGTTTTATCGTAACAGCCTACAACTAATCCAGAGCACAAAAAACAGCTCAAAGCCTGAATCTTCTCAAATCACTGAGCATGCAACACCGCATCAGTGAGTCTGGAGGTCCATGCAGGCTACTGTGTGCCCAGTTCACAGTCTATCCACAAACAAACACGTGACTGTCCTTTTGTCCTGCTTAGGTCAGTGCTTCAGGATATCAGTCGACAGAACCCATTTCATAACAAAACCCGGCAGATTCTTATACAGGGTTTACACTCATACATAACAGAGCCGTATTCTGCATTTTTCTTGTATTTTTGTTTTTCCCTGAATCTGTTGTTGTGTTTGTGTGATTTGATTGATTAAAAATAAATTAAAATAATTCATTTTTTACATCATCATTTTCCAATCTCTCTTTATGCATCAGAATTAAAAAGTTAAACAAATTGTTTTTGTGCCTGTTGTCACGTCGTGTGCTCGGGGGAGAGTGTGTGGCGAGGCACAAATGCTGGTTCTTTTGATGGTTTATTACATAAAGACACAGACTCTACAGAACCAAACAAAAGGCACGAGGGCCTAACTCAAAAAACACCAAACAGTTACATACACAAGGAAGGGGTAGCGTGAGGGTCTTTGTGAGGGTTGAGCCACAACTGAAATACTCAAAGAACTTAAATATAAGACACTCTCAGACAAGGACCAATCATAATGCCCAATCCCACAAACCAAATGCCCAAACCAAAAATCCCCAGCTGTAACACCTGTGCCCTTTAGGCTGATCTATGGGTCTGGATTCTGACTGGCTGCCCTCATCAAAAACTACACAAATCAACAACGACATTAAATCACTGGCACGTGAAGTGAATAACATTGATTATCTTGTTACAGTGGCACCTGTCAAGGGTTGGGAGATAATAGGCTGTTCTTGAAGCTAATGTGTTAGAAGCAGAAAAATGGGTGATCAGGACAGGTGCATCTCCAACACACAGCTCTTGTGGAGGGTTCCCAGTGGTCAGTACCAACCAAACATCCAAGGAAGGACAACCTGGTAACTGGCAACATGGTTCATGGACATCCAAGACTCACGGATGCATGAGAGGGGTCTCTGGTGTCTGGTCCTACAGACATAGCACAAATGGCTGAAAAAGTTAAAGCTGGCTATGATAGTAAGTAATAAAGTATCCTAAAGTACCTACAATGGACATCAGAACTGGACCATGGAGCAATGGAAGAAAGTGACCTGGTCTGATGAATCATGTTTTCTTTCACATCATGTGGATGGCTGGGTATGTGTAGCTCACTTACCTGGGGTAACTTTGGGTCCAAGGATTTATGTAGATTATTTCCACATGAACCACCTACTTAAACACTGTTGTAGACCAAGCAGGGGTCTCTTGCAGCAGGATAATGTCAAGCTCTGTAAACAACACCATCTGGTGTGTGTAGTGTATCTATTTTGATGACCACCAGATCCTCCTTTCCACTCTCTCCAACCTTGGGATCTCAGGCACAGCCTGGCAATGGTTCACTTCCTACCTCGATGACCGGAGGTACCAGGTAGTATGGCAAGGCACCCAGTCTGCTCCACGAAGGTTATCCACTGGTGTTCCACAGGGTTCG
>JBBPCX010000040.1:4290256-4308690 GCA_037974365.1 Hydrocynus forskahlii | reverse complement strand
TATATATACACACACACACACACACACACACACACACACACACACACACACACATATATATATATACCGGCACACATGTATACACACATATATATTTATCTGTGAGACATGAATATCAAAGTATATACCTGTATATCTATCCGTAAATACATTCACACCTACACACACACACACACGTACACACAAACACTCCAGAGCAGAGTAACCCTTACTTCGTCTTTTCTGAGATATGAAAACACAAGCCAAAAGATCAAAGATACTGATCTCAATTTTCCACAGCGTTTCTGTGTTTTTAGCGTTAAGAAAAGCCATTCATCTGCTGATATAGCGAAAGCCAGAGATCTTCGCATTAATCTCTCCACCACAGGCACACACTGAAATCAATTTCAATTCCATTTTTTTTCAACTGTAGCATATTGATTTCTTTTCCACAGGTTAAAGCAATAATTTGACTGGATATAGACTCCATATAATCATAGCTTATTTGATACATGCTACGCTCCCGTGCAGTACGTTTCTGCAGCATGGGGCTTGTTGTTGCAAACACGGGCGATCCTGCCGAAACATGAGCTTAACTGATGAACATTAGCCATGACATGTCTCCTAATTTAACCCCAGCTCTATGACTAATGCTGCTGCTAATTCTAAACCTCATCCTCAATTTAACACTGACTGTAAGGCTTTGCTAGTGATACTAAAATATTGCTAACAGAATCTCTTCAAGATTCTTTATTTGTCACATGCGTAGTTATACAAGTACAACACACAGTGAAATGTATCCTGAACTGATCCTTTTATGACCGTGCAGACATTACAAAAAGTACAATTTTAAATTAAACACAAATCTGAAAATATCTAAAACTCGCAAAAAATAAAAAAAATCTGAAAGATCTGAAAACAAGTCTGAAATATCTGTCCCACATCATACCAGATGTCTGAAGACTCTAAAAGCTCTCAAACCATTTTCATTTTATTTGCTATTTTAACATGCGTAGTAAGGATACACAACTGCTGAGTTTATATATATATATATATATATATATATATATATTGACAGGAAAATAGTGCAAAATCAGAAAAAGAATTTAAATTGATAGGTATTTCATGTAATAAAAATCAGTGAGGGAGATTTTAGAGGCATTAAACTCTTCAGACATCTGGTTACACGTCCACTACTGTGAACAAATTTGTTTCTCTAGAGTTCAGCTTTTCACATCAAAACACTCTAGATGACTTTGTTTCCATATTAACCTGAATTTTGTAGACTTTTTTGAAAAATCTGCAGAATTCCCTTTAGAACCAGAGGTTGAAGGTCTACTCTGACTTTTTCAATCTCCTGTATCTATCCCAGATCATCATATTGTTTCCCCGTATAAAGAAGATAAAATCGTTGTCTCAAACCATGTTCTTAATAGAATTATAATAGAAGCATTGACTTCTATTATAATTGTGTGTTCAACAGGTTTTTTTCTTAGCAGAGAGAAATAATTGAAATGTGCTGCATGTGGTATTCAGCCATATGCTCCACATGCAGCGGACTGAGATTAGGTTGAAAAAGGTCAGAGTGTTCCTTTAAATACCTCACAAAAGCACTGATGGGATTCATCCAGCGCACGCGTCCACATGCGGAAGATTTCATCCCCGAGATTCGATTCGCCAGCGAATGTGTCTCAACACACACTGCATATATATTAATGAGATAAGTGTCAGAGGTAGACGCCGCGGCACGTCGGCCCAGAAACGGCGAGCGAGAGGCGCTGAGGTGACAGGCTATTACAGTGGGCAGTGTGAAGAACGAAACCATCCTGTCAGCCTAACACACACACACACACACACACACACACACACACACACACATGCACACCTCTAACACCTGCATCAGGATTCAGCTCCACACAGCAAGAGCCCATTCGTACATTTGCAAGGCAAATTGTAAACACTGTCAAGAAAGGCCAAACACACACACACCCACACCCACACACACACACACACACACACACACACACACACACCATACGCACCACAAAAGCAGATCAGTCTTGTCTGAAGTAAAAAAGCGAGACAGTGGTGGTACTCTGACATGGGCATCATACACAAGCACATACAACATTCCTTATTTTAATGAACACTTGTCAAACACTGCCTTTTTGCTCACTGAGTCACAGAAACCTTTGTCGAGTCCAAGACAAAGCAACTCGAAAAGGCGTCTTGAGGGGACCAAGACTGACTGCAAATGAGAGTGAGACTGAGGGCTCAAGAACGGAGCCCTCTTTGAGGCATATCTCACATATTTCTTGTATTTTATTGTCTTTCCTGATGCCTGCTTATAATAATTTTGTGGGTTCATGTAGAAAAAACAGCCATTGTTTATTAAAATAGTAACCATTTTCCAACCGACCTTTATCCCTTAGACTTAAACAGGCAATTTAATTGCAATTGCTCCTCTTTCAAAAGATCATGGGGTAAGATTGCTATTATTGCATGTGCAGTCAAGATTGTACATGCAATGACAACACATTTAATTAGTAAAATTGTCAAATTGTAACAAATTAAAATCAAATCTCCTCTTCATTCACATATGTAGCATGTATTGAAGGTTTGGTATATGCACTTTCCATAGAATTTCACTCTGTGTTTCATTGAGAAATAATAGATAATTTATATTATACTCCAGACTTCTAAGGGTTAATGATATAGTGTTACAGAAGCCAGTCTAGGAGTTTACAGAGTCAGCAGTTGAAGAGAGTTAATGGCCACAGATGTTTTGCTTACTTTAAGCTTATTTATTTTCAGGGTAGCTCAACCCCCTGGCGTCCAAAGGTTTTGACCTAGCAGGCTGAATTTTGATCAAAGAAGTAGACGGCTAAAGGCTACAGAAAGTGATTTTACCCATAATCCACTGGTGGGATAAAAGACATACCACCTCCAAATGCTATGGTCAGGCAGGCACGATCTTAGGCACGGGATTTAGGTAGATACACATGCTCTCGTAAAAATGTCAAAAGTGCTCTTTGACCCAAGGACCATTTTGATTTCCTAAAGAAACATGGTTTATCAGACCAGGCCACCTTCTTTCATTGCTCCATGGTTCAGTTCTGATGCTTGTGTGAACTTTGTAGGTGTTTTCAGTGGTAGACTGGGGTTAGCATGGGCTCTCTGACTGGTCTGTGGGTACTCAGCCCCATGAATGAACTTTTTCAGCAAACTGAGCTACAGCAGCTCTTGGATTAGACCAGACGAGATCCCCAAATGCATCAGTAAGCCTTTTGAGCCATTGCCAGTTCACTGGTTGTCCTTCCTTGGACCACTTTTGGCAGCAACTGACCACTGCAGACAGGGAACACCCCACAAGACCTGCTGGTTTAAAGGTAACTCACAATCTGACTCCTGTCAAAGTCACTGACAGGACTGCTTCTAACACATCAATTGCAAGAACTGACTGTTCACCTTCCACCTAATATCTCCCAACCCTTCACAGATGCCAAAGTAATGAGATCATCATTTTTCACTTCACCTATGTTGTGACTGATCAGGGTATGTCTCTTAACCCTTAGAATGCAAGTGGCACGGATCCATGCTGGCAGCACAACAAATGGCAAATCACCGTGATACGGCCAACAGCTCCTTATATGGAAGTTGCCCTGGTTTGTGTTGATGCTGGAGGTGTCAGATGTCATGCTGAGCTGTGTCTGGTGTTCCTATGTCATGTAGAACCAAAGTTATTGCAATATTTAAAAACATGTAACAACAATAACCGCTACCTGGGTTTTAAAAATGGCCCCACGCTCAAACGAACATAGAGAACAAAAATGCCCAACTTTTTATTTTAGGTCTTAGAAACAAACAGAAAAACACAAGATCTTTGAACTCGGGAGAACAGGTGGGTGGGGTCTGGAGAGCAGCCGATTGGTGGCGCGCTGAGAGAAAGAGCAGCAAACGGTGAGCGTGAAGGAGAACAAAAAATGGTTTTAGACTGTTTTACACCTTTTATATTTACTGAAATTAGTTTGCTTATTGTCTCATACCTACATGTCTAAACAGTATGTAATTTCCTTGCATGAAGATCTTTGGTTGTTCTTTGGGGCCCCCTAGATGGTCCACATTCCAAACTAACTTGCAACAAGTACTAATAGAGAAAACATGTAAACCATCTAAGGCACCCTGAGGACCATGCTGAGAACCACCGGTTCTTGAATTTATGTCAACAAACTCTTAAGACCTTTGCTGGACTGCTGGGATTTGCTCAACCTTGTATGAATTGGAAAAGCAAAGATAAGGGGAGGATTTATCCTCTGTAGTTTTTCTTACACTCTTAAAAAGAATTCTTTGGAGTGATACGGAATAATAACTTTTGTGTCGCCAACTGACTTTTCAGGGGACGTTTCTTTGGAGAAACATATTTATGAATGTAAAGAAGAGTGGACATTCTGAACATTTATTGGACATTCTGCATATTCATTGTCATAATTTCCACGAATTTGTAATGGGAGGTATGAATAAGGGGTGAATAGGGCTGGTAGTGGCTTAGAGGGTAAAACACTTGCCTGTGAACCCGATGACCACAAAGTTCAAACTCCTCCCCAACTTTTTACTTAATCCTCAGTGTCTCCAGGGGGTCTGTCCCTGTAACTAATGACTGTAAGTCGCTCTGGATAAGAGCATAAGGCAAATGCCTTCTTACTAATAAAGGCTTGCTGATATTTTTGGGTGAGGTTTTTTCCTCAAAGGGAAAAAGCTTCCTCCAAGCTTTTAACAATGTGCGGCTGAGCCAGAGCTGCTTATTTTAGTCCTACAGTCACAATACAATGCTTTAAAACAGAAAGTGCTTTTCTTCTTGGCAGTATCACTCTTTCTGGACAGTGTCTGCTATGCTGAGGGAATTCCGAGATGTTTCCCTGCACCTGGCCTGGCCGTTTGCTCCACAAGGTATTCCTCTGGAGCCGTGCAGTGATGATGAGACCCTGAGCTTGTTTTGAGCCTGATTAAAGCGCCTGGCAGAGGTGGCAGAGGTGGATACAGACATGATGGAATCTGGCACAGTACAGGAGCACCAGAGCTGCAATTTCCTTCATCTGAGAGAACAGCAGTGCCTTGTAATCTGCACTCTTAAAAAGGGGGTTTTCTGGGGCTCTAGTAAAGCCAGTTATTATATAGAAATATATCACTTACTCCCATCCAAGTGCTCCTCTGCTACCTCAGAAGAATGTGGAGGAGTCAAAGGGTGGAGAAGAGCAGAGGGAATGGAGAGGATGTGAAGTAACTGGGGAGAACAGGACAGCTGGTCCACTTCAACATCAGTCGGATTCCTTCAAGTTATCTGTCCTCTCTGGGTGGGAATGCAGTGATGTTACTCTGAAGATCCATAAATAACATCCTACGTTGTATGCAGTCATGTATCCTCCACTGGAAGCTGCTTCGGCTGGTGTTTGGAGCAACTTCTCTCATCTCGCCTTGTACTGGGACAGTCGACAGGATGGCATTAATAAAATCAGTTTCTGGTTCATGGAGAAGAGGAGGGATGTCTGTGAGAGAAACAGTAACTTCAAGGGATTCTAGATGCAATCACTCTCTCTCTCTCTCTCGCAATCATTCACTCATGTACTCACTCACATACACACTCTCACTCTCTCACTCATTCACACTCACTCGCTCTCTGATGTACACTCTCACTCTCTCACTCATTCACACTCACTCGCTCTCTGATGTACACTCTCACTCTCTCACTCATTCACACTCACTCGCTCTCTGACATACACTCAATCTCTCACTCATTCACACTCACTCGCTCTCTGACGTACACTCTCAATCTCTCACTCATTCACACTTACTCGCTCTCTGACATACACTCTCAATCTCTCTCTCATTCACACTCACTCGCTCTCTGACATACACTCTCAATCTCTCTCTCATTCACACTCACTCGCTCCATGACATACACTCTCAATCTCTCACTCATTCACGTTCTCTCGCTCTCTGACATACACTCTCAATCTCTCACTCATTCACGTTCACTCGCTCTCTGACATACACTCTCAGTCTCTCTCATTCACACTCACTCGCTCCATGACATACACTCTCAGTCTCTCTCATTCACACTCACTCGCTCTCTGACATACACTCTCAGTCTCTCTCATTCACACTCACTCGCTCTCTGACATATACTCTCAGTCTCTCTCGTTCACACTCACTCGCTCTCTCACATACACTCACAATCTTTCACTCATTCACGTACACTCGCTCTCTGACATACACTCTCAGTCTCTCACTCATTCACGTTCACTCGCTCACTCACATACACACTCACTGTGTGATGCCTTTCAAGTTCAGTTCTGACTCTAAGAGACTTTCAGGAAGTTTGTAGGATGTATCATTCGTATCACAGTAAGATAAGATCAATTAATTGTTTTTGCGTTGGTGTCTTTGTGTAAATGACCCTTCTTCTTCATGCCTGAATGGTTGTTTTCTTCCGTTTTCGAGCCAGTCACACAGGAGCGTCATCAACACGTCCACCCGCTCGCTGTGAAATCTATGGGCAGTGACACATAGACTCATTCAGTTATTACATGGACTTTGTACTTGGGGACTGTAAGGGTAAAGTCTGTTTAATAGCCAGTCTAAATGGTTCAGACATTTATGTTTACTCATCCATGTAAAGTATAGAAAAATTTCAGATGTCAGTGAATATGTGATCCTCAGTCAAGTCAGGTCAAGTCATGTTTATCTATAAAGCCAATTACTCTACACAAAGGTCATTCAGTGTGTTTTACAGGAATAGCATTAAAATATTACGGATAACAAGTAGAAAGTAAAAAAAAAAGACGATTAAAAGTGCAAAAGAAGTGCAGATACGTAAAAGAAGGTGGAGGAGAATAGTGCAGTTTTTAGCAGCTTTTTGAAGCTCCAGTTGGTGCAGATCTGATACTGATGGACTGTTGGTTGGACAGCATAGTGAATAAACACCATTTCACCAGGTTTATTTTTGGCTCCTGCAGATCTTGTGTCAGAATTATATGCATCAAACATACCAGAGATGTATTTGGGTCCAAACCATTAAGCAACTTGTACACAATAAGTAATACTTTGCATTTAATTCTGTACCAATCTGGGAGTCAATGCAAGGACCTGAAAATAGGAGTGATGTGAGGAAAGAACCTGGCTTTCCACAAACAAACAGTAAAGGATAGCACCTGCCTACTGATTTTTGTGTCTAAATACAGATTTGTCTCTTAAACATACCTGTTAGACTCTTCAGATCCTGAATAGCACAATAATAAGACAATTGCAAACCATGGATGTATTTAAAAAAGTTTTCAAGAAGTGGAAACATAATACAATGGCATGTCTAGACGGAACAGAGTCACAAAGGATACAAGGAGATAAATGTTTACAAGGATACAAGGATATATGTTTACAAGGGCACTGTTTGATAGGCGGCCATATTGAAAGTTGTTCCAGAAGTTGTCCAAAGATATGGATTCTTGCTGCAAGATTGTGAGACTAGTAGAATCCAGTACATCCCTAGATAATCACACTTGCTCAGTTTACGTCAAGTTAT
This sequence comes from Hydrocynus forskahlii, assembly GCA_037974365.1. Taxonomy (NCBI): domain Eukaryota; kingdom Metazoa; phylum Chordata; class Actinopteri; order Characiformes; family Alestidae; genus Hydrocynus; species Hydrocynus forskahlii. Next base: position 4,301,135 of record JBBPCX010000040.1, on the reverse strand, counting down.
GTAATATCTAATAGCTTATGCTTGCTTCAATTGTTTCTGACACTGTACGATAAACTGTTTTCAGTATAAATATACAAAATGTAGCGTAGCATAGTATGAAACATAACTAAAAAGTGTAAGAGCAGCAGTCATAAAGCCTGAATTTTGTCCCCACTTTTCTATCACTTTAACTACTTCCTCAGAATATGAATGTGTGGACTAAGAGTGTATGTGTGAACTAAGAGTGCATTAGTAAAATCTGATTTCAACCAATATAAATGGTGTAACTCAGTCTAAAACCGGTGTTTGTTCTCCTACATGCTCGCTGCTTGCTACTCTTTCACTTGGCATGCCGCCACTCTGCCGCTCTCCGGACCCCCTCCCTCTGTCTAAAATAAAACAAATTTAGGCATGTTTGTTCTTTAAGAGTATTTGTGTGTGACATCATTTTTAAAACCCCAGTAGCAGTCCTTCTTATGTGTGTTTTTAAATCATTTTGGTTCTGTGTGACATAGAAACACCAAACAAAGCTCAGCATAATGACGGACACCACGATCATCAACACAAACTGGGAGAACTTCCATTTAAGGAGTTGCTTTGCTGTATGATGACAATTAACCATTTGTTGTGCTTTTCGATGGATCTGTGCCGCTTGTGTTCTAGGGGCTAATGCGATGCTAAACATTAAAATGAAATGTTTCAGTTGTTGGCAGTGCCTGCTCAGTCCACCAGTGGTGGAGGCTTGGCTCCGGTGTGATGAATGACCAGAAAAGAAGGCAAACAGATTAATAGGCTGAGGATTCAGACACAACTTTCATTGTAGCCCAAAGATGCAGGCTATTTATCAGTAGGAACAGAGTTGGGGTATTTGCATGTGCTGTATGATGAATTTTGTCTCGCCCTGAATGTTTTGCAGCCAGTTTCAGTTTCGTAAAAATGAAACATCACCCAGCGTATGAAAAAAATGAACAATGGCTATCACAGGCCCTTACATCAAACACAAGGAATAACACTGGTGTTAATAAAAAAAACATCCATCCATCCTTCCATTAATTTATCCATCCATCCATCCAACCATCCATCCATCAATTTTCTGAAGCGCTTATCCTAACTAGCGGGAGCTGGAGCCTATCCCAGCCCTCATTGTGTGAAAGGCAGAGAAACACCCTGAACACATCACCAGTCCATCACAGACAGGAGTTTCTGCATTTCTGAAACAGGAATTTATGTTGACTGATGATGAGTATTTAGAATTTAGTGGTGTGACATAGAAGAGGACAAAGCTAACTGGAATAATTGACTGTGGATGCTCTACTTGGTCTGTAAACTTATAGCGGGTTTTGATAGTTTTGAAACGTATTTTCTTCAGTTTAGTTTCAGTTCATTTTTAGTGTGACTTTATAGTTTTACTTTTGTTTTATCATTTATTATTATTTAGCATTTTTTAAATGCATTTTACTCTGTTCTTTCAAGTTCCAGATGTAGTTTTAGATATATTGTTGAAACTCATGTGAAAGGCAGAGAAACACCCTGAACAGTTTGCCAGAATTTATTTTGACACATAATGAGATTTTAGGATTTAGTGATGGGACATAGGAGGGAACTGAGCAGAGCTCACACATCAAAATAACCTTTAATTGGACTGTGGATGTTCTACTTGGTGTGTTCATTTAGTTTGTAGCAGGTTTTTATAGCTTTGAAACCTATTTTTTCCATTTCTGTTGAGTTTAAGTTCATTTATTTTAGAATGTGTTAATAGTTTGACTGTTTTAATGTTTACTTTCTAAAAAAACACATTTTATTCTGTTCTTTGGAGTTTCAGGTGTAATTTTAGATATATTGTTGGAAACTGGGCTGTAATTTCAAATTGGTTTTGCGGTTCTAAATCAACAGAGCGGTAGATCAACTTGGTTGTTCAACGACATCACTAAAGCCATCACCATTATGTTCATCAAAGGTACGCCCATCTGCTAAGTATTCAAAAAAATTGGTACAGAAGGAATTATTTGAAGAAACTTGTTGCTTGAGTGGTGTTGTGGAAGTACGATTTTCGTTCCCAACTATTATTAAAAATGAGAAGAAGTTGAAGAACCTTTTAAAGGTTTGAAAAACCAGTACTGTGCAAAAGTCTTGAACAACCCCTCATTCTTCATATTTTGCTTCCAGGTTAGTCTTGGGGAACAGTTCTCCAGGCTTCCTGAAGGACTCTCATTTTCAGTCCAGTCCCTGAACCAGACCAGTTTTAGAGGAATGTTTTTTGTTTGTTAAGACACACAGTGACCTGCATATGAATCATTCGAGCAGGACAAAGCACATCTAACTTAAAGCATGAACCAGTAAAGACACAGGTACAGGTGATTCCAGATGATCAGGCGGTGGTGCTGAATGCTGAGTGGCTGGAACTCCTTTATCTAGGCTCCTTGTGTCTTTAGGCACTTTGCAGCCTGTCACAGTAAAACATTTGTTCCTATTCCTTTAATTTAATCTGCTCAGTGGGCCAAAGATAAGACAAGATGATTCAAAGCAAAATATAATGAAGTGAGGGGCTTTTGCACAGTATCTTGTCTTTGCACATTTTCCTCCTGAAGACATACATGTCAGGCCAACTGAAGATACTAAATTGTCTCCAGGTGTGAGTGAATATGTGTGTGACTCAGTAAATTTCATTTGACCAAAAAACTGAGTAATTTGAGTATTTCATGAGGCTAAATGGGATTTCTGCTAAAGTACTGCAAGGCCTGTCCAACTTCACAGCAGTAGCTGTGAAAGTATTTGTGGGTAGAGCATGGATAGGTCAATGAGTCTGTAATATGACATTGATTAGTGGGTTATTGTTAGTCTTGCCATGCCAATTTACCATGGAAAGGGAAATGAACTGGGCTAAACTGTGTTTTTCACCAACATACAAAAAGTTCAAAATATGCATTGAAGCCAAAGCTTCCTAACTGACACAAAGAACAGCGTCCATCCGACACTCTCACCTCCACGTACAGCATTTCTTCTGCTTCTGTCACATCGCACTGATCGGCCCCCGGCGCTTTCCCAACAGAAACTTTTCATAGCCGAGAGCCGAGAAGCGAGCAGGGAGGAAAAGACTTATCTAGCGTGTGCATCTTGCATTTGCTGTGAAAACACAGAAACCCCCCTCATCTGCTTTGTATGCCAGGGAGATCAGAGAAGTTTAAAAGATTTCTCTTTCAATTTTATAACTCACAATAGCCAGAGTAGACAAAAGCAATTTTCTGGGGAGATTTACCTCTTTTTAAACATTTTCAGAAAAGCTGCATCAGTGGATTGCCATATTCAAAGAGATGTTTATTTGCTCCTTCTCAACTACAAAGTATCTGAAGAACTCAATATTAACAGTCTGCAAAGTACCAGTTTCTAAGAATCTGAATACATTATATTTGACTGTACTAGAACAGGCTAAACTGTACTATGGTTTCAGGTTATATAAAGTATGTAGCACATTGGTAGGCCTGACATTTAAACCAACATGCTGGCAGCCTTCATTTTCAGCTGCTTTCACTTATGTCAGTTTTATGTATTTTAATTGTTTTATGCAAATAATCTTGCCCTCTTTTAACCATGATATTAAGAACCTTTTTAATAAAGTGTTTATCCTGTCATGCTTTGCTGTATGTTTACTCTAATATATTATACTGTAGTATTTTTCACAGGTAGAAATACACTCACTGTTGAGACAAATAGTTTTACTAGGTGGTTTGCAGAGTGCTGTCAGAAAACTTTCCCGTAGTTCCCAATAATAAAATGATGTGGAGATTACCGCACTTTTCTATTAAAACCTTTGTACAATATGTTTTGCAATGTAAAGGGCACTTCAGAGCTGTTTACAGCTGTTGAGAATTCAAACAGCACTGCAGCATGGCTCACACACTATGGTGCATTATTTCTGTTTTAGGAAGCGGTTTTGAATGTTTTTTGTGAAAGTAAAGCGTAATATATGTATAAAGAAGTGTAGGTTCAGTGGTGGTTTTAGATAAAAAAGGGCCCCCTGCTTACCATTACTAAAAAGAAATCTCTTCAATTAACCATTTCACATCAGACCACCCTCACTGACTGAATTTTGCATATAATTTTTTTTTTCATTTAGTGGAATTCCCCTTGAAACAGATTAATGATAAACCAGCTCTCCCCAGCATGGGCGTGTCATAAAAATGAATGAATGTTCATGCTAATGAAATGCTAAGCAGCTTTGACCATCCGACTGCAAGGTGCCTTTGTGAGAACAGGCTGAAATTTCATGGCAACAGTACTTTAACACCTTAAATCACATATATCACGTGGCAGGTAGGCAGGCATCATATATATGTAAAGAGACAGTTTTAGGTGCAAACATCAGTAAACAGACTGTTACATGTTGTGGATTTGTGACTCTGTTTGCAACTGTACAAGACTGAGCCTGACTGACATGACTGTGAAGAGGAAAAGGAAAAGGAAGGCTGTACTCACATGCATACTCACACACATGCGCACACACACACACACACACACACACACACACACACTCACCCCTACACACAGGATGATTTTCAATTACTGACATGTACACAGGGGCGGAGGGAACAGAAAAGGCTTGTGTGCCTCAGTGGCACAGCTTTTGAAGGGTTTCCAGAAAACTGCAGCAAACAGTCACTCTGTTTAGGTGTTTGGGGAAAATGGTACAATGACCATAGCCTAGATCCACTTCCCCCAGTCTGGCTCTGTGTGTGTATGTGTGTGAGTGTGTGTGTATGTGTGCAAGTCTGTGTGTGTGTGTGTATATGTGTGTGTGTGTGAGAGAGAGAGAGATACATGCAACTGTAATTTGCTGTTTAACTATCTGTTTGTATTCCAAGCCATTCCAAGATCAGAAAGTGACACTGAACCATATGATTAATCAAATATCTTGCTCTACATGGAAGCACAGGACATCTGACATTTAAGTGAAGGCATTGAACTTTAACTGTACCCCTGGAGATTAGCTTCGATTTCTGGCTTCAGACACGGTAAAGTGTTGGACTTGTTATTGGTCCTTCACCCGTAACATATAGAACCTGTAGGTGATGATGAGAGATTGATCTATCTATGCCCCACCCACAAAATGTGTTCTTTTACAGCAGCCGTTGTGGTTGGACGCACTCTATTACCTATATGTTACTTATATATGACTTATCAGAATGAGAATCAGAAAACGTTATCGATCCTGGAGGAAATTGCCTAAGTTACGACTGCACGGACACACAGAGACAAGAACGGTTTAAAAATACACGTTTTCTTGTTTGTTTGTTTTTACAGCTTTTATGTTTGTTTGTTTGTTTGCATTCATTCAAATGCTGGGAATGAAAATGGTGTGTTTATGTCAAACCATAGACAAACCATCTATGGTTCTAAACATCAGCGAATCTAAACATCAGCTACTCTTCTGACACTCGTTCATGACCTTACTGATATAAAGTTGATGTCCAGTTGATTTTCATCAGTGACCAGTTTCTGACTGCAGAGCCTGATACTTTAGGGAAGGTGGACCAATCTCAACCTAACAGAAACAGAGGTGTGTGTAGAAAGCCCAGCAGTATAATGTCAGTGACACTAGTTGAGAATAATCCACCACCTATCCAGTCAACAGTGGTCCTGTGATGAATAGAGTATAGGACACACTAAAGCTCATGTTAGTTATAAAAAAAGCGACTGTCTGTGGTTTAATTAAAAATAATCAGCCCACGAATGCGGCTACACATTCAGCCATCCCCAACTGTAAATAGCTTGGTAAAATCCAGCATGTTCACGGCTCCTCCAGTGATGCAGCGATAAAACACCGGACCCTGAATCAGAAGAGCGCTGTTTTTTTTTGTTAAACCAAAGTTTGTGTGTTTTATTGCAACCACACAATTACACTTCGCATTTTCTCATGGAAATGCATCTAGTTAATGATTTATAAACTCTCTACAACCTAATTAACAACCTGATTGTAAATCATTTATGAAGCCTGTAAAAGGGTAGTCTCATGTTATCAATAAAGTGGTGATCAAGCGGAAGCACAAGGCAGGTGTTTCTCCCACAGTGGACAGTGACAGTATATGGTTTAATACAGAGTTGCAAAACTGTATAATAGCAGTGTATTCAGTGTGACATCTCACGTCACCCACAATCTCCTGAGTCAGGATATTGTTAACGCTCTGAGCTGAAGGAATGATTTTCAGTGGAGTTTGTTCAGTGGAGTAAGGCATGACTGAGCTTGGATAGTAGGCGTAGAGGGAGGCGGATGTTTGCAAAAGGGTCAAACGTGGCCCGCTTGCAACATATCCTTCAGCAGAACAGGCAAAACGAACACATCAGATAGAGGCAGAAGTGCTGATGTGCTTCATTAAGATGGAACGAATCAAGACTGAAACTACCACTGAACTGGATGTTCATAAGACGCTGAATCATCAGATGTCAAAGTTTAGAGGGATGATAAAGAAGGGTCTCTGTAACACCCAAGCTTTCATTCCCCATCCCGCGCACTCGCTCTCACTCGCTCTCTCTCTTTTCAACTATGTCTCTCTCACTCTCTCCCTCTCTCTCCTTCTGTCTGTCAAGTTGGCTGTGAGATGTTCAGAGAACTTCTTTCAGGCTCCCTTTGTGGATGTTCGACAGACGACGGCTTTCCACTCCGAGTCAGGCTTCTGTCATCCTATAATTACCCAGCGATGTACGCTAACAAAGGGAGGTTTCGTTTTATTCACTGCTCCAAAATCCCAAAGCTTGCAGCCGTGCAGTCTGAGTCAAGCCTTTACACAAGAGGGCCATGACAAATTCTTATCGGACGGGTGTTGAATATTACAAATCAAGATGGTTTTTGCGAGCAAGGACAGCATCTACACACTTAAAAATAAAGGACCCAAAAATAAGCCTTAGGAACAATGTCCTCTGGTGGATTATTACTGCATTTTTGTGCAAAATTGAAGTGATTTTTGGAACAAAGTTGGAACAACACAGCTGTGAATGGTTGGTGTTTGAACTAAGTGGTGTTAAAGCTGGATTTTCTCTTCTCACATTAGTCATTCTAATTTAACATGGTGAATGATATGCAAGATTTCAGAAACAGTAATCCAACCTGCCAGCGACCAGATATCAGGGATTACTGGGAGGTCATAGTTCATTTGGACCGTGATCATATGTGACTAATTAATCAGTCCATCCATCCATCCATCCATCCATCCATCCATCAGTCAATCAACAAACCAACCAACAAATCAACCAACCAATCAACCAACCAACCAAACAATCAATACATCAATCAATCATCCAACAGTCAATCAATCACTTAATTCCATTTCTTAAAAAACATAGGATATTTACATGTATGTTCCTCTAAATTTCTTCTGGGTCAAACATCTTGTGACACCTCGTATGCACAACCCTGGAAGCTATGAAGGGTCTTCCACCCAGCCTGAAAACAAATCTAGGAAAAACTCTTGAACCTTAATGGTGTAGTTTAGCTAGTGTTATATTTACACAAAAAACAAAGATTGACTTTATCTAGTATGCCTTTTGCAAAATTGTTTTGGGCTTTTCTTCCCCAAAACATTGTTGCATTGATTTCAGGTTTAATGATGTTCAAGATCTTTTCTGTTTAGGCCTTCAGGGCTTCATGTAGGCAATCTGTCTTCTGGCCCTTACAATGTTCCTATCTGTGCATTTAACATTGACATTCATCAGTATGACAATACAAAATTCTATCTTACATGTTCCTCTGGGAGATTTGCTTTCAATTTGGCACCTTAAAAGGAACGTGGTGTGAAACTACAAATAATCTAAAAGCATATTTCAGTTTTTATTATTATTCCATTCCTATTTCATGCTCACACTCTCAGGGCACCCGAGCGGATGGGGTCCTGGCCTGCAGCCCCTAAAGCCCTGGCTTCATACGGCCTTGTTGAAGGTGACATTCATTCTACCATACAGTGGTCTTCGTGCTGAGTCGATTTTTGATTAGCTTCATAACAGAGCAAGCAAGTTCAGTGCCAAGTGAATTCTAGAAGGGTGCTTGCTTTCCAATTAGTTATATTTCCCAGTTTCGGTGCCTCTGTGGCTCAAGACTGACTGACAGTGAAACTTTTGGAAATAGACATGCTGCTTAACGGCTATTTTGTAATTACATCAACAAATCAACAATCAATCAATCAGTCAGTCTGTCAGTCAATTGGTCAATCAGTTAGCCAACTAACCAACCAACCAACTAACCAATCAATTAGTCAGTCAGTCAGTCAGTCAGTCAGTCAATCAGTCAGTCAATCAGTCAGTCAGTCAGTCAGTCAGTCAGCCAGCAAACAACCAACTAATCTATCTATCTATCTATCTATCTATCTATCTATCTATCTATCTATCTATCTATCTATCTATCTATCTCTCTATGTATTTTTATATTCTCTAAGACTCAATGATTGGTCACATGAAACTAAACTACAAGGCCCTCAAATAAATAAAAATCAATGGGATGGGGAAAAAATGCCAAGCCTTCTTTTTCAATCACACAGAGTCAGCATACCCAGACCTGCAGGGGAACTGCGGCCCCTTGTTTTGGTTCACAGTGTGTGCTGTGTTGATGGAGATACTCCATTTACTCCATGAATTTTACTCCATTAGCGCATTATGTGCCCACCTTCATAGAGTCTACTGCAGGGAAAAGCTGTCTGCTTTGACTGTATCCCATAAAACTATGTGTGATTTGGCCTCCTTAGAGAGTGTAAGAGAATCTCCCTGAAACAGCAGTCCAACACTGTGCTTAATACTCATTTGAATACTCCAGAGTCTTGTTAAAATAAATTTACAGCCATACTCAGAACTGCTGGGCACACCAGTAGACCCTTGCAGCACAAGATGGATTAAGCCTGCCACAGATGTTTAAAAATAGTGTGGAGAACACACACATACACACACACATGCAATGGGTTAAGGGTGTTTTGAAGGCATTGATTTTTAAGCGCATTACATAAAGAGCTCGTATAAGCGTGAGTGGATCCACTGTGCTGGAGATATGGAGATATTCTGTTTTAGAGATGCAGTACACTGTTGCTCCATCGAAATGCATCTCCCACCAATGATTTCAGTGAGAACAAAGCGTTGACAAACAACCGACACTATTGCATGACAGTTTATAAAAAGTCTATTGCCTGTGGAAAAGAGTCAGTGGAGTTGGACTGTAGATAGCAGGCTACTTTGAGGGACATAATCCTTTGTCATCCAGCAGAAGATGGTCTGGGGTGGAAGCTCATTTGGTGCTATTCTTAGATCAGATCCAGAGCTATAATATCCAGTGGCAAAGACATAAAGATGTCTGAAGGGGGTCTTCAGAGTTGCACCAGAGAACAGCACTCTACAACTTCTACTTTACAATGAAACTACCCTTACAAAGGGTTAATAAATTATTTATAATCAGGTTGCTAATTAGGTTGTAGACAGTTTACAAATCATAAATAAGCAGTTATAAAGAAGTTATAACAGTTGCCATTCATTGATGCAGGTTCACTAGTGTTTTAATGGTATTAGCATGTTAACAAAGACCTGATGAAGTTTAACATTCTGCCTGAGAAAGGGACAAGATAATCTCAGCAACTTGCAAGATCTGAGATGTTTGGTAGTAACGGTTGTTACTGGTTTGTAACTGCTTATTTATAATTTATAAACTATCTACAACCTAATTAACAACTGGATTATGCATCTTTGATGAACTCTTTATAAGGGTAGTCTTGTTAAGTGTGACGTCAATCTCAGATCATAGGTAATCAGTGGTAGTTAAATGAACTGTTTATCAACAAAACCTTTCAGGACCTTCCACTGCATAATGAACAGAATACGAGTTCACTCGTTTTGAATGCTAATGATTTTCAATTGGTTGTTGATTATAAAACCAATAGAAAATGGCAATTACAAGTGGATTTCACTGGAGAGATCAACATAAAACCATGAACAAGGTATGAACACGGCACATAAATGTTGGTGAAATTTACTTGTAGTGTTGAAAACACATATCAACTAAAATTACCCCTAGAAATAATGAATAGGCACTTGGGACGAACTGACTACAACAGTGATGTTCAAGATCATTGTCATGCTATATAAAATCCAGCCCCATCTCTAGAGTTAGACTGATTAAAGGATATTAAAATGGCAAACTACATTTAAAGACGAACACACAATGATTTTGAGAGTGTCCTCAGTCGATGTTGTAATCCAATCACTCAAGTCACTTGCAGAGATGGCCCAGGATGCATGTGACCACATATTTCTTGCAGTGGAAAAGCTAATGCGTCCGTCACAAGGATGTCACACAGATATGTCATGTGACAGCATGCCAACACTGGAGAGGAGTGGTGTAAAATAAAACATTTCAGGCTACTGTACCATGAAGACAAAGACAAAGACAGTTTTAGCAAGCCTGGAATGGATGGGATGGATCACTTGCCCATTTTATGATGGGCTGGACAAAGTGTCTGTGTGAGCTTTCATCATTTTTTTCTGTGAAAAGAGATGTGCTGGAGATATTCTGAGCTATACAGCTTCATGTTTAAAATAATGAAGGGATGATACAAGGTTAATGTTTTGAACAAATCTACATATTATGGTGTACAGTATTATACAGTTGTGGTGCAGAGAATTGTAGTGTGGTGTACAGTATTATAATGCGGTGTACAGTATTATAATGTGGTGTACAGTATTATAGTGTGGTGTACAGTGTTATAATGTGGTGTACAGTATTATAGTGTGGTGTATAGTGTTATAGTGTAGTGTACAGTGTTATAGTGTGGTGTACAGTATTATAATGTGGTGTACAGTATTATAGTGTGGTGTACAGTGTTATAGTGTGGTGTACAGTATTATAGTGTGGTGTACAGTATTATAGTGTGTGTACAGT
>JBBPCX010000040.1:4272355-4290156 GCA_037974365.1 Hydrocynus forskahlii | reverse complement strand
TGGTGTACAGTGTTATAGTGTGGTGTACAGTATTATAGTGTGGTGTACAGTATTATAGTGTGGTGTACAGTATTATAATGTAGTGTACAATATTATAATGTGGTGTACAGTATTATAGTGTACACAGTTGTAGTATGTATATATATCCAAAAGGAGCTACGTAGTTCCTGTGGATAGTGAGAGCCATTACAAAGATGAAGACTGTGAATAGGATACCTTTCATGTTGTGAAAAGATATACATGACCTGGCATATTTAAACAGTGTTTAACTCAGTGATGTATTTATATGTTCGTTCTTATCTGAACCTTTCAAATATTGCTGCTGAAATAAAAAAATAAAAAAAACAATAATGCTTGATTTCCTGCTTTCTCTGTGAGGTTGAAGTAGAAGGTAAAGCTACATATGCTTTTTCAGGGCCAGTATTGATTGTGTGTTGGGGGCGCATTCATGTGTGTGGGTTTGAGGAGTACAGGAAACCTCTTTAACCCTGCACACACACTTTCCTGGGCCGGTCACTTTCATGTGTGGGTCTCTCGGTGCCATCTCTTTTGGAGCGGCCAAGCACATTGGGTCTTTGAAGTGTGTGTGCACCTTCCCACATCAAACACATTACTGGTGTGTATCCGGGGCAGCTAAACCGATGAGCAGGGGGGGTAGTGGTGCTCACACAGGCAGCGGGAGGCTTTTCCAAAACCCTCAGGACATTTAAAGGAGACTAAAATTGAGCAAGGGCCAAAGCAGTCCATACAGAGAACAAACAAACAGCAGCAAAGTCAGTAAGTGTGTGTAGAGGAGATTGCGGAAGTGGAGCCTGGTGTGCGTCTCGTGGGCTCGGCTTACAGGCGATGAGCTGAAATCTGTATGCAGCTGAATAAGCCGCCCAGCCATGAAGTCACTGTGACCCGTTTAACAGAAAGTGGATTTCAAACAGCAATACAACAGTTTTGGTCTTCTAACAGTCCAATGATTCTAAGAGTTCTATTGTAATAGTCTAAAAATAGTTTGAACAAACAAATGGGTGGGTGCATTGAAGAATGAACGTATAAATCAGTTCATGAATTAATGAGTGAATCAATCAGCCAATCAGTCAAGCACTGAACGAATCAACGAAAAACAAATATTTAGATTGACAAATGACAGAATGAATAGTTTCACTAACTGCTGAACGAATGAACAAATGAAAGGATTCATTACTTAATGGCTAGATTTATGAAAGAAATAATGAATGAATCCCCGAATGAATGGCTAGATAACTGAAAGAATAAATGACTAAGATAACTGAAAGAATAAATGACTAAAATAGAAAGAAATAGAAGAGTGATTGTAATAATTCATGGCTAGATGGAAGGGTAAGTGTATATATGAATGAGTTGATGGTTTAATTGATGGATGAAATAAAAAAAAACAGTTATAGTTTCATGGGTGAAAGAAAGAAAAAGAAAGAAAGAATGAATGAAAGACATTTGTGGGTAATGAAATAATGAGTGAATGAGAGAATGAATTGTTTCATGCACTAATTTGGGTGAATCAGCAAATGAATTAATGAATGACTAGATGGAGGAAAAAACAGTTCGACTGATAGATGCATGAATGAGTGAATTGGTAAATGAGTGGATTCCTGCTGAGACTGCACTGTTTTACTGTGTGCTGCATGTTATACTGGAATACTGGCTGAAATATACATTGCCACGTGAGAGAATAAAGCCTGGATCTATACGGCTCTCTGTAGAGGCTGGAGCAGAGAAAAATGGATATTCCGTCTGTCTCTGGGCAGCGATTAAGACCAACTATCATCACTTTGGGTTTAATCTCTGCGTGAAGGGCTCACAAAGAGAAATGGGAGACTGTGGAAAGATTAATTAGTTTTCTTTGAAGAGAGTTCATATCTCCACTCACACTTCTTTTCTGTTCGTGCACTGCGCTGAAGGTCTATTTCGGAACTCTGGCCCTTAACAAGGCGCAGTGGTTCATTTCAGTGATGTGCTTGTGTTGTATTGAATAGTTCAGGCTTGAATACACTTTAGTAGACCTACTACCAATTCTGTTTTATTCCAACAGCCACTATCATGCACAGAAACGTCTGCAGGTTCATACATTATATGGATGCCTGCCCAGCACACCAACAGGGACTTTAATGACATCACATTCAAATGCATAGGCTTTAAAATTGAGCTGATCTCCTTTTCATTCTTCTTGGAAGGCTTTCCACAAGATTTTGGAGAATTTTTGCCCATTCATTCTGTAGAGCATTTATGAGGGTGGGCACTGATGTTCCAGTTCATCCCAAAGGTGTTGGATGGGTTTGAGGTCAGGGCTCTGGGTTTGAGTCAAGTTCTTCCACACTGAACTCATCCAGCCACGTCTTTATGGAGCTCGCTTTGTGCACTGGGTCAGTCATGCTGGAATAGAAAAGGTTCTTCCCCAAACTGTGTCCACAAAGTTGGAAGCATGGCGTTGCCAAAATGTCTTGGTCTGCTGAAATGTTAAGATTGTCCTTCACCGGAAGTAAGGGGCCCAAACCCTGAAAAACAGGTGTGTCCCAATACTTTTGTTCATATAGTGTAAGTCTTGCACAAAACAAGTACCCACAAGTATTAGACAAGCATTAAAAAACACTCACAAAAGTCTCATTCATTCAACGCAAAAAAGCTTTTGTTTTTGTCTAAATGTGGAAATGTATTGCACTGATATTTTCAAATGTTAATAATTTGCATGCATGAAAGGTATGAAAGGTCATTTTTCTGAGGCAATGTAAGCCTGATGGCAACTTCATTGCTGTTCATTGTTGTCTGCTTTGCACTGTGACTCCCTCATTTCTCTCTCATTGATGGCACTCAGCAAATAAATGTAACTGTGTTGTTTCAGTGGAATACAATAATTAGTCTCATTTACCTGATTTGCGTTTGGTTTGCCATTGCAAACTAGATTAGAAAAATACATTATACATGCTCCAGGCACCATATGTTTGCATATTGTGCATATCTTTCGCTTTGTTTTGGCCAGTTTGAACCTTTGGACTCTAGTCTTATTGTGGAAGAAGGTTTAGGGACTGTTTATGTTTGCCTTTCATCCCAAAAGCAACAGTACTCTATAGCTGCTAGTATACAGGTCAATTAGATCATTTAGAAGTAATGTGGTAAATTCCTATTAACGAGACTTGGGTTCTGTTCAACTAACAAAAGTAGAAGAAGTAACACAATAGACTAAGCTTTGATTTACATTATTTAGATTAGCTGATACTAAACAGCCAGAATCTTTATAGTCGAACCCAAGTGATCAAGCCAGGGAACACAGTGGCAAGGAAAAGCTCCCTCAGGGCAAGAGGAAGAGCCAAAGCTCAAAGGGGGGACCCATACGACACCAGACATCATAACAATAACAAGATAAGCAATTAGCATTGTGAGCTAATTTAAGGAGCGACTGAGGCACTTTAATTAATAATGAATGATGAGAGATGAAGGTTGTTTACCATTGGATTAAAAATACCCTGACTAACCAACGGAAACCACCTAATGATGTTAGAGCTTAATACTAGCTAAGCAGAGGTTATCTGAAAATGGAGAGTACAAGTCATGCACTTGTTAAGTAATATGAATGAAAGAAAACTGATTGAATACAACAACGTAGGGAGTGTAAGCCAGAAGGGTAAAGTGGACATACTTGCAGCATTTCAGAAAGGTTGCTTCTGATGCAGTCTTATGGAGTTACCCAAAATTCACAAGACTAAAATGTCCCTCTGGTCAACTTTTCCTTGTATGTGCATTTCTTTTCAGTCCATTGATTCACTATGTACCGTCATTGATGGCTTTCAGGCCAAGTTATTGTGTGCCTGTTATGGTGTGCTGGACACTACACTTCTGACTTCTGCAGGTCTGGCTTAGTTCTATTAATTGTATTGTTTTTTTGGGGGGGGGCAGTAGTTGAATTTACAGTCACCATTCAAAATTAAATGAATCTGTGCATAATTTTTAAATACACAATACTGTATGTGGTGTCAGTGGACTTACCCAATTTGGGTTTTCATAACACTAGTTTCCCAAAAGATATTTAACAATCCAGTGTCACTGAAAACCAAATTTTCCTCGCTTTACTGAAAGCACATAAGTGTATGTAGTATATAGAAACTACAGCGTAGTGCATAAACAAGTCTCAAAATACACCATTCAATCACCAGTGCATAAACTTGCAAAAAACAACTCATTTTGATTTCACTGTTTTTGTCATACCACAAAAAACAACATTTTTAGATAAATCCATCAAACCAGTCTGCAGGAGTTTAGCCCCACCTACTCACAATGTGTGTTTCAGTCTGGAGTACACAAAAGTACACAAGAGTACTCTTGTACTCTGTGGCCGTGTGTGTGTGTGTGGCCGCTTTGGCTGCTTTCTGCAAATGTTTGCTGAGTGAATAAAGGTGCAGGGCTTTCCTCACTCAGAGTCGTTTGTGAAGACGACAGCTGAAGCTTGAGAGCTGGCGGACATGAATGCAGCTCACAGCAGGAGAAGCAGCTGGAGCTCCGCCAAAAGCCACAGGATTTCAATACCAATGACTCTGTAACACAATCACTCAGAAATAAAACACCTGAGGTGGAGAAAAAGTGTGTGTGTGTGTGTCTGTGTGTGTCTGTGTCTGTGTGTGTGTGTATGTATGTGTGTGAGAAGGAGATAGAGAGAGAGTGCGAGAGAGAGAAAGAGAGAGAGAGAGAGAGAGAATTCCCCATGTCAGCCAGTATCTTTGGTTAAACCTTAGAAATGTAGCTATTATTATCATTTTTCAACAGATTCGTTTCCTATAATCAAGGACAATTATGCACATAGTTATGTAATGTTATGATTTACATTTTGGATCGACATGGTTTGAGTCTGCACTTATTTCAGCATCATTAAATGACAAAAATGTAGCTGCTTGCTTTTCCTGCTAAACAATGACTGTACATAAAAACAAACAAACAAACAAACACTTTTCATCAAATTTGGGTGGGCAAATCTCTATGGGCGGGCTCCTAATTAAACAGAAATCTCTGCTGAACAGTAATGTATTTGCAGTAAACAATCATAAGCTTGTTTGAAAATGAACACCCAATCCAACTATGGTAAGAGTTTAAGTGGTTTCTCATGTTTGTCTTGTAAGTGTGCAGGCATTTAAATCTTAGCTGTTTCTCCATTTTGTGTATGTTTTAATTTTCCATTGAAGTTGTAAAAGCACCTTCCGGAGCACCTCATACACACTGTAGCCCAACTTTGCTGCCACTGAGTTCTTCACTCTGCACCCCTCTGTTTCTATTTTAGTTCACTGGTGACAGTGTGCTTTGTGGCCTTCTCATAGGATTAAGAGTAAAATGAGCATTTGTGACTGAGAACAAATGCTTATCATTATTAAGACTATGTCTATGTGCAGGGGCGTCAGAAACATTTTTCATGTGAGGGGGGTGCATCAGTCTACACGTGCGGGGCGGGGTTTGGGGTGGGGGCGGGGTTCTGTGGGTGGTTGGATGGGTTGCTGCACGTGCAAAGTCTCGGTCCTTTGAGGGGGTCGGGGCAAACCCGGAGCGGATTTTATGTTAAATTGGGGGGTGTCCAAACAAATCATTCTGAAATGTGAGATATATAGCTGCAAAGTGCCACTCAGCTTTCAGTACCACCAGTATACTGATCACCGCCTGTTCACTGGTTCAGGACTTAACAAACAAAAAACATTCCTCTGAAACTGGTCAGGTTCAGGGACTGGACTGAAAATGAGAATGTTTGAAAGTCCTTCAGGAAGCCTGGAGAACTGTTCCTCAGAACCACATTAAAAATACAAAAAATTTTAAATGTATGTAGTACTGTGCAAAAGTCTTGAGCCAGCCCTCATTTCTTGTATTTGAGCTGGATAGACACAGTGACAGTGCCTGTATCTACAGACTGGTCAGGTTCTGTCTCTGTTGTTTTCTCTCTCATCTTCTTAGTTTTCCCCCTGCTCGACTCCCTTGTGTATGCAACCCTGTCCCATAATCAGTGTTCCAGACGTATTACCGTTCTGTGTATTTATACCCCTTTGCTGGCTATTGTCACCCTCTGTGCTTTGTTGTTGATTTCTGCCTGTTCTCTGTGTTAGATTTAATTCTGTCCCTATCATTTCCTTAGCATTGTGATGTCCCAAGACTGTTAATCTGGACTTAAATAAACAGAATCCCCTGTTTCTTCATTACACAAACAAAAATGAGAGGTAGTTCAATTAAAATGGATTCATTGAATGATTAGAATCTGCACTTTTACCAGAATTTCCTTACCATTTTCAGCTATGAGCAATAAACAAAACAAAAAACAGGCGTTTTAAGGCTATAAGACCTGAGAGCAGTTTTCCCTTAAAAGGTACAAATAACATTTTTTGAGTTTGTCAGTCACCACCACCACTAAAGCAGCATGCATGATGTAACATTTTCATTTGTTTCTGGTTCTTCTGAAATAGTCAGTGAAGGCAATTAAAGTCTTCCTGTCACTTTTCAGAGTCCTTCTTCATTTTAATGAAGTTCAGTAAAGCTGCAAAGCATATTTAGCGGTAAATGGTGTCGTGGATTGCTTTTCCAGGTGTAATTCACATCCAGATCAACTGGTTCTGATTATAATTTCTGGTTCAGAGAACCATGAAAAGTACTGGATGTTTATTTTGAAAGCAACAATCATAAAACTGGAGAAGTTTCACTACCTAAACTGATCAATTGCCCTGTTCAGTCTTGATGTGTTTAAAACATTTTCGGGTGCAGCACTTGAAATTCACTTTATTGGAGAAGGAAGTTGAAGCTTCATTTGAAACAACTAAAATAATAATAACAGTAAAAAATTAAGATAAAAGTAACACTACTAATCCTATTAGCAAAGCTCTGAAATTAATACTAATAATGCTAAACCTCTATTCCATATCTGGTTTGAATGTATCATAAAATAATGTTAAAATGTTTATTCACCTATTTAGAGTTCAGTATCTTATTTGACAGTGGGATAAAAAAAACAAAAGCAAATGCCCATGAAGAATTAAAATGTCCAAATCCATTTTATTTTATGAAAACAAGAATAACAAAAAGAACAAACACAAGATCTTTGAACCTGGAAGAACTTTCAGAATAGTCTGTGCCCACAAGTGGGTGGGGTAAACCCGCAGCAGTAGGGGGTCCGGAGAGTGGTTGACTGGTGGTGCGCCGAGAGAAAGAGCAGCAAATGGCAAGCGTGTAGGAGAATAAACACTGGTTTTAAACTTATTCACACCATTTGTTAAAATCAGAGTTCTAATGGCTACCCAAAAGGTTAATCAATTAAAGAGATGGTTATATAGAGAATCATAGTGTCACTTAAATGGTTATTTGCTTGGTAAACTAGTTGTTCTCAGATGCTGGAGAGGCTGGTGTATGTAGTTCTTTGTGATTTTGTGAACCCTTTCCTTTTTAACACAACGTTTCTGAACATATCTGTCCACATAGTGAAGTGCTGCCAATCTATCGATGCTGATTTTGTTTGGGCTCTCAGCCCTGTGGTCATTTATCAAACTTCCCACCAGAAATGGCTCTTTGGAGTACATTAATATCCCACTTCATATACCCAATATAAATCTCAATGCATTAAAAGCGGTATACAGTGGCTACACGCACCACGAGTGCCACATATTTCATAATTATGATTTTGACATTATGACTTGACAAGTGGAAAATTGCATATGACTGAACGATGATTGGTAATGCATATAAATGAGATGGCTCAGTCAACCACAAGCGCTGCGGTGTTAGAAGCTTTTAACAGAATGGTACGGATGTTATGGAAATTCTGTGGCTCGCCTTTTTTTTGTTCCAGTTTTAAAAGCTGGAACAATATGATGATCCCACTTCTTTTAGAGCCAGTAATGTGCGATCATTTTTAATATCTATCTCTGATGATAATGTCACTCACACATTGTTTAGTGTTCGCACATATTGTTTAGTGTTCGCACTCTTCTTTGTTTTGGAGGAAGGCCCCTTTTTCACAATTCTGGGTCATTTCCTGCCGGAAGTACTTGTTCCCAGGTAACTCAACCAAAGATAATAGTAACAATAAAAAGTATTTTTATTTTATTAAGCTCTATTATCAATAATAATAATAATAATAATAATAATAATAATAATAATAATAATACCAAACCTCTATTCCATTTATGAGTTCAGTTTTTAATGTATTTTAAACCTAAATTGTGTAAAAAATATGATATGGTATTTACTCACAATGTTTAAATGTTCATCCACCTTTTTAGGGTTCACTATCAAGAATTTCCAAAAAAATCTGATAGGTGACAGCTCTGTTCTTCCCTTCACCTATCAGATGAATGCATACAATAAACTGAGTTTGCTAATCATTACAATTTCATACATCTAAAATAATTAGTGGGAAATTGTATAATGATGAAGAGTTGTAAATGATTCAGTAATGACTGAACAATCTGCATGACATCAGGAATAAAGTCATAATAAATTCAACATCTAGAATGTATTTAAAAAGTGGTGATCAAACTGTGAGTTTCACTCTTTTTCTACTGGAAGTACTTGTTGCCAGGTACACCATATGGACAAGTTTTGGAATGGCTGAACACTGCACCCACTAGGGCATTACAGAAAAGTCAACTAGTCGATTAGTCGACTTCAGAGGTAGAAGTCAACGCCCTCTGAGAGAAGTCAACTAGTCAAGTGTATTTTTCTCTCTCTGTGCGCGCGCTGGTGTACACAGTGCAGTCTCTGCCTCTGATTGGCTGACGCTGACATGCGTTCCTTGACTTAACCAATTATTATAGTCCCTTCATAAAAAGGGCAGTACTCTAGACACACAAACAGTAGGGGGACCTGCACAATCTGCAAGTCGGTGTTAAATTACAGTAACAGTACCGGCGTTCTGCATGGCATCTGAAATGGCACCGCTAGCTAACATGGCTAACGCTAGCTAACATGGCTAACGCTAGCACTGCAGAGAGTCGTCCAGTCCAGAGGACGCTGAGTGGCGCCGCGGCTTAAACTGTTCCCACTTTCTGTTGTACTCTTAAATTTACCAGAAAATTCAAGGCATCAGCCTTTGTTTTGTTTTGTTTAATTGTCATGTTGACTGTTAATGTTACGGAGAACTTTAATAGAAGTTGCTCAATGTTGGACACCCATGTTCCTCCGCTGCGTCTGTGTGACGTCATCAAATGACTAGTCGACTTGATTTCGACTTTGAATACGGATAAGTCGACCTGAAAAAATCTGAAGTCGTTAATGCCCTAACACCCACAAAAACTTTAATGACATTATTTTCAAATACACAGACTTTAATATGGGTCCTCCTTTGCAGCTATAACAGCTTCCACTCTTCTTGCAAGGCTTTCCACAAAATATTTTAATTAAATAATTTCTGTGGTCATATCCGACTATAAAAAGGCAACTGTGCATTTTTAAAACGATTAATTGAATTGTCAGATCAATCTGGATTTGTGAAGTCATTTAAACTCATTATAAACCTATAAATGTGTTTGTGTTTGTATGTGTGTCTCTTTCAGAGATTCGTGAGGCATTTAAAGTGTTTGACCGGGATGGAAATGGGTTCATCTCGAAGCAGGAGCTGGGCATGGCCATGCGTTCTCTGGGCTACATGCCCAATGAAGTGGAGCTGGAGGTCATCATCCAGAGACTGGACATGGACGGTGAGGAGAAACATGAAAAACACAGTACATCAACAGTCTGTCACACAAAAACCCCACCAAATGCCACATCTACAATTAGGTTTATACAGCAGCGGCCCCCAACCTTTTTTGCGCCGCGGACAAGTTTCATGTCCAACAATATTTTCGCAGACTGGTATAGACACAACTAAAAACGAAGTGCGTTTGGTTTTTACTCATTATTGCTTGCTTGTGGGCTACATTTTTGATGTACCGTATCACATGACCGAGACGAGGATCTTTTCCAGTATAAAAGATCTTTCAGACTCTGACAATCAATAAAATGTTTTTATTCTGTCTTTCTGTGCGGCCCTGGTACCAAATGACTCAAGGACCGATACCGGTCTGCGGCCCGGTGGTTGGGGCCTCTGCTCTACAGGACTAAGGTGTCGCATTTTAAAATGTTAACAAATATTTGACGACTAAGTCAATTTGCCAGTAACCAGCAAAACATGTTTACAGGTACTGTTCTAGGGGTTTTCAACCTTTTGCAACCAGCCCACTACAAAAGCTTCAGCCCATGGGTTGAAAAATACTGCTTTACGCCACTATAGTTTTGTTGAAATTAAGTCTTGTAAGAGGGAGCAGTACTAACGGGCCCTGCTCTTCTGGGAATACTTCACAATAGATGCTGGGACATTGTTTTGAAGACTTAATTGCATTCAGTCATGAGAGCGTTAGTGAGGTCAGGTAATGGACAATTAGTTCTGGATCACAAACACCACTTCAGGAGAACACCATGCTAATACTCAACAATGTCCTCTCTCTCTTTCTCTCTCTCAGGAGATGGTCAGGTGGACTTTGAGGAGTTTGTAACATTGTTGGGCCCGAAGCTCACTGCTGCCGGAATGCCGGACAAATTCAATGGAACAGATTTTGACTCAGTTTTCTGGAAGGTGATTATTAGGCATTTCACTTTTATTAAAACTGACAAAGACACACACACACACAGTCTCTCACACAACAGAGCAAATTAGGATCTGAAACGCCTTCTCCTTCACTCTTTGCAATTTACCGTTCATTAGGCAGTCAAAGGGATGCTTTGCTAATTGCTGGAAATTGCATCCAGAGTGCGTATTTTAAACCTTTAGCTAATGTGCAAATATCAGATTTTTTCTATTATACCACTAGGAAACATTTAGAACCCTCAGAACTCAGTAAACTCTGATTTCAGTAAATATAAACGGTGTAAAAGAGTCTAGAACTCAGAACTCAGAGTGTATCAGTAGTGTGTCTGACACCTTGAGCACCAACACAAACTGTGGGACCTGCTAAGGAGCTGTTTTGCCATATGACAATTTAACGTTTGTTGCAAATCTGCCACGGCTCTGTGCCACTCATGTTCTAAAGGTTACAAAAATAAACAACATACTTGGAGTCTCTCCTCAGCGCATGTCCAAACTAACACAAGATAGGGCTACAGTACACTTTCCAAATGAAGTTAGACCCTTTGTTGTGTTAGTGGGGTATTTCTTTAAAGTTGAAGTAGTCAGCTGACAGAGGTACAGCCTTTTAAATTGTGACAATTGTGCTGTGGCACCCATCAGCCAAGCACTTGACCTGAGTCCTTCTCTCTCAATTCTCCAGACATCTCAGAATTGTGGGTTCTGTGGTCTTTGTGTGTGTAGGTGTGCATGCTGTTCCTATTTGTGCTGTTGTGTGTGGGAGGCTCTTTGCAGTGAATAAACATCACCAGGATGTTAAAAATTGCTTGCATTAGCAAATGCATTCATACTTTGCAGGAGAAGAGGAAAAAAGGTTAAAAAAATTAAAAATAGCAATACAATTAAATGTTAAGTATGTATGGGTCATCTCTATTGGGCTATTCTTTGTAGACTGTTCACATAAGGTAAAAAATGCATACAAAAACTTTTGGCTGGTTGTATTGTAATGTCACCTATGTCAATTTAGCAGAACAGAACTCTTTATTTTGTAGTGCGATATGCAGAAGCTCACAGTGGAGGAGCTGAAGCGTCTCCTGTATGACACATTCTGTGACCACTTGTCCATGAAAGACATCGAGAACATCATCATGACAGAGGAAAACCACATTGAGAACCCAGAGGACTGTCAAGTGGACATCGACTGTAAGAGTCCTTTATGGCTGTGAATGTGTGGATATGAATGTGATCTCAAACTCAATACTTGATAACAAAAAGGAGAAGCTCTGTACAGAGGATGAACATTATTGTTACACATCACATTCATATATATTAAAGGGGACATATTATACCTCTTTTTAAAGTTATAAGAGGTCTATGGGCTACAAAACATGTTCATTAAGTTCTTTGCACAAAATCACTCACATAAAGAGATCTCACCAGCTCTATTCATGACAGTTTCAGTTCCTTTCAAAATGAGCCGTTTAAGGGCTCTGTCACTTTTATGCAAATAAGCTGTTTCTGGCCACGCCCCACCCATCCCATGCTAACGCTGCGCGTTTACCACACGTGAAAATGGCAGAAAACAGAGGCGCTATAAGCCCTATATGTTGGACCCCGAGTCGGACCCAGAGTGAGATGAACACAACACTTCGTAGTGACTTGCCTTTGCCTGTAGCCGTAGCGCTCGGCGTCTTATGCGTGCTCGTAAAACCAGCAGACAAAAATGGAGAAACTTTTCTAGTAACTAATCTAGTGGGTGGGGCTCGACAGGTGAGGGGTGGTTCTATGCAGATTTCCTCATCCTGATGTCAGGATATAGGAGCCGTCTAAACGGCTCGTAGAAGCACATGATTCCTGACACCAAAATTTTTCAGTTGACTCACAGAAAACGAATGGATGGTTTTTTTTTTTGCGCTTGGAGTGTTTATAGGAGCAGTAGAGACACAAATGGAAATACAAAAGGATGCAAAAAGTGAGTTTTGCATAATATGTCCCCTTTAAGTATATATGTACACAAATGGCACCTCTGAATGAATGCATTGAACATCAGGAGGAAATTGAGAATTTAAGGTTCTCAGTTTTTACAGTTCTTTCATTATCTGTGCAATAGAAAGATAAAACTATTTCAGTGGATCAATGCAAGCCAGTCTTAAAACACAGTGACCTGCATCTTCTTCATCTTCATCCCCTGTTCCTTCTCTCCTCCTGCAGCGTCAAGTCCGACCCAGCAGGTGAAGCAGACGTGTGTAAGGAAGAGTCTGATCTGCGCCTTTGCCATTGCTTTCATCATCAGCGTTATGCTCATCGCAGCCAATCAGGTGCTCCGCAGTGGCATGAAATAACAGTGACATCCAATCACAAACCAGAGAGTGATGAACACCTACCGATGACAAAAAGTGACAGTGGAAAACAAACCAACAAGCAAAACACAAAAGCAAACATTTACACCAGTCCAAATCACCAATATCGAGTGGCAGTGCTGTGATCTAGACTGTTTAATCTACCAGCCGAACTTTTTAACAGAAATCACAAAGCATAGACCTACAACTGGAAGAAAGAAGGCTTAAAAATATGAGATAAAAAGGAATTAAGAGGTTTCATTGGATCCACACCATGAGCAGGAGTTCAGAAATAACTTTACCCTCTTGCTGGACCTTCATGGTCCAAATTGGACTTTGGAGATGCATGGAAACCTCAAGGATCCTCCTGCTCCTCAGTGCATGAAGTGATGCATGGATTTACAGTAGTCTAATAGCACCTGTAGAGCTCAGCTGTGCATCCATCCATCTATATACCACATCTGAACATGATGTGTATACAGTAATGGCCTGTCATGTGTGTAAGGCAGCCGAGGAACCGCGGGTGGCATTTTTGCAGTAGAAGTGAAGATGTATTCATACAATGTATTTTGATCCATCTGCATGATTCTAAGGGCTGTTTAGGATATGCTCATGTTGTATAAGTACGTGTTCTGTGTCGTTTATCGATTACTGTGGGTTCTTACCTGTTGCACTGACCGGATTATTGTAATACTCCACACTGCCAAAGGGGGGTGTAACAACCCAAAAACAACAGCTTTGAGTTTGAGTGGAATAAATTACAACGTAGAGGACATTTCTAGTTCCTTGCTTCTTTGGAACTGGGAGCTGATAGTTGACCCTTTGAGAGCCCCGTAAATAACACTCTACTTTGGTTTCCTACGTAGATCCGAATGTGGGACTTGTCGGACAAGTGATCGGATTATAGCTGATCTGTGGCAAAAACCTACTAGAAAATCTGCCCAATGCAATGCCAAGGCCATGTAATTCACAATCTACAGATAGTTAGGTAGAGAGTTTGTACCACAGCTGTACGTGTTTGAACAGCCGACAGATGTTGCATGGCTGAAGCCACCGCTAAAGTAAACTCACAGTCCTCAGATGTTTCCCTTATCGCCTTTGATTTTGCCTATTTGGAAAGTTCATTTTCTTTAAGATTCAGTACTCAATAAAATCAAAAAAGTATTTTTTTTTTGTTTTCTGCAGATACACATAATTCATTTTCTCTTTGAAAATATAAAAGTGTCAAGCATATATTGTGATCTGTGGTGTTTTAGGACTTCATGAACATGAGCTTTTAAGGTCATTACTTACTTGCTTAACTTGGCTTTGTCAAATTAATTTCTATTTTAGTAAACTAATGTTTGCAGAGCTAACTTAGCTGGTGATAATCTGACTTATGCTAGACAAGACATGCAGAAGCAATGATCTGTCATGCTTATAACATTTAAATCAATTCTATGTTGCCTTAAATATATAGTTTTTGAAGGAAACATCTGCCTTTTTGTTACATTTGCATTGAATACAGTAGGTCTGTAGATGACTCTTCACGTTGTTGCTTTGGACAGGGGTACCAGTGATGGCCAGTTGAATTCATGTTGCTGTGTGTGAATGATGTCATTAGTAATATAGATCTGCATATCTATGGTCTGTACACAGAGGGTCAAAATAACACAAAGGAAAAGGAAAGTGACAGAAAGAGGGAAGATGAACTCAGGACTTCTAAATGTACAGCAATACCTTGGACTTGACTGAGACTGACCAGGTGTGGTACATATGAGTTTGTGCATCTTGACAACAACAACAACAACAACAACAACAACAACAACAGAAATGCTCTCATAGGTACAAAAAGGAAAAAATCAAAGGGTCAACTTTAGGTTCTCAGAGTCTAGGGATCATTTTAAGAAAAGACAAGCCTACTAAGGGTTTATAAGTTATTTATTAATGGTTAATAATTTGACTCTAAACACCATAAAATCATTTATCTGCAGATAAAAAAAAATAAATAAATAGAGCAACAGTTTATTGCTTGATAAAAACTTGCCAAATAGTGAGCATGCATTTATCTATACTGTTAATCCCCAAATATTTATTGCTAGCGTTGGTTTGAAGGTGTTTATGACTTAATTAACAACCATTAATAAACTCGTGTTAAATCTTTCGGACGCCCTTAATGAGGGTAGTCTTATTGTAAAGTGTTGAAAGTGAACCACATCTGCTCCGAGTGACGCTCTGTTAATCATGTGAATATCAACAGCATTGGATTTTACATGTGGAACACACTATGCATTTTATGGTTTGATTCTAATGGTCAATGGTATCGGTCAGTCCAAATGTACAAATGTAACCATTTTCCATAGTTACCCATTCCTACCTTTGCACTGGTGACGTTTTAACACACTGATAGATGGCGTCAGAGAGGATGCATTTGGAGAGGAGTGGCCTGAATGCATCTTCGAAACATTTTGCTGTGACTTCAGGAGATGACTTTGTTCATTTCAGCTGCCCAAACGAAATGCAATTCACTGAAATCCCATTGCAGTATATTCTATTAATATATTAATAGACACACACACACACACACATATGCTATATACACATACAATGTTACTGTTGTAATGAAAAATCTCAAAAGTGGTAAGATTTCATCCCAAATATCTCAAATTTTGGAGCCTTGTACGGTTTTATTGAGTTATACGGTTTTGGTATGACAGAGAGAATATATTGTGATATATCCTATATGCTAATCTAATATATTCTGCCAACAAATTTCAGTATATTGCATTTTCCTGCAGGGGAATACTTGTTGAACCAAACTGAACCACTTGTTGGACTATATGTGCTTGGTAAACCTGAGGAAAATAATCATATTTATTTTATTTTTGGGGGGCACTGTAATGCACTGTTATCATGTTTTATTCTTATGTCTGTATGAATCATGTCACACTGTACATTCAGGGTGGTGTTCAACTGTCAGACATGACTTGCTCCTGGGCTCAGGTGATTTTGAAAAAGTGTGTGTGCCGAGTGAACCCCTGACAGCAAATAGAGAGTGTAAAACCGCCGGAGACGGAGTCACATGCATAATCTGTACCGTATTGTTGTCGTGTTAAAAATAAGCCTGCTGGCGTTTGAATATGTAACAGCCGTAGCCGTGTCGCCTTGTTGTGCATGTTGTAAGTGTCCGGGGGAAAGTGATAGTAAAGGCCTGCCTGTGGCATGAGCTGAATAAGCTGCTAGTTACAGGCAGCTACCCACTCACTGTGCTCTTCTTTGGCACGTTTATGAATCCGGATGTCCTGATTTAACTGAAATATGCAATAGACAGGTACAACTCTATTCAAGAGCAAGGTCAATATTTTCAGACAGCATCCAGTCAGGCTGAATTTATTCTACAACAAGGCTAAAACAAATCACTTCTAAAATATATATTGAGTGCTCTGTGGCTGTTTTACTAAAAAAAACACTAAAAAAGCGGTGGGTTGAGCTGACCAGAATTAAAGCAGAGCCAGTTTAGAGAAGGCTTGAATATATTCTGTAATCTCTATGGGGCCATCATACAAGAAAGTACTGAGTCAATGGGAGTGAATGGAACTGAATAGATGTTCAGGCAGGAACATAAACCTTTCAGCTATCCTGTAAACTGAGCTATTTTTACTTGAAGCGCCTCACTTTGGACCCGGGACACCCCTAGCTGACGAGAGAACTAGAACCAGCTATGTCTGACTAATACTTGCCTTCCGTCAACTTGTTATTGGCTCTCTTTCTGCTGTGAAGATTTCAACACCTAATTAAAGCAGCCAGTCCTATTGATAAAATGTAACTTGCTGTGTGCCCTCTTGAGAGTGCTGTTTTCTTGTGTTGCTCTTTCTTGCTTTATTTCCTCTTCTCATTCTCTCGTTTGGCCGACCACTGTAAATTCGATATGCTCAATCCGCCAAAAATCTCAGTGTCAAAAAAATACAGCTGAGGACTGACTAGACCCGACAGTCAGCTTGGTGTGTCCTGGAATATAATGGTCAAACTACTCACACACTCTACTGCTGAGAGTAGTGTGTGCTATCTAGGCGTGTTACAGAACTGGATCAGATTTGTTCTTTTTCCCTATGATACCAATCCAGGATTTTCCACTGATGTCTGTCTGATACCATTACCTGATATCAGATCTGTTTGATCTGTATTACAAGTCTTATATCTGCAGTGAGAAAGCAAATGTTTGCTTGTCTAGCATCTGATCAACCTGGAAGAGCCAAATAAGGGTGGTTTCCCCTGCTAGAAATTGTCTTATGAAAGTCCATGCAGAGTTATAGGCAACTTCTGAGCAGTGATTTAAGTGTGGATGACCAAAACTGGCCTAAAACTGGCCTAAAACTGGCCTAAAATGAAATCTTCAATTGTCCATAAATATCTCCCGCATTGTAAAGACAGGGTAAAACTTAACCTGAATGTTTCTGTGTTCGTCCGAGCAGTGTTTGTATGTCGATGTGGTTCTATATAAGAACTTGATGTACAGAGAAGCATTGTACTTACTTGAAAGAAGAATGTTTCCCCCTGAGAGCATGGGGTGTGTTCAATTAATGCAGTTTTTGGGCTAGGTTAAGTGTTTGCTATGGATGACATATAGAGTCTGCTTTGCTTGTACACACCCTCTCTGTTTTCAGAGGGAGTTTTATGGTTTGCAGTTTGTGTCCCATTGGAAAAGTGTTTCCATATGCACTGAAGCAATACATCAAAGATACATTTCTTGAGGCAAGGAGTGCATGCGTATGGACAATTCCATACGAGCTATTAGAAAGTTCCAGGTGCAGGAAGGATTCTAACCTTTTCTCATGAATGAAAAAGAACAATAGTTTTTTTCTTTATATAGCACTTTAAATACAATTGTAGTTTTATGATTTTACATT
>JBBPCX010000040.1:4258695-4269785 GCA_037974365.1 Hydrocynus forskahlii | reverse complement strand
TATATATAGTGACAAAAAGGACCAGATCAGAGACAAATCCACATTTCCTCGAGGCTCACAAATCGGCTGTTGATCAGCATGTGTGAATTGTTCAAAGATGCTATCCGGAAAGTTTTCCGATGCCATGCAGACACCTGACAGAAATTCAGTCTGCTAAATTTCCAGTCTTTTCAGTGAGTCTAGATCCCGCAGAGTGAAAAGTCTTGACTGGCAGTGAGTGTGGTGATGAGCTAGAGTCAATGGGAGTGCAAAACACTGAGTGATGGGAAACCCAGGGTTTAGATTCTTTACTTTAATATTGCTGTTCTATTCTTTTTTTTTCCTCTTGTTTTTTTACACTGCAACTACTTGGACTGCCTGCTTTTTCTTGAGATCTATTTTAGAAAGAAAAAAAACCCGCTTAATGCATGGTATTGCTTTATTCTCTGTGTCATGTTGTGTTTTGTGACAAAACATAGTGTGGAGACCAGGCAGACTGTTTGGAGATTCCTCCTGTTGGAAAATCTTGTAATTCGTGAACTCCTGACGCTGATCAGTCATTTAGTGTGTAAACCACAATGACTCCAAGACAGCAAATTGTGTAGTGTGAGCAATACAGTGATCTGATGTCTAGTCCAGTATATCTCATGACGCTTTTTCACTGGCAAAAGGAACTGTGCTATACCATGAACAAATATTTTTCCATTACAAATAAAGTGACCTGGACCCAAGATGACTGCATCACTGCTTTCAGATTGGTCATCACAACATGGAAAGAGGCCACTGTTTTTGTTTTTTTTCTTCTTTGCACCAGTAAAACACAGTGGAGATACAAACTAACAACTGGGAAGTCTACAAAGTACAAGCCTGACTGTTGGTTTGGTCTGAAAATAAATTTTGGTGGGAGTTTTCTATGATGCTACTAAGTTTATCTTTAACGTGGTGAGAAATGAGAAGGTGGTCAGGGACGTCGCTAACAAGTGAGCTGGGCTAGGTTTTCATCACATGGCTAAAGAATGCTGTGAAAATATAAAAAAACTATAAACAATAAAAGACCACAATAACTAAAGCAACAACGACAGAGAAACTTCCTGCCGGTTCGACTCCCTGGACGCGGTTTTGGGACGACGGGCCATAAACTGTGAGGAGAGAATTGAGTCAGGAACTCTGTTACCGGGCTGAGATACATTGAAACATCAAACCGTGCTGCAAGATCTGTACCATCACTGTGCAGTTTAGGTACAGCACAGTTCCTGTATGCCTATGGAAAGGAGCCTTTAAAGTATCTGCTGCTGATGGATTGGCACCACAGCACACCTTCAGAGGTCTTGTAGAGTCCATGCCTAAGAGAGTCAGATATGTTTTGGTGGCTCAACAGTATATTTGGCAGGTGTTCATGATTTGACTTATTTGTGTTCATCCTGCAGCGCGCTTCAGAAATAAATGTAAAAACTTGAAAAACATGCAGTTCTTAGAAAACCATCCAGCGGATGTCCTTCATTAGTGACTGATATGCAAATCTCAGCATGCTTAAAGCAGAACATTAATTTCAAGGTGCTCCAGAACACTTAGGGAAAACTTCGTTTTCTAACTTCTTTGCTCCCAAAGCAGCAACTAGCAATTAATGTCATTTATTGTCATGGAAATGAAAGGTGCTCGACTGATGCTTTGAAGGTGCGCATCAAAGAAGTAGTGAATGTAACTCTCGCAGGAAACACAATAAGCAATTCCTCATACATGAAAACTGATGGCTGACCATGTTTGATCTTTATCGTCATGTATTTTAGTGACTAATGAATTAGGGACTAATGAGTAATACATTTACATATACAATTTCTGAGTGTGATTTTGTTGATCTCCTGCAGCTGCAGAAGCACTTTACTTGCACAGATGATGAACAAAACTCTTTCAGAAACCTTAAAATGTCGTGTAGGCCTGCTGCTTTTTTTCAGCCTGTGCCTTCATTACTGAGGTGCACTACTTTTACTTTGCAGACATATGAATAAAGCCCAGAAAACTCTCTTAGAATGGTAATATAAACCATTTTTTGAATAGTTCTTATTAAACATTATTACTATTTATATTGTGGCTTTAAATGCCATGCCACAGAGTAAATGAGGACAGTTCCCTCAAAATGTATTTTATTTGCATTCATTACAAAGCACAGCAAGCGAGTAATTAATGAAATAATACACCAGTGGTGAATAATGTGCTGTTCTTGAGCTTGTATGTCACAGAAAATGCTAATGACAGATTTTGTATTAGGCAATTAGGCTAAGAAAGCCATAATACTGTCAAATCATGCCTTAATGGGGTGAATTATAATGGCTGCACCCTCTGAAATATTAACATCTTGTTTTCTTCCGCGGTTCTTACGGAGAACACTTGGGTATATTAGTACCGAGTTATTTTTAGGGCTGACCTATTTTCCCCCTCAATTTTTTTTCTTTTTTTTTTTTTGCAGACGTTAAAGTGCGGAAAAAGATGCAAAGCACAAATTGAGAAGCTCTTGTGCGTGAACATGTCACCGGTTGGATCTGGGATACAAACGCCCCAGCACACACTCAGGAAAAACTTCTAAAATGTTGACAAGAGCAACTGCAAATACTCCCAAATAGCAAGAAAAATGTAAAAATATCAGTGGAACTAGCTGGAGGGGAGAATATATTTAAAACGCATGCAATAATGATGCACCCCCTCAAGCATGGGGGGGTGTATGTGATGACTTGTATGATGACTACTTGATGGCATAGTGGTCTTCTGCTTTTCACCCTTCCTCTCAGCAGTGAGGCTGTGCTTCAGGCTGATGAAATAGGTGTCTAATTCTAATTATTTTATTTTATTACCTTTAATCCCCGGTGTAATAATGTTCATTCAACCCTCTAAGACTTCTCCATCATATGATTCTACCGAACTGAGAGGGCAAAGGCTTGGACATGCCTTCTCCAACTTTTCAGACCATTATGGAAGGCACATCCATCCCAGCACTGGACTGAGGGCTAGTAGAAGTGTGTGAAATCCACTGAATGGCTTTGGCCTGAGTTGAAGTGATGAAGGGTTTCATAGTGAAGTGGCTCGTGGTGGATAATCAGCATTTTATTCCTTGTTTGTGGACCAGAAGAATGTGCCTATAGTTGTTATTAATCTTAGCTGAAGCAAAAAACTTTGGAAATCAGTTTGTTCACATTTTAAAGTGAAGTTGTGTTTGCTTTTGTACCTCACAATAAGTCATGCAGAGTCTTAAATCACATCAATGAGTTTTTGACACCTTTGGCACCTGGAGGTGGTAAACTAAAGTTTGAAATTGAACCTTTGGAATTAAACTGAGTGATGAAGCTTCACTGAATACCTCTGGCCTGAGTTGGAGCCATGAAGCTTCTCTGAGCACCCTAAAAATGACTACCTTTGGGTTGAATTGGAATGATGAACTGGAGTGATGAAGCTCCACCAAACATCATTATGATAAGTTGTAGTAGTTTGCTAATCCCAATGTAGAAAATTATCATACATATGAACCCTTTAGCACTTTTAGCACAGAGTGCATTAGTAAAATCTGATTTCAGTAAATATAATCAGTGTCAAACAGTCTTAAACCAGTGTTTGTTCTCCTACACACTCGCCGCCGCTTGCCCACTCTCCGGAGCCCCTGCCTCTGCAGTTTTCCCCACCCACTTGTGGGCGGAGACTGTCCTGAAAGTTCTACCAGGTTCAAAGATCTTGTGTTTTTCTGTTTGTTTTTAAAACCTTAAAACCTAACCTAAAAACCTAACCTGTGTGTGACATCAATAACCCAGTAGTGGTTATTATTATTACATATTTGTAAAATTACAATAACTTTGGTTGTACATGACATAGGAACACCAAACAAAGCTCAGCATGTATTTTGAGTCCAAATTTTGCTTCTTCAGTTTAGCACTGGAGCTTATGATGCTAATGCACCATAATCACCCAAATCGTTTGTGTAAATACATCCCCATTAGTCCCTCATCCTGCTCAAAACACATTCCGCTCTTTACTGAGGTGACAAAGACTTGTTGATGCGGATTAGGACTTTGTATAACTTACTGTGAGATATAAAACAAACAAAACAGATTTCAAAACCTCTTTGCTACAGCTTAGATTACTAACAACTACAAGCATTTTTTGATCCACCAACAAGGAATGAAATGCTGATCATCCACCACCAGCCACTTCACCATGAAACTCGTTCCACTCCTTCATTAACCGCTTCTCGTTCTTCTACCAGGCCCTCGTCCAACATCCGAATAGATCTATTCCCAGTTGTCTGTAACAAATAAGCCTACCCGGCGTCACTGGGTATACTTTTAATAGGAGCTGAGCAAAATCCCTCTACACAAACCTCATCCTGTCGTGAAATTGGAGTGCAGCCCTGTATTAAACTCCGGATCCACACCGAAGCTTAAGTCATTAGCAGTGGCGCTAGCTCACTAACAGGCCAGGCGCTAGCTGCTGTCACAAAAGCCCTAGATTAAAGACGTACCTCTGCTGAGCCATATTCATCAATGTCCCAAGTAGCATTTCCACCACCTGTAGTGGCTTAGCTGAGCGTTCAGCCCCACCACCAACGGTCGGACAAATTGAAAATGTGATTTGCTAAATTGAGGGCCAGCCAGCGAGGGCATGAGTATGCAGCAAGATAAATGAGAACAAATTCCTCTCATGCTAAATAAAATGAAGTCTGCCGGGGCCGGAAGGAAAACACCTTCGCATTGCTTTGCTGTAATGTCAGACGGGACACGCAGTGCGTTCTGATAAACAAGCTCTTTACATATGGGCAAAGATTTCTGATGGCAATTATTCAAGCTGGTGTTTCATGGTGAAACTTTCATGCAACGAGTTGCAGCATGAATCTTAATATTTGCGTAAAGCAATTAGAAATTAGCAAAGTTGCACACAGCACATTCCATTAGTTACCAATAGTATTTAGTGCTAGTATGATGCTGTACAGTTTTTTTCAGATATCTCAACATTCTGGCTGTAAAATCACTGGTCCTGTGTTATTCAGTCTACATTTCCCACCGTATAGTAACTACTCACCCAGCAGCGTGGTTCACTATACAGAAAATTAACAAAGCAGGGCAAACACTTGCATGATCTGCGTTTCAAACAACTGGTAACATTAGCTGAATAACTTGCTAGTTAATTTAACTGAACTCCAGCAGCACTTTTCCAGGTCACCATTGTTTATACTGTCATAAATGTACTAATTAAATTCACTTCTTCTCCACCTTCTTCTCCTTTTTCCCCCCTGTTCTCCTTGTTATTATGTTTCTTCTTTGCCTTGCCTGCATACAGACACCCAAAAATGTATTGGATTTCATCCTCCTCTTCTTCATGACCTGGAAACTGATTGTGTGACATCATCTCTCTGGCTGTCCAGACAACAGAGGAGACGAGAAGCTGCTCCAAACATCTGCCGAAGTGGCCTCCAGCAGAGGATATGGGTGTGTAAGTTACCGAGGAAGTCTTTTGCAAGCTGCTGTTAAAAACTGCATTCCCAGAAAGAAACACAGAAGAAACCAAATATAATTTCAATTGTCAGTGGGTTTGTGTTCATAAATTCTGTGTGTACGTGAAGTAAAATAAAGTAATAACAGACAGGAGAAGACAATACAATAGTAAATAGGCTGGATCAACATGGCACTGATGACTGGCTACCAGGACTAACCCAGGACTAACAGGAGTGTGTCTCTGAGGGAACACTGAGTTCATCCATCATCAACATCAAATCTAAAGAAGATCATCTGTACCGTGTTCATAGTTACTGCTCATCCTCCGCATTTCTCTTGCTGTTCTCCTCACCATGATCTCTCCATGCTCTTCCAGGGCAGTAGAGGTGCAGCAGGAATGGAGGAAGAGGACTGGGGCAACATCAAAAGGTTCCGGACGCAATTGTATCTTCTTCTTCTTTTTTTGAAGATTTGTGGGGGTGGGCAAACATTTGGATAACTGCCACCTTCTGGCAAGTGTGGACCACACATCTATCACAAACTAACCCTAGAGGGACTATATCACTCTCAGCAAATTCTGTAAAACTGTACTTTCTTATATATCAACAGATATAAACTGCTCTCCCTCCAATCTCTGGTGTTCTCACAAAGTTATGAAAAAATGTTTTTCCTTGTTTTACGATGGACATGTGACCCGTCTAAAGACACTTCTCCATAAACCGATTCGCGACGGCACAGAACTTGCAGCACGTTTTGATTTTCCAGTGCAGTTTAGTTGGTAATGATGTTTCTGATGCGTCAGCCACGGAATTCTCTCCCCACTGTTTATGGCCAGTTGTCCCAAAACCACGTTCATGAAGTCAAACCAGTGGAAGGTTTTTCTTTCAGAACTGGTTTTGTTATTGTGGTCTTTTATTATTTATGGTCTTGTTTGAGGTTTTTATTTTTTCTCATCATTCTTTATCTGTGTGATGAAAACCTAACCCAGATAAGTCATGTCCTGGAACACCTTCACGTTTCTCATGGCATTAAAGATAAATTTGTTGGAAAACTCCCACTGAAATGTATCTTCAGCCCAAACAGACAGTCGTGCTTGTACGAGTTGGGGGTATATATACATAAATCTGCTGAAATTTAAAAAGCAGACCAAGTCTAGCATTGCGTGGCTTAATTTAGTTAAGCTCATTCAACAATAAATATTTTGGTCTCCGTTGGAAGACAGCAAATTTAATTGGATTTTTCAACCAGTTTTTTTTTATTGAGCAGACACTGCACAGTTCCATCTATTGGAAGAACATCTCCCAGGTCCTCCAGCTCTCAGCCCCACTCGGGCCCACTTCACGGACATGACATAAACTCCCAATGCAGCTTTAATTTGTACCGTTCAGCTATAATAGATCCCCATGCCAAGATTAAGGATCTTGTCCTTGGGATGTTTTCAGCGCTGCAGAATTCGCTTTTTGATAAAATGGCCTACAGAATGACAGAGTTCTTTACTTTTCCATCCAATCCTCTGTGCATAAATAGATGCCTCAGCAAACAATGACATTTCTTCAAGCGCTGATAACATCTCTGAGTCTCATGTGGAACAGGCAGCAATCAGTCCTCAACGAAAAATCTATCAGCAAAGTGTCAACACATAATGAAGCCATCTATCCAGTGACATCCATCACTTTCTCATTTCCAATGGATGCATCATATTTTACATGTCATGTAGAAGTGGAAATTGGAAATGGACACTGTTCTCTACAAGAGGCACTAAAATAGAAAAAAATCCTGAAAGCTAAAGTTCTTGTATGCCCAAACTGGTCAGTCTCCTATCCATCAGTATATGGAATATATTTATTAATAAATCACAAAAAAAGTATTGTAGTACTGTGTCTTAAGCAGGCAGTAAAGTTGCTTAAAAATATTTATCCTGGCCGCAAGTGTGTTTTGGTAATAAAAATATAAGTACAAATCAAATCTAAACACCATCTTAACAAGATTTGTTTGCTTATTTATTAAATGCTATTGATTTCTCAGTGAACTCCAGTCATTACATGAAGTCAGTCAGTCCCATCAGCAGAACCTAATTTAATTTAATGAGAGATTGAGAAGGAGTAGGGACTGGATGATGCTTGCAAATATTGGGTTTCCACAAAGACAGGTTCCGGCCAACATAACACATTTAAAATGACAACACACTGTTTATTGGCTTGAATTCTGCAAAACCTGGTGTCTTCATTTTTGTCATTCTTCTTTATAAAATAACATGAAAGTACCAGCTGCCAAATACTGTGACATTTCAAGAGAATGGGAACTAAATGTTTTATATATGACTTTATATGTTAGTGATATATATCATTATATATCAAGACTTTGCACAATACTGTTTATGTTCCTTATAATATATTATATTATATTATATTATTTTAAGCGACCTGTCAAACAGTCCAGTTGACAGTCTCTAAAAGCACTATATGGAATAAATAGGTGTTAGTGCCCCCAGCACACTCGACACTGACAGTAATGTTCATGGATAATGATGCATTTCCAGGGAAATTCCCTGCACCGTAAATGCGGGGGTGGCTGTGGGACTATCAGAGATTTGTAGCCCACTCACAGAGACAGCTTTTCTCTCCATCAGTGTCCCCAAAATCAGAGATTACTGCAGAGCTGTTTGCGATCACAATTACAGCACACACACTCACTCACACACATTCAGCGCTGGGTGAACGCGGCAGCCAAGGCTGCAAGCCTGTTTGTAGCTGAGTGGAACAGAAGCCCAAGTGGGGCAGTGTGTTTGCAGCGATAGTGCTGTTTCATCCCTCTCTTTCTCAGAGCTATTAATTCACCTCGCTCTCCGAGCACACCAGGCCTGGGCCTTGAAGAGCCCTGCCTCGGTCTCCAGAGTACACTTCCATTCCCCGGCCCTCCCCTGTCTCCACGTGGCTTCTATCTCTCTTCTTCCCTGACTGAGGGCAAAGCCATTAAGTAGCGGCCACGAGAGGCCACGGAGGATGAGGTCTCACCGTGACTCGCTCGTCAGATAAGTGCGAACGGGACAGAAATATGATTTCATTCGACTCTCTTTCCGCAACACGGCAAAAAAAAATCCTATAGATATCGGCATCCCCGCTGAGATGGGCTTTTTAATCTTTTAAAGAGTCAGGGCAAATTGGTGTTGCTCCCCTCGGATGATCCGACACCAGCTTTTTTTCTGGCCTCTTGTTTCGACATGCTTGTGATTGGAATCTTGCTGTGACACTGAAGAATACACACCATACATTAACTAGCTATAGTCACATGAGGCAGACAGATCCAGCTCTAAAGTCAACAACCCACTCTTCTTGAAGGCTGTGGTGTGTTAGCAGCTTGGCATTCTTCAGCATTCAAGATTTTATATCGTTGTCATGTTTTCATCCATCAGTGCTCTCTCACTACAATACCCAGCATGCATTATGCAAATCATACAAACACTGAGAAACCCTGCTGTGCTCAACCGAGCACTGACTGTCAGCCTAAACACTGATCTACAGACTAATAAAAACACATACAGCATTAGTGTAACTTTTTATGATCCCATAAAAAGTTTCACTCTGTTGCCACTTTATTAGAAACACCCACCTTGTGTGTCCAGTCAGTGGCCACTTTATTAGAAACGCCATCCCTCTACTTTTACTCTGTGGACACTTTATTAGAAACACAAACTTTTTGTATGTCCATTGATTGGTGACTTTTTTACAAACATCTTACTTTTGTACGTTCACTCTCTGGCCAGTTTATTAGAAACACCCACCTTAGACTTACTGTCAGTGGCCACTTTATTAGAAACACCTACCTTGTCCACTCTCTGGCTACTTTAGTGGAAACACCTACCTTGTCTACTCTCTGGCTACTTTATTGGAAACACCTACCTTATACATCCCCTTAGTGGCCACCTTATTAGAAACAACTACCTTGAACTTCTACACTCTGGCCAATTAATTATAAACATCTACCTTGTACTTCCACTCTGGGGCCTATTTTTTTAGAAACACCAAATTTGTACCGTCCCCTTAGTGGGCACTTTATTAGAAACACCTACTTTGTTTTGGTCTTTGGTCACTTGAGTAGAAACACCTACACTGTCTACTCTCAAGAAACACTCACCATGCACTTCTTTTTTGGAAACGCTTTCTTTTTGTACATACACTGACTGGCCATTTTATTAGAAACACCCACTTTCTGTGCTTCCACTCATTGGCCACTTTATTACAAACATCTACATTTTCTACTTCCACTTATTGCCCACCTTACTGAAAACATCTGCCCTGTATTTTCGCTCACCAGTCACTTTATTATAAACACCTATCTTGTGCTTCCACTCACTGGTCATTATTTAAGAAACCCAACCTTTTCAAATTCACTGTATAAGGGTACAGTCACAGACTGTATCTCATCTGTTGCTGCATAATTTGTAAGCTCCTCTCTGCTTTTTTACTGGTCAATTTCTGGCCACACATTCACTGCTAGCCAGATATTATATGGTAAATGAACCATTCCCAGCACAGTAGTTCCACTGACATGGTACTGGCATGGTAGTGTGTGTGGCTCTTGTTTGTTCATCAGTCAAAAAATATCCAGCCAAGAGCGATTCTGTGGTCAGAAAATGGGGGTCTCTGGGCTGGAGGGTGGGTAACACAGACTGTGCATCAACAGATGAGTCACAGTCTGTAACTGTACACCAGCCTGGTGGAGCTACAGTGGAGGGGTTTCTAATAAAGTGGCTGGTGAGTGAATTTGTCCTAATGCTGCAGATGTTGTGGAGTTAAAAATGGGATTTTTACTGTTCAGACACCTATCAGCTCTTTCTGATTCGGGCTCTTTCTGGTTATGTAACAGTGAAACACCTGTCAGCCCTGGCGTTCCCTGCAGCACTCGAACTGAGTGTGACACACTGACTTTCAGGTGCTGGAGCAGTTTTAGGAAAGCCCCCAACCGTGCTCATTAAAACCTATATGAGTCCATAACCAGAGGTTATGAGAGCTTTAATATTGTAATTAGGTAGGATTATTTACACACACACACACACACACACAGAAAGAAAGAGAGAGAGAGAGAAATAGAAAAAGAGAGAGTATGTGTGCAGGGTAGAAAAAGAAGAATAATTTGAAAGAAAGAGAGAGAGACTGAGAAACAGGTAAAGATTGAGAGAAAGAGAGAGATCGCAGGAGAAATAGAGAGAAAAATAAAGTGTGTTGGGGAAGAAAAGAAAGAGGGAGAGATAGAGAGAAAACTAGAGAAAGAGTTCAATTAAAGAGAGAGAGGATGAGAAACAGGTAAAGAGAGAGAGAGAAACAGGGAGAAAAGAGGGAGAGTGAGTGTGGAAGGGCAAAAAGAAAATAATTTGAAAACGAGAAATATAGAGTAAAAGACAAAGAGAGAGAGAGACAGAGAGAGAGAGAGATAGACAGAGAGAGAAAGAGAGAGAGAGACAGAGAGAGAGAGACAGAGAGAGATAGAGTGAGACAGAGACAGAGAGAAAGAGAGACAGAGAGAGAAAGAGAGAGAGAGACAGACAGAGAGAGAAAGAAAGAGAGAGACAGAGAGAGAAAGACAGAGAGAAAGAGAGAGACAGAAAAAGAGAGAGAAAGAGAGAGAAAGAAAGAGAGAAAG
>JBBPCX010000040.1:4246361-4258595 GCA_037974365.1 Hydrocynus forskahlii | reverse complement strand
GCGCGCACACACACACACACACACACACACACACACACACACACACACACACACACACACACACACACACACACAGCTCCATCTCATGCTCATAACTTGGAGAAACATGAAACCTTAAAGAAAAAGAGGGGGGTCTGCCCTCTTTTCAGGCGTAACTCTACCCTGGCCTTCTTTCTGCTTTGCATTGCAGAAAATATTTGTCTTTTTCCCCTTCACTCATAAATTTCTTTCTTTCTTTTTTCTTCTACAGGGGCTGAAATAGCTACCAGATGTGGAAGCAATCTGTTCCTGTTTCCATGGCGACTGCTGGGTCCTGAAAAGGGGAGGGGGCATGTACTGTTTCAGATGACCTGGAGCTCGACTGGAGACCAAGATCCAGAGAGAGGCTTAGAGAAGCTTTCAGGACATTAGGATCTCTCTCTCTCTCTCTGTCTGTCTTTATCTCTCTCTCTCTCTCTCTGTCTGTCTTTATCTCTCTCTCTCTGTCTTTATCTCTCTCTCTCTCTGTCTTTATCTCTCTCTCTCTCTCTCTCTCTCTGTCTTTATCTCTCTCTCTCTCTCTCTCTCTCTCTGTTTTTATCTCTCTCTCTCTCTCTCTCTCTCTCTATCTATCTCTCTCTCTCTGTCTATCTCTCCCTCTCTCCCTCTCCCTCTCTCTACAGACACTACACTCCCATGGCATGTGTGGTCCTTGTGTTTTGTCTCTGTGATCCATGTTTATGTGCATGTGTGTGTGTGTGTGTGCATGTGTGTGTGTGTGTGTGTGTGAATACATCTGTCTAGCCTGACTTGTTTGCAAACACTTTCAGTCCCTGGGAGCATTTCTTGCTGAGGTGAGACTGAATGGAAACAACAAACAGGATATGCACACGCACACACACACACACACACACACACACACACACACACACACACACACACACACACACTTATGCACACAGCAATTCTTCCAGTTATAAATTATGTTGAAAGCTGGGTGTCATGACCAAAGCTCATGTTTATACATGTATTTTGTATGTTTTACCTTTATTTCATATTCAATTTTAAGGTTGCAACATTTCTTCATAATTAGTCATTAAGAAGTGAAGACAGTCACTGAGGGTAGTGTGAGGCGACGCAATATTCTGCAGAAGATTACCAAATTGCACTGGTGGTGCCTGAAACTAGACGTCTGAGAAGCCTTCTGAAAGTTCCATCATGCAAAGGTCTTACATGCTGTGGCCATGAAGATGCTACCTGATGCCTAAAAGTTGTACAATGTTCATTTCCCAACATTTTAGAATACCTTCATGGTGGCGAGTTACATGCAAGACACTATAAGGAAGAAAGAATTACATAGACAACAACAGGTATGTTTACTGGTCAATTTAGATCAATTTACATAAAATATCTTGGTTGCAGGTATAGTGACCCCTTGGAGGGTCTCCACTTCTCTAGTTTTAATCAGAGCTCCCAAAAAGGTGATGCATTGAATTCACTTGCTGGATTAAACAACTTGCTGCATGAATAAACTATATTACGTCAACATATTTAGTGCAGGAAGCAAGTCAGCTGAAAGGCAAAAAAATGGGTTGATACAATGTTTTTTATTCATTCCTCAAGTCCCTCCTCCCCTGACGCTTTGCCACCCCCCCCCACCCCATGGTAAAGAAAAGAAGGTAAGAAAAACGAGTGCCATTCTGCAGCACATGATGCTTTAACTCCTGGGCCCCTTCAAACAGACTCCCGACTGTTCCTGCATGAAAGAGGCTGTTGTGTTGCGGCTGCAGCTCGCGGCCCGACTCCTCGGGGTCCTCCGCTCTTTGATGAGTGTAGGACTCGCTGCCGCGGCCACTAGAGCTACGGTCAGACTCCACTCACACCTCAGAGCCAGCCAGGAGTCAGCGGAAACCGTAAAATATCAATTACTGAGGGAGAGAGAGAGAGAGAGAGAGAGAGAGAGAGAGAGGGAGAGATGGCAAGAGAGAATAAAAAGAACAAAAAACAAAAAGGAAGTGAGAAAAAAAAATACAGATATAGAGAGAAAGAAAGAGAAAAGAAAGACATAGAAAGAAAGGAAAGAGACAGAGGGAGACGGGCAGAGGGAAACAAAGTGAAAGAGGGAAATAAAGACAGTGAAGAGAAAAGAGATAGAAAGACCGACAAAGGCAGTGTGAGAGAGACAGAGAGAGAGAGAGAGAGAGAGAGGGAGAAGAACGACAAAGAAAGAAAGATACAGAAAAAAGAGGCAGAAAGAGTGAGAGAGGGAAAAAGAAAATGAAAGAGAGCAGAAGAGAGAGAAAGTAAGGGGGGTGAGAGAAAAAGTGAGAGAAAGACAGAAAAAGAGAGACAGTGACAGAGAGAGAGAAAAGGTGGAAGAGAAAGAGAGATCCGCAGACAGAGAGGATAAAATCGGAGTGACAAAAAGAGAGACAAAGAGAAAAGGTAAAGTAAGAAAAAAGAAAGAGACAGGGAAAGAAAAGAGACAAAGAGAGAAGGATCCAGAAAAAAAAGAGAGACAGAAAGAGAGACAGGCAGAGAGAGACAGAGAGAAAGGAGAACATAAAAGATAGAAAGAAGAGAGAATAGTATGGGGATGACAGAAAAAAGAGAAAGTGAAAGAATGACAAAGAGGAGGTGAGAGGGCGAGAGAGAGAGAGAGAGAAAGAGAAACAGAGAGAAAGAGAGAGAGAATGAGTGAGATTTAAGCACTGTTTGGCTAAAACAACTGATTTATCTTGACAGTACAAAATTTAAAAAAATGTTTTAGCTGATATGATCAGTTATCAGTTGCTTGGCTTCTGAAAATGTTGTTACGGGGGTGATGGGGCCTAGTGGGTGGGATACTTGCGGCTGGACCAAGAGGTCATGGGTTTGAATCCTACCTTCAGCGTACCACAATTACATTTACAGCATATACTGACGCTTTTTTCCAAAGCGATTTCCATTCCCTAACTACAGGGGGCACTTTCCCTGGAGCAACTTGCTCAGGAAGACCCTCTTGTTATTGGTCTAAATGGTCTCATTGTTGATATCAGTGGGTGTCTGGTCTGACAACACTCAGTCTGAAGTGAAACTCGGATTCATTCTCAGCCGTCACATTCAGGAGCTACAGGTTTCGTCTTTATTTCAGAAGAAGGTAATGAACAGCCACACATGAACACATGTCAACACGGAATTACAAAATGGAAATCCACGGCAACAGCGAGACTCCTCAAGTCAGGGCCCGCTCAGGCCCCGGTCAGAGCGGACAAGTCTTTAAAATCCTATAATACCGTAAACTGCAGGTGGTCACGTTTCAGATTCTGTGCAAAACCATGAAGATCTGTTCCTTGTCATAGGTCCTGCGGAGTAAAAGACGCAGGACATCACGGGCTATACGGGTAGATAAAGCTGACCTCCCACTGACCTCTGCATCATACGATTTACTGTTTATAGAAAACAATAACTTCCACAGAGAAAGGTGAAAGAAAAAAAAAAAAAAAGCAAAACATACACCAACACCACAAAGTAAACAGTAAAAATGTTCATACACATAAACTTGTACCTGATGTTCGAATGTTAAAAAAAAACAAAAACAAAAAA
The DNA here is from genome assembly GCA_037974365.1 of Hydrocynus forskahlii. Taxonomy (NCBI): domain Eukaryota; kingdom Metazoa; phylum Chordata; class Actinopteri; order Characiformes; family Alestidae; genus Hydrocynus; species Hydrocynus forskahlii. Next base: position 4,255,031 of record JBBPCX010000040.1, on the reverse strand, counting down.
GGAAAACCACAAAGGGGGAAATCTATCAAAATTGAAAGCCAGTTCATTTGACGACAAATAAAAGAATAAAAGAGCAAAAGTCATATAAGTCATATAAGCACAGCTTACAAACATAGATAACAATATTATTACAAAATATCTTGGTATGTAGAAAAATAACCATTGTAAAAAAGGGAAATTTGTTGTACCATAAAAAAGGAAGATCTACTGTAGAACAAAACCCAACCGGATATGCCAATTTAGTCTACAATGCCTTTAAACGGTCCAGTTTCTTCATTTTCCAAACGGTATATTCCCAGCGCCTTCCGAGAATAACCTGCAAGTGCTTTGAGGCTCAGAGATGTGACGCTCTACTCAAAGAGCCTTTCAAACGTTGTTATTTTGTTTCGGGTTTGATGAGAAAAGCTCGGCTGGTTTATTTTAGCTAGCGTTTATGTGGTCAGCCTGTTATGGGTGAGTGTGTGGGAACTAGCTGGATGGAACTGGTCCATGGACTGTGTCCCTCAACAGATGGTTTAACAATGATGAAGGGAAGGAGAGAACTTTTGCCTAAGGAGGCAAGTAAGTGGTACCTCAGTCATGATCGGTGTACTGATGACAAAACCATAGATAAAGCTCGAACTGGTCATGTAGAAAACAATACTGTGAATGCATTACAGGCACTATAGTGTTTTTGTAGATGAGGAATAAAGATACTGCTGGATAATGCTGAATAAGTGCACTTTTGTTGTTGTTTATTATAATATACGCTATGTTAGATGCATCTATTATGCGTGTCCTATTGTATCCTATTGTAAGAGGCTTATAAAGCATAGTGAGCTGCGCTCATGGGTAATGGCTCACAATCTTGGGAATTCAGCTGAGGCACACTGAGAACCCAAGATGTAAACACACACACACACATACCAGAGCTTCAGATATGTGTCCAAACCCAACAGGATCCACTGCTCCTACCTTTAGCATATATTGGCCTACTTAAATCTTTTCTCCTACTTTATTCTATCCCACTATTTTTATTTACCCAAAACAATTGATTCTGGACGTCTGTTGGAGCAGGGAGGTCCATCATTTTCCATAATGTCGTAAGGCATTATGTTTATCTAGGTTGTATTGATAAACTAAGTTGAGACACTACACTACTTAAAAAAGTCTATACAAACATTGTCTTATGGATCTGCACTTTTGCCATAATTTCTGATAGAAGTGATCAGTATTAGGCTCCACAATTTTTTAAGCTCAGATCAACTTTTGTGGTATCATACAAAATCTGTCCGCTTAATGAGTGCTACCATTGGGAATGTGGAGTTCTGGTTGGTGATGGTCACTTTCGAAGTTTTTGGGGATACAGTCAGGTTTGGATTAAAACTTTCAGCTGAGCTCAGGTCAGGTTCAGGCAGAATGTCGCATAATATTTCAGCTCTCACAACAAAATGCCTCAGAATTATAAATAACCACTAGTTCTATTTGTTTGTAGTTAATCCTTTCTTTCTGTCGCTCCATGAAATCAGCAGCATGGCTTGTTTGTGTAGCTGCAGTGCGACACCATCTATCAGTCTCTCATCACTCTGAGGTCTGTTGTCCATATGCTCTGATTGGAGTGAAGGTGAAGAAAACTTCACTCTGAGATCCGCCACAGCCTCAGCCTACTTTGCGACTGAACAAGCAGAATGGAAATAGACCAAGGGAGTTCTTTTACAATGGAAATGCATCAACACAGTTTCATTTAACCTCATTATTTTTGGTCTGATTCAGAATGAAGTTGCTAAACACACTTAACCACAAAAATAAGGCTGGATTTCATACTTTTACAATATAAGCTGAGCTATTTCAGTACACTGAGCATTGAAATATTGTGTGTATTTCAATAAAAGCAATACCTATCAGCATTGGAGAGCCAAAAAGCATGCTTATGCCTGGTGATTGACTAAATTACATGTTGTAAGCATGATACCAACATCAGCAAATAAAAAAAAAAAAATACAGACTCTGCAACTGATGCTTTTGAATTGGTTTAAGTAAGAAAAAATTTGATTTATCTTAAATGATAAATGTGTTATGTAATTTTGGTAATAAAATAGGATTTTCTGCTGTAGATGTAAAGTTATAGCGTTTTAGATGCACAGCACCTCAGGGACCTGGATGTAACTTACTCACTTATTCACTCATTCATTCGTGTTTAGCAGATAGAAAATCGTCCACAAGGGGGCACTAAAATTGGCACTCAAATAGCTTTTGGTGTTTCATAAAAGTAGCACTCTCCACTGATGACACTGATTATATATATATATATATATATAAAATTTTTTGCATTTTTGCATTGAACAAATGCTAAGAAAATATCATTCAGCAACTTATATCTGTTAATGTATCAGATATACTGGAAAAATTCCAGGAATCGTAGATTCAAATGGGACAGTGAAATAAGGACAAACAGAATCAATACACCAATTATTTTGGGGGTTTTCAGTTTGGTAATTACACAAAAAAAAATTTGGCCAAAAAATGAGCACCATCTTATTATAATAACGTCTAATATTCCAGAAAAGCCCCTTCAAATACATCTGTACACTCCTAGTTCGGACACAGTAACTAGAGATACAATTACTGTGTCTTAGCAGCATTCATCTCTGGACCTTCTTCACTTGGGAAAGAGCTGGGAAAGAACATTGTGAGCTCTATATAACTTGATAAAACACGTACTGCTGTGAAGAAAAAAAACAACATCAAAGAAACTGGAAGCTGAGAGAAGACAACCGACTTACAAACTGTCAACGCGACTAATTAGCATTTACGTTTAAAAGCTTCAACCTTCGCAAGGCTAATTTAATAGGGATCAATAGGTTGTGAGAAATATGTGAATTTAAACACAGAGCATTGGTATGGAATGACGCCGACATTCTAGCTGCTAACTATAGTTTTGAGCTTCTTTGTGCTACACTATGATTGATCATAGTACCATTTTGTTCATACTGAGAGAAATACTGTTTTTTCAGAACTTCATTGTTGGTAAGGAGAAAAAAGGCATTTTTTTGGTCATAATGTTAGAACACAGGATGACCTGAAACAATTCTGAATGCAGTTTTGATAACTGTAGGAATGCTGGAATATAAAATAAGCTTATTACATTACTTTAAATCTATTTAAAACTATAATACTGCTGAATTCCTTTCAAAATTGTACAAACGGTAAAACTTTCAAGGCATGTGATACCCAGTGACTGTTCCTTTTCCTAGCTCATCCTGCATATTAAAAAAAAGAAAAAAAAACATCCTTCAGGACAATAAATCTGGTATGCAGCTCAATTTTTGTTTGTTTACGATGAGCATGATTAAAAAAAAGAAAGTATTAAGTGAAAGGTTCCATTTACTGTGTTGAGCGCAGTAAGTTCCAAACACAGTGTCTATTTGACAAACTGAGGTGGCATAATGGCCGTCTTTGGGGTGACCTTAGTTTCTGTCTCGGCTGCTCCCTCTTTGCCTTTCTTCCTGGGTGGTTTTTTAATGGGCGTTTTCTTTGGCGTTGGATCTCCTGCATCTCCTACTTTGGTCCCATTTAAGGCCTGCTTTTCTGGGCTTTTGGGCTCAGGAGTAGTGGAGTCTGTTACAGGAACCATCTTCTGCAGGTTGGCAGAGGTGGGTAGAAGGGGTTTGTTAGCTCCAGTCACTGAGCGCTTGGCTTTCTGGGGTGGCGTAGGCTTCTCCCGGTTGGCCTGTGGGGTGGATACTCCATTGGGTTTGACGCCAATGGAGAGACCTTCGTTACGGTTCAGGCTCTGGGTCTTCTCCTTCAGCTGGGCAGCCAGAAGAGTGGCCGCCTCAGAGTTCATGTGAGGGTGCATGATCTTTGGGCTTTTGGGTGGGTCTTTGGTCGTATCTCCTCCTTTCCTCTCAGAGTGGAAGTTGCCGATCTTCTTTAAGGCGTTCTGGACCGCTCCATTGATGTGCTCGATGGGGTCTGAAGCTTTGTGGGCTTTGGTCTTGCTAGGAGATTCGTTTCCATCGCCCTTCCTGGCATCTTGGTTTTTCTGCTCACCTTTCTTGCTTGACTTCTCCTTAGATCGCTGCTTCTCCTCACTCTTTCCAGCACCCTCAGCAGAGCTTTTCTTCTTTTCTTTGGGCGGAGATGGCGCTTGGCCCTTCTCTGATTGGCTGGATGTTCCATGGATCCAAGATACTTTGGGCTTGGTGGAAGGATCCGGTGGACGTGGTTTGGTCCTCTCTGGAGATGGAGTCTTGTGATTGGCTTTGGCCTCAGCTGCACTGCTGTCCTCCTCTTCTTTGGAATGCTTGGAAAGACGGGCGATGCGAGCATAAAGAGCACCCATGGCTGACTCTGATCCACTGGTGGAGCCTTCACTGTCAGAAGACTTCAGCAGCGGTTGCTCGCTGCCGTCACTGGCAGGTTGTTTCGTCGCTGCTCTTGTGTCTTTTAGAGATGTGTATTCCCCAGCATCGTCCTCAGTAACGGACGCAGCATTGTCTGGAGTGGGGTTGGGGCTTGGCTTTGCATTACCCTCATTTATGGTATCTGAATGAAACATGAAGGGAAAAAATTAGAAAACAAAGTAAAAAGGCACAGTGAAAAACATACTTTGCTGCTGCCTAATGTCCTATTACCCCTCAGTTAGTGATTCAGATAAGACACGCAATGTCATACAATGTCAGAAGTCAAGTCTATCTGAGATCGCTAAACAACTGGTTTGGTTTGTGGTATCTGTGGTCATTCAGGCATGCAGTAGGTTCAAGGCTACTTGGTGTAATCTGCTAGATTGTTGTTTAAATGGCATTGTGGATAACACTTCTCCCCTCCCTTCGGGGCTGTATTCCCCAAAGCTGGTTTAAGAAACACATTTTACTGGACAAAATGTTGCCCGGCGTGAATCCTTGATTGTTTCTTCCTAGGTTTTGCCAACAGAACGAAATTGCTCAGAGAACACTGATTGTTATTCTTCTCCTGCTCAAGTGTTTTAGAAGAAAATGATTCATGACCTGGTAGCTTCCCGACTGCTGACTTGGCCATTTGTGCCATTTCCTGTTTGTATTTTCATGGCGTACACAAACACGCACACACACACACACACTCACACACACACACACACACACACACACACACACACACACACACACATAGTGTACACGCCTAAAGGCCTGGCATTACCATTCCAGTGAGTCTGTATCAACAATCATTCTCAATCAAAGTGGGTCAGTGCAAAAATTGTTCTGAGACCTCTCAGCTCCCCAATTGCTTCTCCTCGTTGGCCAAACAGATGGCTTATCTGCACTGATTTCCATGGTGACTCACCTTCGTGGGGCACGCAGTAAACAGGGCCGTCTTCGCTCGTCTCAAAGGAGGAGAAGGACTCCTGGGAAGACCAGGATGGGGTTGGTTGCTCTGCGACAGAGGGGGGTTCGATGAAGCTGCAGTTGAATGTGTTCTCAGGGTCATGGTGGGCTACTGGACATTTGGCGAGAGAAAAACAAACACAAGGGTCAGGACGAGCAGGCCCAGGCGAGTTCCTAAGGGTCCTCCTGAAACAAAGGCTCTTTGACAGTTCTTAAAGAACCAGCAGGACCTCCAGCCCAAACAGGAGACACAGGGACAGGGACACACACCCCATATCTGTGTGTAGGAAAAGTCAGTCAGAATGAAAGTGCTATTCTGTTTCACAAGAAGATGAGAAGATCGTCCAAATATACTTGGAGAGCGATGTATTTTCTCCCTTGAAAACATTCCAGATCTTAGATCCAAGAAGTTATCTAAAACCTTAAAATCAGTTTAGTAAAGACTTATTTGCTAAAGTTACACCTACAATGGTTATCTTTATTGAAGTAGTTCAAACATCTGGCTGAAGATAAATTGCATCGCATCTGTGGTCTCCCTGAATCTCACTACGTTTTTGAGGTCAAGCAAACTCTTTGAAACTCTAGCTTGTTGGCTAATAAAATGTTATCTAACTACACAAGTGGGACTATGCTAAGATATGGTAACACACAGTTTGCTACAGATGTGATCAGCCAGCCTTCTTCACTGAAAGAGTGTTTCCAGACCTAATGTAGGCCACAGTGTTTTTTAAAGACCAGGACTGGCCGATATTGTTTTCTGCTGACCTACAGAAGAGGGACAGCTGTGGGATGCCTGTGGTTTATCTTTCACATCTGCTTTTGGCCAGTGACGGCTGGCGTAGGCGCTAACCACGCAAAACTGGCCTGTTTACAACTCCCTGACACGTGGTGCAAGCTATTCAGCCTTTTATCTAAACTTTCCAAGGAAGCGCTCTTCATATCTGAGGGGCGATAGAACTTGTCTGGAAGGCTCTTCAATTAGCATTAGTGCTTCAGACTGCCAGCTCACATCCACCACAACCCATGGGGTACATTACTTACGAGAGGTCTGGAGGAAGGAGCTTCATTTTCAGAGGGGATTTTATTGCAGTCATTTTGTCGGTGAAACCACTATGAATGGACCAATAGAAATGACACCAAACTATTTCAATTTAAAATGCTATCATCATAAAAATATCAATCACATTAAAACGAAGAAGTTTGGTGAATACTAACAATTTAATATGCCTAATTTCAATCATTTTGTTCAAACATTTTTGCTTCCAAACACTGGAGGCCCTTTAGCTCTGTACATTTAAAAGTTTCCCACATTCCAAACACACAAAGTACAACTAATTAACAAACTAATTAAGAAGGGAAAACACTAAAAGGTGCAGGACAGGGGACCTCTAGGACCAAGGATGAAATGCATTGGTACATACTGATTTTCAAAAATAATAATATTTATTATCCTCTACAGGGAACAAACTTAAATATGGCTTTGTCCTGCAACTTACAATCTTCAACGTATTGAAAAGGTAAAACAGAGAGTCTCACATTTTAAATGTCATAGTTTTTGCAGAGTCCACTGTATGCACAGTGACCTTGCTTTACAATGTTGTATTTAAGTAGATATACATATCCATACACAACACATTTCACACACACATGCCTTGCCTTATCATGTATTCTCACCGACAGCATGCAAACCGACAGCATGCAATAAAGTGCCGTGACATGCATGTGAGAACTAAGGGCTAGCAGACTGAGGGCTTTGTTCCTGTGGAATTAGCGGACGGCTGACAACTGCTTGGCCCTGGTCACTCACAGCCCAGACAGGCCTTGACGCCACCACAAACTCACATTCTGCCGTGGGTGCTGGACAAAAGTGCATTCCTGGTACATCCCAGCTGCACCGACACTCACAGCTGTGTGGAGCCAAGGCTGGACGGGGCAGCAGGTGGACCCAGCTCACCAGGTCAGGCCTTGTCTACTATGTTGAAAATGTACTATTTTTACTACACAGACATCTCCGCGCAATACATCTTGATCTTTAGCTTTGCACCATTAACACCAGCAATGGGGAATAAAATAAACCATCATTTTTCATTTTTTAAATCAACTTGATATGTAACAAGATGACAAAATTGCATCTGATGATGATGATGAGTTAATGGGCAAAAATCAAATCGAACAATAACAAATCTAGTGCTCATTTCTTAAAATGTAACTGCTAAGAGTGGTAAAAGTACTAATGGCATGAGAGGTGGCACCGATCTGATACTGGAGACTGATATTACCAAAAATGCTGAACTGGATATCAGAAGGAAAAATTGATTATTTCAGTTCACCCTAGACCTATCCTGAAATTTACACACATGGGGTGGTGGCGGCCTAGTGGGTAGGATACTTGCCTCTGGACCAACAGGTCATAGGTTTGAATCCTACCTTCAGCAAAACCACCACTGGGTTCCTGAGTAAGACCCTTAACCCCAGGTTGCTCCAGGGAGACTGCCCCCTGTAGACAGGGAATGGAAGTCGCTTTGGATAAAAGCGCCTGCTAAATGCCGTAAATGTGTGATGTCTTGTTGTTAGCAAGGTGTTTCAGGGTATGGAGTGTTTGTCTGATTTGAGCTCACTTTTATATGCTCATCCTAAGTGAAGTGCTAAAACTTCATAGATTTTAAAGAAAAAATATTAGATAAGTATCAGAATCAGCTGATAGTCAAACGTTACGATACTGGTACCAGTATCAGAAATGGTTCTCCTTCTCCAGATGATAGCAATGATGCCGTTCCCCAGATGATAGAAATGATAAGGCAAATATGATTGTTGCTTTGGATTGATGAATGTAATGTAATGTAAAGTAATATATATGTTTGTCTCATTGGTTAAATTGAGTTTTCTTTATCTACCTTTAGGACTTCTGGTGATGTTTTAGGTGTGTGTGTGTGTGTGTGTGTTTGTATCTATGTATTAGGATAGAGCTCTGCTCAGCTTGTTCAGTTTATACCAGATTTACCTGAATGTGGTTTTGTTCACACAGTCAGTAAATAATTTCACAGCCTTGTTTACAGAATTGTACTCTGTTCATTTCTGGAAAGCTCCAGCGATTCAGCTGCCAAACAAAAAAACTGGCTTAAGGGCAACATATCAGGAATCTGATGCTAGCTGGAACAGGAAACTGCATATTTATAAGACTGCATTTTTTCTGATGATAAAATTTTTTTTGGGGAAAAAAAACTTGTTACATGTTTCTGATTATATGGCACTTAATTCTGACAAAACTACACTTCCACTGTTTACACTTTGACACTGTTTACACTGTTACACACACACATACCAACTT
>JBBPCX010000040.1:4219527-4239469 GCA_037974365.1 Hydrocynus forskahlii | reverse complement strand
GATAGATAGATAGATAGATAGATAGATAGATAGATAGATAGACAGATAGACAGATAGACAGACAGAAAGAGGACAATCATTATGGAGAGAATGTATAGGGGCTGTAATTATACACTCACAGCCTGAATATTAGGTTCACGATTCATTAGTCTTTAAATAAAAAAGAACATGTGCAGAAAAATGAAGGTGCAGAGAAAAATAACATCAAATTGTGACAAAAGTCTGGGATGTGAGTTATTGTTTGTGTGGAAATCCTGCCCATAAATGGCTAAAACTGCATGTCTAGCAATTAGATGTTTTATCTAATTGGCCAAATTGTCTAATCTGTCTAAATTGTCTCCAGTCTACTGGAGCGTTTCCCCATCTGTTCTGCTTTAGTGGCTTTAGCCGAGTGCGGCTTGGTGTGAGAGATGAGTGGAGTGTCAGAGAGCGGGGTCACGCATCCTCTCCGAACGCAGCTGTGCTGAGGAAGGGCTGTGCTGGTGACATCACTACTGCCAAAAACCTCTGCTGACCCCTCTCTCTCTCTCTCTCTCTCTTCCTTCCTCTCTCTCTCTCTGTCTCTCTGTCTCTTTCTCAATCTCTCTCTTCCTTCCTATCTCTCTCTCTCTCTCTCTCTCTCACTTTCTCAATCTCTCTCTTCCTTCTCTCTCTCTCTCTATCTCTCTCTCTCTTTCTCAATCTCTCTCTTCCTCCCTCTCTCTCTCTGTCTCTCTCTCCCTCTCTTTCTCTCACTCTCTCTCTTTCTCAATCTCTCTCTTCCTTCCTATCTCTCTCTCTCTCTCTCTCTTTCTTTCTCAATCTCTCTTCCTTCTCTCTCTCTCTCTGTCTCTCTCTCTCTTTCTCAATCTCTCTCTTCCTTCTCTCTCTCTCTCTCTCTCTCTCTGTTTCTCTCTCTCTTTCTCAATCTCTCTCTTCCTTCTCTCTCTCTCTCTCCCTCTCTCTCTCTCTCCCTTCCTCTCTCTCTCTCGCTCTCCCTCTCTCTTTCTCTCTCTCTCTCTCTCTTTCTTAATCTCTCTCTTCCTTCCTCTCTCTCTCTCTCTCTACCTCTCTCTCTGTCTCATTTTCTCTCTCTTTCTCCTAATCTCTCTCTCTCTGTCTTTTGTCTTTTTCTGTCTATTCTCTTCCCTCTTGCTTTTCTATGCTCTCCCTCTTTCAGTCTTTCACTCTCTCTCTCTCTCTCTCTCTCTCTCTCTCTCCATCTCTCCTCCTCCTCTTCCTGTAGTATTTCTCTGCTCGGTGAGAAGCTCTCACTAACACTGTGAGCAGAGCAGGAAAGGAGCCAAAAAACACAGCCGTAAAAATCAGACACCACTCTGGAAACACCATCAGGGCCGCCATGGTCAAAACTGCAGCTGTCTGCTACGGTGACCTACATAGGACTACACACACACACCCTCACACTCATACACACACACGGTCACTCCTAACAACGCATGTTAGCAAAAACAATTCTTTCGTCTGTAGAGCTCTCTTTTCAGCGTTAGGTAACACACCAGCCTCAAACAGAGCAATATTTCTGATGTAATAGTGACTCAAAATGCAGATTCAGGATGTGGGTTACACAAGTGAGGAATACTGGGACTTAAATAATTTGGTGAAATACAAGAGAAATATTGGGGAGTCCAATGCAAATCATTTAACTCTATGTATGCTCTGGACTCGCTGCTCTATTTATACCCTTTACTTACTGTTCTATTACTGTCTGTTTACATACTGCCCTATGCACGCTCTTGACAAACTATTCTATGCATGCTATATGTATATACTGCTATATGTATAATCTTTACATACTGTTCTACGTGTATTCTTTACATACTGCTCTATTAATACTCTGTGCATGCTGTTCTGTGTATGCACTCTAGATACTGCTCTATGTACATTCTTTACACAATGTTCTATGTAAGTCTTTCCTGGTTGAAGAGGGTGTTTAAGAGCACTAAACACTAGGACAGGCAGAACAGGTGGGCACCAGGACCACAGCTGGGACCGTACATCTTACAGAAGTAAAAGCTGGCCTTGTTCCAAAGACCCTATTTGGTATTTTTATGTTTAAACGTGTCCTTCAAAACATAAAGGCACTAAAAGGGTGCAGACGACCCCCTCAACTCTACTTTGGATTATTATAACCTACAGTTGACTTTGACGCAATGGAAAATATGAGACCTAAGGGCCTAGAAGGACGTCTCTGCAGTAAGAATCCTCCAAAACAAATGACATAAAGTCCAAATCCTCCAGAGAGAGAGAGAGAGAGAGAGACAGAGAAAGAGAAAGAGAGAGAGAGAGAGAGAGAGAGAGAGAGAGAGAGAGAGATGCATACACACATACACACAATGTTTTTTCTTACATAGATTGCAGGCTCCAGACACCGGGTTGCAGTTTTTATCATGGCATGGACACGCCTGCGCGCAGTTCACCCCAAACTGGCCAAACTCACAGGTCAGATTGCAACTGCAAAGACAAAATAATAAGACTGAAGATAAAAGTGCAGATCATTTACGTTGCTAATGAGTCGAACAATGAGTGGAATGCTTAACGCTACAACTGTGGCCAAGAATACACACACATATCAGATGCCATGTGATAACTAGGAAAAGAGATATAACTGCTTCCTTCCTAATGAATTGAATACATACAGAAATGAGCTTATTTGAAAAATACACCCCCTTTCCGACTCCCAGTTATACAAAGTTGAACTCACAGTTTTTAGCAGTAATAACAAACACATTGGCTAATTCAGAAGTAATTATTCTCACAGATAGTTCTCTGAAACAAGAGGAGAATGTCAGTTGAAAAATTTGGATTGTGAACTTTCAAACTGTACCACATTTGAGTTTGTAAGCAGAAGGGGAAGTATGCTGTTTACTTATTTGTTTGTTTGTTTGTTTGTTTGTTTGTTTGTTTGTTTAGAACTTGGAATGGACTAATGTAGTTAGTTTTATTTTGCATCCTTTATGTTTTTTTTCCCATGTATTTGCTATTATTTGACAATGAAACAATCATAACATTTTAAAATCTGTTGATACAGAATGTAAATCAAGTCTAACTGAAATCCATTGTGTAATTCACCCTGCAACTGAGTGCACAATTACATCGTAATAGTAAAGCAAAATAAAAGATCTGATTGCTGAAAGGGACAATTTCATTTCTTTTTCATGACAAACTCAAAACTGAATATATGGATATCTAGCAGGTAGGGATTTTGCAATCAACAGTTTAATTGTATTAACAAAATGTAAAGTGTCTTAGAAATCAATAGAACAGACAGAACAACTACAGAGTAAAAGAAAGAGAAAAAAAACATTTTCTTTCTCTTTACATGACCCAACAGTGAGTTCATCATCAAAGATTTTTATGACTCAAGTGATGGAATTTAGGAGCCATTATAGTCAAAATCATTTGCTTGGATTGTGGTCCCTTGTGAAAAAATGCTGCTTGGCAAGAGAGGGCAACTCTTCCCGTTCCCCAACGTTTAGAAAAGGCGTTCCTTCATAAAATACAGCGCGGTTTCAATGTGTGCCAAAGAGCATTTCTGCAGATATGAGTAGATGCGATAAAACGCAACTGGAGAAAGAAAAGTAAGGGTTTTTTTTGGCAATATTCATTTTAGAGGGCTTTAATGAATTTTTAATCCGTTTCATCTTTGAGGAAATTAGCTGTTAAAAGTTCCAGGATGTTTCTGAAACTCTTTGGCACATTTTCACATGTCATGTTTCTTCTAGCCAACTGGTATGGGAGGCAGCTCCATCTTTGATTTGTCCGTTCGTATTTCAAGGTATTTCCAGGATCTGTTTTTCATCCGCAGTGCTTTCATGGAGGATTCAGATATGAATATAAAGGCTGAATGGGTTAACATGGATCACAAGTACTTCAGCAACAAACGTCCTGATTGAGGCCTTCATTTGTTAACTATGTGCTGAGTTGCTTCAGACCACAAGCACCCGCAGCCCTTCCTGGAATGCAATGCTCCACGCCTCTGGAACTTAACACACATTTTAAAACATAAATGATCTTCTGAACTTCAGGGATCCTAGAAAGGCAAAGACTTTCAGGGATCCTAGAAAAACAAAACCTTTTAGAGATTCCAGAATGGCATAAAAACATCTAAAAAAGTAAAATCTTTCAGGGATTCAAAGAAGTCCATTAGGGGTTCTGTAGCACTGTGTTATCCTCAAGGTCAGTTACAATGAGGGACGAGAACATTCTTAGGTTTTGAGAATGAGGTGAAGATTTAAGAAAAGTTCAAACAGGCAATGAACAGCCGAGAACACTGAATAGGGAGAACAGTGCTTTGGTTAACTGGCTGAAGCATTAAATGGGGGAGGGGAAGGCTCTAGGGTCGGTACAGCACAAATGTAGATGTCCAGGAAGACATTTAGTGACCACTGCTCTAGAACATTATGAATGAAGAATGGGAAGAACAATTTAGAATTGTATTAACTGGATGGAGAAGATTTAAAGTCGATGTCCCGATGCTTTTTACTTGCCCTGGAGAATTGGCACTCATTCCTGGACTCATTCAATCACAGTTACAGAGGGTCACCTACAACCTAAAGCTATATTCTGTCCACACATCAGTGTGAGTGTTTGCAACTTTTCTCCTCAGGTGTCACTTTCAACCATTTCTGATAATGTTCGATCGAAAAATGTTTACAACTGTGAACCACGGCCAAACATCTGACTTACTATGTTCCGTAAAAGCCAGGGTCGCACAAGCATTCTCCTGTAGCAAAGTGGCAGTCTCCGTTGAAGCAGTGGCTGCAGTCATTTGCACAGTTATCTCCATAGGTGCCATTTGGGCAGCGAACCTCACAGCTACAGAAAAGGAGAGAGGTCAAGGAATATATATATATATCTATATAAATTTTCATAGATTTTTTCTTTATTATGATGAGAAATGCTATTAAATGACTGATGTGAAATCAGCAACAGCATCACTGAAGTCTTACCGATCTCCGATCCAGCCAGGATTGCAGTGAGAGCATTTCCCATTGATGCGGTCGCAGAAATGACCGTCTTTACATGGTGGACACTCATCTTTGCAGTTCTCCCCGAAAAAGCCTGGAGGACACATCTGGTCACACTTGGTGCCATTCCAGCCTCTCTCACAGGTGATGCAACGTCCTTCCGTGACCTTGCATGGCTGCTGACCTTTACAGTGACCACACCTGGAGGCAAAAGAGTTCAGGGGAGCCATTATCTATCTCAGCTCATAAAGGGCTTGGTGGTTTGTTTGGTTTTTGTCAGGTCAGTTTGTGAAAACACAAGATATAAAATGGATGGGACCCATATGACTGAAACCACTCAGTGAAGATGTCCGTGGATAATGCAAGTATTTTATTTTCTTCCCCCAAGTCCACTTGTGAAACTGTGGTCATGTGCATTAAAAACAGTTAAGTTTGGCTATTTTGACCATCCAGTTGTGGTCCTGTTGGTGGGACTGACATATGTAAATGAACTTTGTGCTGACAGGTGGCCATTTGTGCCATTTGAATTGTGTTCCTGTGCCTGTTTCAGAGTTAGGGACCTTCTAAAACTATTGGGAAAAGAACATCACTATCAACATTCCTGTTATCTACATAAGTTGATCCTCCAGGAACATCACTGATGGACTGATAATGATAACATTCTTACATAACATGCTGCCTTGTGGTAATTTTTAGATGTGCCCTAACTCTGTAGACACAAGTACAGTGATAGCTGAAGCTTAATCTTTGCCAAATGTCTGTCCAGTCTTTTCAGTGGACTCTGAAGTCACTTAGCCTAGCCCGACTGTATATGGGATGTGATATATTGGTGTTTTCCGTGAAACCTGGAGCCATTTTGTTCACGGTGTGAAATCTGAGGTTACGCTACAAAAACAGATGGGTTTTCATAACCTTGATATCTGGCTGCAGCACAGAGAACATTCAACCAGCATGGCTCAACAGCCATGTTTCTATAACTACTTGGTCTATTCTTGGTACAGTTAATCATGCCACCTAACATGTTTCAAAGCTCATTTATATTCACACATAGGTATCTTAGTGGCTTGCATGAAATATATGTACTAATAAATGATAGGTAACTTGGATAACCTTCACAAGCCTGGGCACAAGCCTATTATTAATTCAAAAGAGGTTGTTTTGCAGCATAGGGTACTCTAGGGACTCTATGGAGGAAAAGGAGCTCATTTTAAAATGATAAATGATAAATTCTCTAATAAATAATTCTCTAATAAACTAACAAAACCACCTGAAAAGGAAAGCTAATTGCAGTATTCATATTAATTCACTTATTGTATGTCCTCTGCTTGGGCGGTTTACATACAGATCAGTTTAGCTAAGACAAATTCCTTGTGTGTGCCAATGTACGGGGCCATTAAAGTGATTTCTGATGTACTACTTCTCGACCCGTCCTCACTTGTTCCTGCAGTTCTGCCCGTAGAAACCGGCTGGACATGGCTCCCTGCAGAACTTGCCCCTGTAGCCCGGCTTGCAGGTGCAGGATCCGTCCGCCTGGTTGCATTTCCCATGGACGCATTGACAGTAGCGCTCACAGTTGGGCCCCCACAGCCTGTCCCGGCACTGGCAGCGACCTGTGAACTGCTCGCAGGGGGAGTTGTGGCAGGTGCACTGGGCGGCACAGTTGCGCCCCCACCAGCCGGGGTTGCAGATGCAGCGGCCTGTGCTCTGGTCACACACCGAAGTGACACTGCAGTAGCAGTTGTTGCTGCAGTGTGGTCCCCAGAAGCCCGCGTGGCATGTGCACTTGCCCGTCTCCTGGTCGCACTTGCCCTTCTGGCACTGGCATGGCTTCTCACAGTTTTCGCCCCAGCGGTTGGGGTGGCATGTGCACTTGCCTGTCACGTCATCGCACTTTCCATTGGGATGGCACGTGCATTTACCCTTGCAGTCGGGACCCCAGAACTGAGGAGGGCACTCTGAAAAGTAGGAAAGGGAGACACAGGATTAAAAAAAATAACCCCGGCTTATTGTAACAAAACCCATATCATAAACAGAATATTTAAAAAGGCCACTTGTCTCTAAGATTGAAAATGTACAAATTCCCTCTTTGGTATGATTATCTGGATTCCTTGTTTTTTTTTTTTTTGGGGGGGGGGGGGGGGGGGGGGTTTGTGTGTGTGTGTGTGTGTGTGTGTGTGTGTGTGTTTTAGTATTTATTTATGTTTTATTTTTTAGATAACTTGTATCTTAATTTAAGTGTTCGATGAATGTCTGGTTCTGCAGAAATATGAAAAGAAATAAAGAAAAAGTTTAAAAAAAAAAAAAAAGAATAAACAATTAACCCCCAAAAAAGTGATATACATAGTTTTTCTCTGTGTCAGACAGAAATGTTCATCTTGGCCTCAGAATTATGAGGTTGATAAGGAAACAGTTGAGCAAAACATAAAATTGACACAATTTCCCATTTACCCCAGATGCAATTGATTAGCCAAGACATGTTTGGAGCTCTGTAATTTAGAACTGATGCTGTGAGACTAGCGCTGCTAACAAACACTAGACATCTATAGTCACCCAAATCTTTTCCATCAATACAGCTTCAAAGCATCTCTTAATTCTGTTTAGGATACAGTATGACTTACTGTGAGTTATAAAAATCAACAAAATATCTCAACACTTTGAGAAGCCTTTATAGACAACAGGTTTATATTCAGTCCTCAGGAGTCGAGTGCTGATCTAGAATTGTATTTTTGCTGACTGTCATAAATAAAATCTGAGACTGAGTCTTCCACTTTGAGCTTGCATCCAATTTGAACTTGCAAGGGTATACCTGAATCTATTTTGAGCACTTTTGAAAAATGTCCTTTAAACATTACTGCTCTAACTGTTCCAGGAGTTCCTGCAAGCTTTCTTTCTGCATGTATCACTTCCCAGAGTAAAAGCTCTTTCACAACAGACCTTAAGAGAAGTTTGCACGGGCTGTTTTGGGAATGAGGAAGGAAGACATAAAACTAAAAATCCCTCTTACTGGTGTCACAACTGGCTCCGAACTATCCATGGCATCACTGCTGGAAGACGTTTGTGCATTTTAATAGGTCACAAAAGTCACACTGTGTCCAATGCAGTGACAAATCTGTTCCACCTTAATGAAGAGCTGGATGTAGCTTGAGAGGGTTTGGGGATGTATTTCTTTTGAGGTTTGAGTCACCATTGACATCTTGTTTGTTAGCAATGTCAGATTTGTAGTTCCACTAAACTAAAGAAGCAGAATTTGGACTTCAGGAATGTTTTGACTGCTTGACATGTCTGGGGTTAGTGGAAAAAAATGTCTCAAATCGAATGTTTTAAGAAGTCAAAATATGAATAATGCAAGGCAACACTGTGACACACTGAACTGACATCATAAGACTGGCAACCTGCCAGCTGTGTGCTATGTGGAGGACTTGTACAATTTTACTTATTACTTTCATGCAGCATCGTTTCAACATCCAGGGGTGTTACTTTGCTTGTAACATGGAGGCAGCAATATTTAGATATACACTCAGCAAGCTCATTACGCAGAGGCTCTAGTGACATTCAAAGAAAATGTAGGACAAAATTAATTAACTTTGGAATATTTTGTAAACCAGACAAACTGTGCCAGCAGCAACTTTCAAAAAATGCCATTCTGAGTTTCTTATATGGGCATAACCACAAAATTAACCAGAACCAGAAACGTCTATGGGTGTGCTTCATTGGTATACAATTACTGATTCTAGCCTCTTTTGCCACAGTTTATTAACAGTGATTCCTTTCTATTGATGTAAGATGTATGGGGCTGACAAATTGTGTGACAACAGATAGGCAATAACTTTAAGCCTACAAAAGCACATATATATCGAGTGTTTCTGATAATATGGCCAAAGATCATAGACACAAGCTACATGGTTCTAATTAATCAGCAACTTAGTATACTGTATTTTTGTATACTAAAACGATAACGATTAAAGTTTGAGCTTGCATCTAATTTGAACTTGCCAAGGTATACATGAATCTATTTTGAGCACTTTTGAAAAATATCCTTTAAACATAACTGCTCTAACTGTTCCAGGAGTTCCTGCAAGCTTTCTTTCTGCATGTATCACTTCCCAGAGTAAAAGCTCTTTCACAAAAGACATTAAGAGAAGTTAGCATGGGCTGCTTTGGGAATGTCAATGAGGAAGGAAGACATAACACTAAAAAAGGGCTCTTACTGGTGTCACAACTGGCTCCGAAATATCCATGGCGGCAGCGGCATTCATTCGGTCGGACACACACCTCGTTCTCCTTGCAGGTGAAATTGCCCTCACAGAGAGCTGGAGAGAAAAATGTGAAGGGAATTAAACTCAACAGACTCAACAGATTCAACATACAATGAGGTATCACTAAATACATTTAAGTGTATGGGTTTTTAAAACATGTAAATTCACAACAGTATTAAAACAACACCAGAAGCGATTGTAAAAATGACTATTATGTATTCAAACAGGCTGATCAGAATATTCTATTACTATAAAATGGCCTAAATACTTACCGTACATGTACCTTGAACCATGTCAGTGTTGTGTTATGTGAATCAGACGTGAGTTTTTTGACATTACACGACATAACCATGTCTCCAAAATGAACAAAAGTATACTATATGGACTAAAGTATTGGGACGATTACACCAACAGGGACTTTAATGACATTGCATTCAAACAAACAGACTTTAATATTGAGTTGGTTGGAACAGCTTCCACTCTTCTTGGAAGGCTTTCTACAAGAAAATGTGAATGTGCCCATTCATTCTGTAGAGCATTTATGAGGTCAGGCGCTGATGTTGGACGAGAAGGTCTGGCTCGCAATCTCCGTTCCAGGTCATCCCAGAGGTCAGGGCTCTGTGTGAGCCAGTCAAGTTCTTCCACACCGAAATCATCCAGCCATGTCTTTGTGGAGCTTGGTTTGTAAACTGAGGCACAGTCATGCTGGAATACAAAAGGTCTTTCCCCAAACTGTGTCCATAAAGTTGGAAGCATGGCGATGTCCAAAATGTCTTGGCCTGCTGAAGCTTTAAGATTGTCCTTAACTGGAAGTAAGGAGCCCAAACCCTGTCCAACTTCTGTGTTGGATACTTGTTATACTTTCAGTGGTTGGTATATTTGAGGCTTCAATGCTGATCCCATTAAGGCAATTCCCACCAACTATTTTGGCACTAATGACTCGAATGAGCAATAATCAATCACAAACTAATGAAAAACCAGTAGTAGTCGCAATCCTGAAGCCAGGGGCGCCGGAAGCATTTGTAATGTGGTGGGCATGCATCGGTCGCGCGTGGGGGTTGGGTTTTGATGCATGCGTGCAAAGTCTCAGCCCTTTTATGGGAGATGGGTTGCGAGGATTGTTGCACAAAACAGCGCTGGTGAACTAATATTTTATGTTAAATGTGGGGGATCCAAACGAATAATTATGAAATTAGATAGACTGGCGGCGATGCCCATGCCTGAAGCCATACATTCTGTCCATTTTTGTAGATGGCAGCATGTCATTCACTGTCCACAACCACATAAGTGGGTCTTGAGATTACTTAACAGCTTGACATGATTTGAGGTAACTGCATGATGATTAGGACTTGCTTTTTGAACGATTGGTTTTAAGCTTCCACTTCTTGCTAGCTACTTCAGCCTCCAATGCAAAACAGACCTCACACATCTGAGATTTCCTGGCTGATCGAGTACATTTGAGGTGGGTAAAACTGTGTAAATGAGATTTCTTGCTGAAGTAGCAATTTAAAGCTACACTTGGGGATTTCCAAGGCCTTTTCACTTTCCACTTCAAATTTACAGTACTTTCCCCTTAATTCCAGGAGACTGTGTTTTGCTTGTCTTGCATTCCAAATAAAGCCACAAGATGAGCCAAAACGTTTGATTCCGGCGTCTACAAAAACAGAAACTACACATTTTACCACACTTGAGCGCGTTCAAGTGCGGCCCCATATGCCACTGATAAGTGGTACCTGCATTTAGAACTCTGTACATGAAGATGGTAATTTTTTTTTTCATGGTTTAGAGTTGGGCCTACATGTTTTTTTCTGAAACGTTGATGGTTTTGAACATGCACTCTTAAAAAATCAATTGCAAAAAGGGGTTCTTTGGAGTGATGACTGCTTTTGTTTCCCTAAAGTACATTTTAGTGGATGGTTCTTTTGTAAGTATTTAATTAAGGTGATTAAACGTAGGTGGTTCTTACGTGTTAAACATTCATCTCCTTGCTGTCCCCAACCACTGCAGCACACAAAAGTTGGTGTCCTACAGAAAAAAAAACACATGTCAGAGCTTCTATATACACATCATCCACGCTTAGGTCTTTAATATAAAATTTTGTAAGTGTGATTATGTTATTTTATGCCATTAAATTAAACATCCACCAATGCTTGAATTAAACATTATGATAAATTGCTGTTTAAACCACCGATAAGACTCAAAATCTGTCTGGGTGAGGCCCAGATATAGTGTTTTTATGAGCATGCCTAACTGATATACCAGCCTGCTACTGCTGAGGCACAGCTGAGCACAATGAGGAAAAAAAATGAGTGAAACAGGCTATATATGTCAAGGTGGTACTTTTAAAGAAGATAAAGGTTCCCATTCATGTAACTGTAGCAGAGATGGGGACTTCAGTCTGAGACTCGGACTCGAGTCGCATAAACAAAGACTTGGATTTGGTAAAAATGACTTGTGAACATCTCTGAACTGTAGGACTTGTATCCAAGCTAATGATTTGACAACAATTAGACAAACTGCTGAGGAAGCTTGATAGCTCAGTTATGCATGCTATAAGATTTAATAATAAGGTCTGAAGACCTTGACAGATATTGATCTAAGCACCCTCAACTGACTTAGGCAATGCTTTCATACTTGATTTTACTATCTAGAGTAGTAAGCATTAAAGGGGACATATTATGCAAAACCCACTTTAGTTGTAACAGGACTATGGGCTACAAAACATGTTCATGAAGTTCTTTGCACCAGATCTCTCTCACATAAAGAGATCTCATCAGCTCTATTCTTGACCGTTTCAGTCCCTTTCAAAATTAGCTGTTTAACGGCTCTGTCACTTTTATGTAAATAAGCTGTTGCTGGCCACGCCCCACTCATCCCATGCTAATGCTGCGCGTTTACCACACGTGAAAATGGCAGAAAACAGAGGTTCTATCAGCCCTATATGTTGGACCCCAAGTCGGACCCAGAGGAGATGAACACAACACTTCATGAGTGATTTGCCTTTGCTTGTAGCCGTAGTGCTCGGCGTCTTATGCGTGCTCGTAAACCCGGCAGACAAAAATGGTGGATCTTCAGCTGATCTAGTGGGTGGGGCTCGACAGGTGAGGGGCGGTTCTATGCAAATTTCCTTGCTATGATGTCACAATAGGGGAGCCGTCCAAACGGCTCATAGAAGCACATGATTCCTGACACCAAAATCTTTCAACTGACTCACAGAAAACGGATGGATGTTTTTTTTTGTTTTTGCACTTGGAGTGTTTATAGGAGCAGTAGAGACCCAAATGGAAATGCAAAAAGATGCAAAAAGTGAGTTTTGCATAATATAATATTAACAAGCCCAACAATAAAAATGCAAAAAACAAAACAAACAAAAAAAATACGAAGAGAAACCAAAGACTTGATGCCCATAAAGACTCCAGAAATTAAGACTGCTCTTTCCTAACCCAGCATCATATTATAAACCATGATAACATGTTATGCATCTCAAATAGAAAGAGACTGTTGGGGAACACATAGTGTTATTAAAGCTATGTGCGTAGAACAGCTGAAGTAAGCCTTACAATTGGTTAGGGCAAGGCTTGATTTGGACTGTCCAGTTTACACCAAAATTAGGATTTTTAGTGAAATCCTTGAGTTGTTTAATGTAGACTGGGGACTCATTGGGTCAACTTGGGACATGTGTATTGTTTGCTCAAAGAAAAAAATATCGAAGAATGAAAACACAAGTTTAGACTTGTTTAGAACAGTGTTTGGATGCTACATTATTTCTTTTTTAAAGTGACGGAAATTTCTATTTTCCATAACTTGGACTCTTTGAAGTCTACTGATCTCGATTAGATATTTTCATTCTCCCAGAGATGTGCCTTCAGTGCTGTTAGCGAGCAAACAGAGCCAAACCCTAGGAACCAAACGCAAGCATCAGCAGACACTGCTGTGCCTCTGACCTAAATTCCTTTTGTCCCTTAGTGTAGGTCTCATCATTCATGTGGTTCGCACGGAATATTCGAGATGTCTGGGCACCATCTGTAGCTTCTCTCAAACACGCCGGCAGATGCTTCAAACAACACCCACATACAATCGGACACATAAACACAGATGCGCACAGAAGAGCACACACACACACACACACACACACACACACACAGTAAACGCCTTTTCCGCTAAGCACTCTCTGTCTGCTAAGCAGGTGACATGCAAGCTAAACACGCCGTTTGAAGTGATGGCCTTGAGAGATCATGCGACATGGAGCCACAGTGACAGGGAGGTTCAGAAGAAGGCCACATGCTGATGTGATTAGTTCCACCACTGGCTGTCCCAAACCCTGTCCCAAAAGCTGAAAGAGGTTTCTGGGTCATAGAAGCCAGAGGAAGTGGCAGGCTGAAGGTGGTTTTATGAAAAAAAATAAAAGCTCTGAAACTGCCCATGGAATTCTGTCTAGTACTGTATGTGGCTGGGTGATATCATTTCTATACTTAAAGACATTTTCAGCACACGCAGTATCGCATTATTTGGTTTTTCTGAGACTTGAAATGGACCGAAATCACCAGTGAGGTGCCAAATCTCAAAAAGCCTATGAAAAAAATAGTGCAAGTGAAGTCACTACTGTTAGAGGGTCAGATTGTTCTTGTTTTTCCCCTCAAATATCTGATCTAAGGAATCTCACCAGAAACAACACATAGTCATAAACTGCGTCCCAAACTGCATACAGCACACAACCCTTAGAAATGCAGTCAGTAATGTAATATAAAAAGTATAGAAGTGTAGGATTTGGGATGCAGCTAAACTTTGTGATGTCATTTTGTTGTGTTTTTTCTGTAGGATTTTTTTTCATAATTCAGATTAAATGTAAACATGTTTCATAGTGGTTTAAAGTGAAATGCTGTATTCTAGAGAAATTTACAAAGTGGAGTTGTTCATTGTGTGAAATAGAACCGAATGTCTGAAACGTTTAATACCTTGAAAAGCTCCTTCAGAGAAAGTTATAAATAGACATTGTTTTATGATGGTTTTGATTTCAAATGTACAATTATTTTACCATCATCAACACATAGTAGGTTCGCAAATGGTTTTGGGATAGTAAATAAAACTGCTCATTTTGTATTTTCACCCACTCTGAATGCCTTTATTTACTCAACGACTGAATTTTTAAAGTACCATGTTTAACATTAGTAGTTTTGAAAAAAGAAATTGTACCACACTTAAAGTTTCAATATCAAAGAATAAAGATGGACATCAGAAGCAAAGAAAAACAAACAAAATGTTAGTCAATGAATAAAACAAGACAACGGCATAATATTCAGACATCAAATCAGCTACTTGTTACTTGTTTGGTCTATGCAGTGACAGTTGGTGTTTTTAGGCTTTCTGTAAGTTGTCCTAATATGTCTCATGTATAATATGTGTACCAAACTATACTATACTCAGAAAAGCATGTCACAATAATATTTCCACTGAGCAAATAGGCACATCAGCCATGATTAAGCACAGCTATCCATGCTCCACCCACAACTGAACTCATCCTGCAATCCAAGGTTGGACAAGCTTTGCAGAGTGTTGGCAAAAAGTACGCTCTTACTGAGCAACTGTCATGCACAATATAGACATGAGCTGATCATTTTGCATGTCACACTGTTTTTGGCCATACCAGCATCGTGGCAAATTCAGTCGTATTTGTTGTCTAGTTCCAAAAAGCTTCAACACCACCATCCAGCTCAGCATTTTAAACCCATTTTATTAGGTGAGTTTTAGTTTAGTCAGCATTCTGTAAAGCTGGTCCAACCTCACAAGTTGTGGGTATTTGTGGGTCGTTGCAAAATTAGCTTTCTCACATTCAGTCCAGCTTTTCAAAACCAATAGAAAAGGATAAGAGCAGCACTGTGGGGTAAATGGTGTGTTTCTCCTATATTTTCAGTTAGCGTCAGTTGGTTAAATGGCTCCATCCCTGGAGCTCTTAATAAGTCGTCCTCTTTCATTTTCTGTGTTCTGCTGGTTTGCGCCGCAGGAGGTTAACTACTAGCTTTCTGCTCCTACTGCTGTCTGCAGTGAATCCGTGCTTGAATCTCATTGACCTACGTCTTCCCCTTAATCTGCTGTGCCGGCTGGATAGGACACAGATGCTGCTCCTCATGCTCCACCACATGTGACCCCTAAGAGGCCCTGTCCACACTTTTGCTTCCTGCAGAGCGTCGGGCTCTGCTCTGCCTTTAGTCAAAGTTTGTTTAGCCTCTGTGTGTATGAGGGGGTGTGTATATGTGTGTGTGTGTGTGTCCCACCACAGCCTTGACATCTCTGCTCTGCGTCAAGCTACACATACTACACTGAGAGAGAGAGAGAAAGAGAGAGAGAGAGAGTTGTGTGTGTATTCAAAACCGCACTCATTTGATGCATTTAGAGGGATGAAAGCTGAAGCGAATGGAAATTGAACATCAGTCATCAACCAGGGTGCAACTTGATTCAGCAACAATTGAGAACCGAGTGGAAATTCTGAGTAATGCGGCAAAATGAGGGCCAGCTTCCTGCCAGCACAGTTCTTTTTTTGTTTCCCACCAGAATATTTTTGGGGGACTGTGTTCTGATTCATGTACACCGATATCCATCTGGAGTGAGGAATCTATTATCCGCCCAAAGCAAATAAACGTCGAAAAAAAAAAAAAAACAAGAGGCTAGGCTTTTCAGCAGCACAAACGCTTGGGTCGAAAATCCCCTGAAAATGACCTCTGGTGGGAGTTTTTGGAGCACGCAATAAATTACCGCACTCATTCACTCAAACGTCTTTATGGATTGGTTATAATCCAAGGCTTTAATTCAATCCTTAAGAGTGACAAATATCACTGGTAGGGATTGCACACTAATACTGGACTCATACCGGTATTCGTCGATTAGATTCGTGTATTAGATTAGTATTAGATTAATCACACATTTTTTGTACTTTTTTGAATGCCTTTTGGAGTGTTTTTAGTTGTATTTCAGTACTTCACAGTCCTCAGTACTCAGACTGCCTGATGTAAACTACAGACTAAAATCACCACAGCTTTCAGAATCTCAAAGATTTTAAACTCAAAGAATTTTAACTGTTTCTGGCTTGACCAATGGGAAACAAGCACTTGTTTATCAAGTTAGAT
The DNA here is from genome assembly GCA_037974365.1 of Hydrocynus forskahlii. Classification (NCBI taxonomy): domain Eukaryota; kingdom Metazoa; phylum Chordata; class Actinopteri; order Characiformes; family Alestidae; genus Hydrocynus; species Hydrocynus forskahlii. The sequence continues at coordinate 4,223,125 of JBBPCX010000040.1, read as the reverse complement.
TTAACAGATTGAAATTCTGTTGAAAATCTGGCGTGTTTTGTCTTCATATTTTGTTGATTCTTCTGGGGTGTATCATATCGTCAAGCTGTTCAGGAGAAGCTGATCATTTTATAGTCATACACTCTCTCACACAATCATATGTGCCCAGATACTGACTACTGGTAGCTTTCTGATTAAAGGAAAGTTCTTTATTTTGCTTACCTGTGCTCTAACCAGCACCCTCAGAGTGAAGCATCCTAATATAGTACTTAGAAGCCTGTATATCTTTGTTCATTCATTACTGTATTTTTAAAATCTAAAAACAGCAATGTATGTTTGGTTTAGCATGTTTGGTGATGCTTGTATTGCACATTTATGTGTCATATTGTGAAGTTATGGTTCAGCGGACTGTGGTTCAGCTCTTAGTGTGTGTCGTACACTGCAGGTATTTTTCTTCATAACTAGTGAGAGCTCTATAAATTTATAAATTCCCTTTCAAGTGGTAGATTGTGAATGTAAGTAAAATGTGGACTTAAAGTGTTGGCCTCTGGTCAAGCTGAAATGTACTCAAGACATGGGATTTCGATCAAGGTTAAACATGATTAACCCACAGGGTTCCAGTCAAGGTTAAATGTACTAAAGCCACAGGATTCAGACTGAAGTAAAATTTGCTCAGGCAATGGGATTCCAATCAAGTTTAAATGTTCTTGAGCCATGGAATTCTAGCCAAGTTAATTGTGCTCAAGCCATAGGATACCAGATGAAACTGAATGTGTTCGAGCCACAGGATTCCGATCGAGGTTAAATGTACTCATGTCATCTGATTTCAGTCGAGGTAAAATGTGCTCGAGCCATGGAATTCCAGTTGAGGCTGAATGTGTTTGAACCACACGTTTCTGATCGAGGTAAATGTCCTCAAGCTAAAGGATTCCATTTGAGGTTAAATGTGCTACAGCCACAGGATTCCAGTCGAGGTTAAATGTGCTCGAGTCATTGGATTCTTATTGTGGCTAGATGTGCTCATGACATTGGATTCGCATTTAGGTTAAACATACTCGAGTCATGATGTTAAATTACGAGCAGAACACATTCCAGTACACATGCGGCGTAAAAGATAAATGAAGAAAGAATGGCAGAATGTTGTGCGAGCTGGAAAAGACAGTTGCACAACTGAACTTCTCGAGTTGCAGAGAGGTCTTCTCGCATCATATTAGCAACAATTTTGTACAAGAGAGAAACATCTGAGTAGGCTACATTTTTTCCAAGGTTAAACGGTGATACAAACCAAACCATGACTCATGAACCAAGGGCTGAACCATGAAAAGATGTCAATCCAGGTCAGTTTGGATGTTAATGCATTAGAATCGATATCAGCATTAGCAGACAGCATCAGTACTGACCTACAATTCCCAAACACAACCAGAAGTTGCATTATAGCCAACATATAGATCAAGTGACCGAAATCTGGTTGCCCACTTTTTTAGGATCAAGTACAGCTCTTATGTGGTTTAGGACAGACTCTTTCACTGAGAACATACAGTATACTAGCTTTGTTCACAGGGCAGCTGGTGGACTAGTGGTTAGGGGGTTCGTCCTGAGATCAGAAGGTTGTGGGTTCGAATTCCAAGTAGTTGCACCACTGCGGTACCCTTGAGGAAGGGTACCGTCCCCACACACTGCTCCCTGGGCGCTGTGTTCCTGGCTGCCACCTGCTTCACTTGGTGAATGGGTTAAATACAGAGGAATAATTTCATCCTGTCCACACTGTGTGCTGTGGTGTGTTCGCATATGGAGTGGGTAGAATACTTGCCTCTGAACCAAGTGGTCACGGGTTCAAATCCTACCCTCAGCAGACCACCACTGGGTCCTTGAGCAAGACCCTTAACCCCAAGTTGCTCCACGGAGACTGCCCCCTGTAGTTAGGGAATGGAAGTCGCTTTGGATAAAAGCGTCTGCTAAATGCTGTAAATGTAAATATGACAGAATGGTCTCTTTACTTAACCTTCCTTGTTTTGACGCTGGCTCGTTCTACACCTAACAACAGAGCTACCAGACATCTGCAGCTGCTTGTCATTATGCTGATATAATACGTACACTTTCAGCAGGTTTCATAAGTACAACCTGGCGATTTTGAACCTCAACACTATATTTGAAGTCTTTTAACCTAATAGTGAACTTTTGGCCTCTTGTCTATAAGTGGAACATCAGTGTGACTCTTAAAAGGGCCATATAACCATCGCTTCAACTGTTGTGAACAACTCCACTTCAAAACTCATGTCATTATAGTCCCTGGAGTAAGATTACTTGATTAAAAGATGAAGGAATTCCTTCCTGATGATGCATCTTGAAGGTGGGAGGAACTGTTGCAAGAGTGCAACGGCTTTGAGAGAAAGTTGTATAGCCAATGTTAAAGCTAGGGAGCCAAATATGACATCTATCTACGTTAGCCTCTATAGTAGTGACCTTGCTAGCTGTCAGCATTTCTTTATTCCCCAATGGTTGTATGATGAATTTGGTTTTTATATTACTATATGATTATTTTAGATGATATATTTTGGTCATTTGTATAAATCTCATGTACTGTAAATCTTATGGGTACTGTATTGAGACAAGACTGATGAATGAAAACAAAAAGTGGATAAGAATTGCAGATGCTGCTGTACATAACTTGAAAAATAACATTAATTAAACGCTAGTTTTGGACAAAATGCCAATTTTAAACAAAGATGGCTTTAATAATATATTTAGTTTTTCTGTCCACACCCGTCATCAACTGACTGAACTTCATCCAAATAAGCTGAAGGGTAAACAGATGTTTAAATCTACTCACAAATTCACTATAAAAATGGTCTGAATTTAGATCATTCAAATGCCTGTCGACTGCAAATGAAAAAAAAAAAGTCACATTAACACTGTTACTTTACTCCTTTAGAATTACGCAATGTGAAACCCAGAGACACATTTTTTCCAAGTGTGAGACAGGGCTTAAATGAAGAAAAGCTATCAAGATTTAAGATGGGTTTTATACTCACTGAAGAGATTAAATATGACATCTTTTCGAACATACACTGTTAGAAAAACAGTATACTTTTGTACAAACAGTGTAAATGTACCATCACGGGTACAACAGGGTTCTTAAGGTGCTTTTAAGGTACAGTTTATAAAAATAAAGTGAGTTAAGAAAAGGTGACTAAAGGTACTGAAAGTGTGACAGTATTTGTAGCCAAAAGAACAGTTTAGTCGTAACTGTTTCTTTCCTTAAAGTGTAGGGAAGGGAGTGAAAGCGCATTCTTTTATGTGATAAATATGTTTTTCAGTTCTATTTCACCAGATGGTCTAGTGTAAATTATTAGTATATCTAGTGTATATTATTAGTATATTAGTAAAGACATTCCACTGACTGCATTTCAATAATCCTACACCTACACCTAAACCTAATGCTGACCTTAACCTCAGAAACCAGAAGGCACTCATTCTTTTCAGGGTTTATTTCCTAAAAGAAACCCTGAATTTGTGGTGAAATTTTGTGAGGACCAGAAAATGTCCCCATTTTTACAGATTTGTCCAGGGCAGTTGGTCCTTTTCCAGACAACTGGTACTTGTGAAGAAGTAAATACAT
>JBBPCX010000040.1:4193369-4214784 GCA_037974365.1 Hydrocynus forskahlii | reverse complement strand
CACAGTGTGTATGTTTATATATATATATATATATATATATATATATATATATATATAAAATCAGAAAATTCTACTAGTCTAGTTGACTTCAGAGGCACAAGTCGACGCCCCCTGAGAGAGATTGACTAGTTGTGTGTTTTTTCCTCACGCTGTGCGCACGCTTGTGTACGCAATGCAATCTCTGCCTCTGATTGGCTTACGCTGACACGCGTTCCGTGATTTAACCAATTATTATATTCCCTTCATAAAAAGGGCGGTGCTGTTGGCTTGAGTAGAATCTAAACACAAGATCACAACAGGACGAGAGACACGACAGCAAAGGTGACAGACACACGTCACATGTGTGGAAATACTTCACTCTAGACACACAAACAGCACAGTGATCTGCACAATCTGCAAGTCGGTGTTAAAGTACAGTAACCACTAGCTAACATGGCTAACGCTAGCACTGCAGAATGTCGTCCAGTCCAGAGGACACTGAGTGGCTGCGCGGCTTAAACTGTTCCCACTTTCTGTTGTACTCTTAAATTTACCAGAAAGTTCAAGGTATGAGCCTCTGTTTTGTTTGGTTTAATTGCCATGTTGACTGTTAATGTTACAGAGAACTTTAATAAAAGTTGCTCAATGTTGGACACCTGTGTTCCTCCGCTGCGTGTGTGTGACGTCATCACAACTAGGCGACTCGACTTCGACTTTGTTGACGGAAAAGTCGATTTGAAAAAATCTGAAATCGGGATTAATTTATCATATAAAATTAAAACATCCCGATCGCCATGCAGAGTATAAAGCACAGAAGAGGCAACACCCAGTCGAAGGATAGCCTAGTGGTTAGGGCTTTCGCCCTCTGATCCGGAAGTCGTGGGTTCGATTCCCAAGTCGTGGGTACCGTTCCCACACACTGCTCCCCAGGCGCTGTATTCCTGGCTAGCCGCCGCTTCACTTGGTGAGTGTGTTATATGCAGAGGTTGAATTTCGTGCTGTTTATGCTGTGGCGTGTTCACGTATGACAAAATGGTCACTTTCTTTCTGTGTTTTTGAAAAGGCAAGCAAGTTTTCCAGTGATTACAGTTAATATATGGGATATGCCAGTCTTTGTTTTAATACACTATTTAGTTATAGGCCTACAGAGAATGTTATATCTTTCAAGCACTTGTTCTGAATGCACTTCGTTCAGAATATTAAAATGCACTTGAATTCACTAGTTTTATGAGAGAAGATATTTAATTGTATAATATTTCAGCTATCTTGCTTTTAGGCTATTCATGAGTAGGGCCAAGTAAAATGTTTGATTTCAATGTTTAATAATTTAATAATAATAATTTTTTTTGGGTTTCGGTTTCGGTCCAAAAAAAATATATCGGTGCATCCATAATAAATATATATACACACACACACACACACACACAGTGGATATATAAGTAAATATGAGAACATTGTGTTACATGTTATAACTGGCAGGTAGCACAAATGTACCTGAAACACAAACTGCTTTAAAAGATAATGCTGCCGATAACACAGCATGCAGTGAATCACAGCTCGCTGCAAAAGGGGCTGTGTAGCTGCAGACTGGTCAGAGTACCCATGCTGTTCACCACCAAATGCGCCTACAGTGGGCCCATGAGCATCAGAACTGGGCCATGAATCAATGAAATATAAATCCTGTTTTTTTTTTTACACCATGTGGATGGCTGGGTGAGTGATGCTCTGAACACAGTTCTGCTGAGAAACCTTGGGTCCTGCATTCGTGTGGCTGTTTGTTTAACACATACCACCTACCTAAACAGATCGTAGTGGCCTAGTGGGTAAAACACTAGCCACACACACTTTCTACCACTGTAACCTTGAGCAAGACACTTAACTCTCAGTGTCTCCAGGGGGACTTTCCCTGTAACTAATGATTGTAAGTCGCTCTGAATAAGGGCGTCAGCCAAATGCCATGTAAGTATACACTGTTGCAACCCTGCACCTCTGCAAACATTGTTTAGGAACAATTTGAGGAACATGACAAAAAGTTCAAGCTGTTGACTTGACCTCCAAATTCTCTAAGTCTCAATCCGATTTCGCATCTGTGGGATGTGCTGGACAAACAAGCCCAGTTCATGAAGGCCCCACCAAGAAACTTACTCACAGGACATGTTGTTTATACGCTCTGTTTATAGGTTATAGGCTGTCTGTAATTTGTCCAAACCTGTCTTCTTTATACTGCTCTAGAAGTAATCATGATACACTCAGGGAAGCATATCGGGATGCAATTTATTATATTAAAAAAAAAACAAATTGCAAACCTCTATAACTGTGCAGTACTGTTATCTTATAGAACCACCATTAGAATCAGGACTATAGAGGAGCATGTAATCCCGTACTTGTACCTTTTCAGTGCCTTTTGTTCCCCTTCCACAGATAATGGACCTGACTAAAACCCTGCTGGGTCAGAAAGCCTTCGAGCAGCTCATGAAAATGACATTCTACGGTCAGTTTGTAGCTGGAGAGGACCACCAGTCTATTCGGCCCCTGCTTCAGAAGAACAGGACATTTGGAGTGGGCGCTGTGCTCGACTACAGTGTGGAGGAAGATCTCTCTCAGGGAGAGACTGAGAGGAAAGAAATGGGGTAGGTCATTTTTTACAGTATATATTTCTGGCTCTAAAATTTAATCTGATTGAAATCATTGTAACATATATGAATGGTTGTAAGCAGTACTGACATGTCTCATTTCATTGTGTTTTGTAGCCCATTTATGAAGTCAGTGTGTTCAAAGAATTTTAATTTGTCTTATATTTGATTTGTGTTCCATGACATTTCTGAAATGTTTGTTCATTTTTGCATGATCATTTAATTAATTTTTGCATGACCATTTCCCACCTTTCTCCATCCCTTTGAATTAATCCGACTATTTTTGTTACTGTGCCTTTAAGACTTATGTAAATTACCTCCGTTCTTATTGGCTGTCTTGTATTGAGACACACTCTAAAAGCAGTCCAAGCTAAAAACAGTCCTTATTCATCTTAACTTCAGCATCGATAAGTGGTCTAAGCTGCTGTAGGCCAATTAGGTGCAAATATGTTAGTGAGAATGTTGTGACATCACGAAAACCTGAAGTCAGAACACAAAAACCTGAAATCAGAACAGCCCTTTCTTCCTTTAGTTTAAATGTATGTACTGTCTGTACCGGGTTGAACTCATGTCATGAAACAGTTTTCCATTTCAAAATGGTTTTCCACACTCTGAATCCTTTAAAAAACACTGAAAAACCACTGAAATTCTCAGATTTTTGGATCTCTTGCTTTAATGTATTGGTGTAGGTCAGAATCAACACAAATCCCCACTGTCTTGGATAACATGAACCCCACCCACAGTTTGTAGCAGCCTGGGGCAAACCGAGTGGTTTATGAGCAATTCGGCGCATGCCAGTTTGTGACATAGCATAATTCAAGAAGCTCCCCCAGGTGTTGAACTGAACAATTTTCATACTAGACTAACATGCACCATCTCAGCTGCGGTGAAACAAGAGGTAGGAAAACCGTGCGCTTGTCTGTGAATTAGCTGTGTAAATCGGGCACAGTTTGTTCAGAGCCCCGGGGCTTAGCATTAAGAAACACTTCATCTCCTCGGCGAGCGTTCTAGCACTTCACTGGATGGTAATTCGCAGCATATGTGGACGTTTTGAAGCCCTCATGGCGACAACCCCAGCAGTTATGCACCATCATGAAGATTCCCTCTGTTTTTGAATGCACACAAACAGCGTCACTCGCCAACAGGATTGGCATTGCAGATGGGTAATCCTTCTTGCCTGACTGAGTGCTAGAGACGTGGTTTGCATCAGAACTCTGTGTAGTTAACCTGCGGCTGTTGGCTGCTTTGTAATATTGTGCTTCGTGCAAAGCAATCAGGAACAGGCTGAGGTCTGGGCGGCAGTTGGAGATATAAACAGAAAGCCAGGGCCCTACTGGCTGGCGCAGTCAAGGCCCATCCCGTCCGATTGGCTGACATCTGGGCTATAAATGCGCTCACTCTTTAGGAATTCTGTCACATGGTGCGCACAAGGAGCCGTCACGGACGACTGTTTTCATTTAGAACGAGACGTTTAGGTTTCAATCCCTCAGTTCATCGTCTATTTTGGTCCGGAAGATGGGCTTTGACTGTTTTTACTTTAACAAATCTTTTTTTTGTCTGATTTATGAACAGATAGATAGATAGAGAGACAAACAGACAGAGACAGACAGATAGATAAGATAAGATAAGATAAGATAAAGTATTAGTATCACAAGTGGGAAATTTGCATTGTCACAGCAGAAAGTGGACAGAGCAAAGGGCACCAAAAATTATAAATAACAATAGAATAGAATAAAAAACATAGATCGATATATAGATAGATAGATTGATTTAGGTATGCAAAAGTTAGGCCACCCTAAACACTTTGTTCTTTATCTGAATTCATACAGATACAGTTAATACAGATTCTCTCAGTAAGTCCTTAGTAAGGCCCCCTTTGGCTGAAGTCACAGCCTCCAAATGTTTCTTGAAACCAGCTAACAGTATTTCTCCTCTAGGATTTGTTTGTCCACTTTCCTTTGCAAAAGGCTTCTCATTGAGAAATATTCATAGGCTGCATTCACTGCACAGTATATTTAACATCTAATCAGGTTTTTGATGATATTCATGTCTGGGGATGGTGAAGGCTAAGTTCAAGGTTGATTTTGCATCATTTACATTCCTGATTGTGTTTCCCTGTTGTAACTGGAGCAGATGGGTGACAAATTAAAGCACAAAGTAACATAACTTGCTTATTAAGGTTTTGGACCACCAAGAGACTCCAGAACAGATTCAGTGCATTTTTCATAGATCCTACAAGTCTCTGGAATGCTACTAGAGGGTTGGAACACCGCTCTTCAGAAAGACATATAGTCCTCAATGTGGACTATATATCTTCAGCATGAATGGACAGACTCAGCTGAATTCAGAATTCAGAACATTTTTGCACCTTATGGTGCTTTTCCATTGGCACAAGGAACCGTGCTGTACCACAAACAAATATTTTTAAATTGAAAATAAAGTGACCAAGCTATACCCAAGCTGCTTGATGACAGGGCCAAAAGTGGGCCGCAGCCGAGCTGACTGCATCACTGCTTTCTGATTGGTTCAGATGTCACTACAACATGGAAAGAGGAGATACAAAGTACAAGCACGACTATCTGTTTGGCCAGAAGTTATGTTTTGTTTTCTATGACACTAGCAAATTTATCTTTAACTCTATGAGAAATGCAAAGGTGAACCAGAGCACAGGTTAACTGGGTTAGGTTTTCAGTACATGGGTAAAGAATGCAGAGAAAAAGTAAAAATACTCACACATGACATGACTGTAAATAATAAAAGACCACAATAACAAAAGCAGCTCTGACAGAAAACTTTCCGCTGGTTGGACTCCATGGTTTTGGGACGACCGGCCATAAACTGTGTGGAGAGACTTGAATCAGAAACTCTGTTACCAGACTGAGATACACTGGAACATCAAGGTGTGCTGCAAGTTCTGTACCATCACAGTATAGTTTAGGTACAGCATGGTTCCTGTAGAACGGGGCAAAGTGTCTTTGTTTCAGTAAATGTACTGGATGGAGTGTGGAGTTCATGATGCGTTTTAAGTTAATATTTACACACTCTACTATTTCAAAACAGGTCTGTTTTATATTCACTTACCTGAGGTGCAGTCAGTCGGTCCAGATTTCTTTTCATTTGTGTTGAACTAGATCTTTGTGTCTAACAAACACTAGAAGCTGATTGTCACCCAAACGTTTTCTGTAAGTGCGTTTCCAAAACTTCTCTGGATCCCTTAAACCGCGTCCAGCTCTTCATTAAGGAGGAACAGACATGTTGACGTGGTTTAGAAAACAGTATGACTTAATGTGAGCTACAAAGGAAATCACACAACAAATACTGCTGGGCAGCCTGATGCAGAATCAATTTTTGTGACACTGACCATCATAAATATGGAAGAATCAGATCCAGGATCAGCCTTCTGCAGCCCTGGTGTTGTTTAAAATGGCTCTAAATGGTCATGACGTCTATTTTATTGCTTCCAGTAAGTCATACTGTGTCCTAAACCACATCCACATGTTTTAATAAAGAGCTGTATGCAGTTTCATCAGGTTAAGTTTATGAGCTTTGTTCACAGAAAAGATCTGAGGGATTATTGACTTCTAGTGAAGAAGTATTTTACTGATCAACGGTGATTGGCATGGCAGAATTATATGGGTTTTAATGTAAAATCCCCTATAATTAAGTTTAAACTTATGTCTGACCAAATGCCCCGTACAGTGAGATTGAACTCAGTGAACCATCTCCTTCAGAGACTGGAAGGGGGGGTGCAAAGCCCCCACAGGTCCCATAAGGTGAAGATGGCACAATGCCTTACTATGTAAGATGACCTTGAAGGCCAGACTGGAGGTGCCAAGAGGTGGAGTTAAGCAAATCAGGTGATGAAATCTTATTGGTTAAAGGGCAGACTGGCGGTGTCGAATTAATATTAATTAATGATAACTAATCCTGTAATATTGGTTGAAACAAAGAGGTGGAGTTAAGCAAATCAGGTGATACAATTTTATTGGTAGAAACAAAGAAAGATGGAGCTAAGCAAATAACATGATTAAACTTTATTGGTAGAAACAAAGAAAGGTGGAATTAAGCAAATCAGGTGATAAAACTTCACTGGTAGAAAATCGATCAGTGGGTTGTAGTAGAAAAATAGGTGTTCAATTTGAGGCCTACAAGAACTGTACAGAGAGCGGTTGGTGAGTTTCAGTTTTTCGTTCCAATTCTCCACGACACCAGGAGCTTAAGCCTAGTTCTAGACTGAACGGTATTGTGAATAAAGATTTTCCATTGAACAAGAAATAAGTCCGGGCCTAGTCTTAACCCATTTCTGAGAAATGGGACCCTAGTGTTTGTGCAACATTAGCTTCACATCCTCTGTGCTAAACGGCCAAAACACGTCTTGGCTGATTGCCTACATCCGGAACTGGAAAATTGCGTACATTTTACTTTATCCAAACTGTTCCTTTCCTTGAGCTTCTGCAGGCATTTGTTAGTCTAAATTATTCTCTAAATCCCATACTTTAAATCCCTTAGGGCTGTGTTTGTCTCTGATATGATAACACCATTATTTCATGGCTTACGACACCTTTATGTCACCGCTATGTCAATATTATGACATTTGGCTGCAGTAAATTGTACTCATTCATCGCAGCTATTGACCTTTTCTAAATGAGAGAGCAAGCAGTAGAACCCTTAAAGGTCTACTGGCTGAAATATAATGGGAACACACTGCCCACACAGAGAGGGAGAGAGAGAGTGAGAGGCAGAGAGAAGAAAAAGAGGACGAACATAAAGAGAGTTCCAATAAATCTACTTTTTCCTTGTCGCTCCTTTCACATTAGACACAGTTGACAGACATCTAAGGCACTTTAGAGAATGTCCGCTAAGGTTACACGCGGACAGATCAATGATGTGGGGTCTGAAGACCACTGCTGCATCGCCCTCTATGGACCTGAGGGGGGCGCTGGATCACCACGTGCTCCCAGCCTTGGGAAGTGAGAGGCTTCAAATGGAGCGTTTATTGGAAATGCTTTTTACGACCGCAGAAGACCCAGGCTGGCCATTGGCTAATAAAAGCTAATTTATGTTCATCATGTGTATGTGTTTTAGAGTCTCTGCCTCTATCAGTATTGCATTACTGTCCACCCCGATGGACGCAGTAACAATGTTACGCAGAAGTGAGTGCTCAGCGTTTCAGCATTACCAAGAGTGCAATATAAAGAGAATGGAGGATGTGGCGTGTGAGGATGAGTAGGCATCCACTATGCAGACCTTTCTGCTGGTCATCCTGACCAAAGCCCGCATTCCGGCGAAGCCTTCCATTGTTGTAGAACCCAGGCCCTAGCAGCTGATAAACAATATTACGTTAATTACAGGGTAAATGAGTAATCTGACAATGACTTTTGGCAATTAATCATGTAATCAATGTATTTTTTATAGGCCAATAGTAAAAAATTACAAGTACAATATTACATATACAATATTATATAAAAACAATATATGAACAATATTATATTAATAGCAGGGCATTTGTGTAATCTGATTATTGTTTTTAGCAATTAACCATGTAATCATTGTATTTTTTTCATAGGACAACGAAAAAAATATATATTTTTTTTTCCACGAGGCCAATACCTTTTGGTCACATCACCACCCTCCTTTTTGGGGGCTTTTGCCCTTTTTCAATTTATATTTAAAAATTACATATGAGGTTTTGTTCCCACAGCTATATTTGTGGAACAAAACATCCAATTTGCAGTTCATTTATAACCACACAGGCTCAATTTGGCATATATATGTGGCTTACCCACAAAATGCCCTTCAAATCCACTATGCCCAAAACAAAAGAGAAAACAGACAAGCTAGCATTTTTTGAGGTTAAGATTATTATGAAGTATTAATGTGTTCCTACGATACTGTTCAACTTTGTCATTCTTAGAGTTAGAGGTAAGATGAATTGGCTCTCTAGATATTGTGAATATTATGACTATATATTGTTTTTTGTTCAGTTTAGTTGTTTTAATCAGAATGGTCCGATTTTAAATTTGTAATTTGTTGGTTTAAACAATTATACATGACTTTTTATGATGAATGTCCTCTTTCAAGTCTGTTTAGCTGGTTTACAGTACAGAGAGTGATGCTCCTATTCCTTTGCCAACTCTATGACCCAATTTTAAACAAGTTTAAACTGTTTCTGTACATGATCTAACTCATGACGACTAAGTTTGACGACTCCACTCATTTTTGTGCTATGTGTTAAGCTTACGTAGCTTTTTGGTCACTATTGTCAAACAAGACAACTAGCTTACCCTGCTAGCACTGTTTACCACCACCTTTCAGCTCTATGACCTCTCCTTCACATGAATGTTGTTCACCAGTCTGTTTGCTGAAACATTGTTTGCCATTTTAATGTCTCACAGGGAAGTGTCTTGGCTTGGTGGACGGTGGGATTTGTGGCTGTGTCCGGCATTTAGAGATCACTGCCTAGGCGGGACATAATTTATCATAAGCTTCTATAATGTCTCTCATAGTAATTGCCATTTTCACATGATTTTAAAAAGTCATGCTTAATACAGTGCTAGAAGACCTTCTTGGACTCTGAAAATGGTCAGGAATCCACTAGAGTGTTCTAGGTTTTCTGAATCAGAATCAGAAAACTTAATTGATCCGGGAGGAAATTGCTTATATTACAACTGCACAGACTTACAGAGACAAGAAAAATATAAAATATAATATGAAGAACAAAGAAAACTCTCCAAACAAAAACTCTGAAAATACTCTGTACTAAATACATTGTTATATACACAAAATGCTGTGGTCAGTAAGATAGATGGATATAAATATTATAGATAAATAAATAAAATTACTGCTAGAGTAGTTTACGTTTTGGAGTTGTTCTCAAAATCAAGTCTATTATTTCACATAATAGTGTCACACACGATAAGATAATTGCATAAATAGTGACATATGTAATGATATATCTTTATGGAGATGTACTGAAGGGTAACATGAGATAAAGGGTAATATGAATGAATATTATCTTTTTCTCATTATTGTTGTTAGTATGCCTTATGTGTGGTGTCTAGAAGTATCTACTCTGAAGGACTGTACCACATATAAAGTTATCTAAGCACATTGCAACATGCTACTGCAAACAATCTTTCCAACCCCTCTGCTCAACTACTGATTGCCATTGCTTTGGTTGCTCGACTAGTCATTTGTCCTTGAAGGCTACAAATTGTACAACAAAGTAAAAATGCTTTGTATTAAGATTCAAGCCTTGAAAGCAAGAACATCTAACCAACTTGTTAGCAACCTGGCATAAATATGTAACACATACTCACTCATAGCAACCATAGCCTGTTTAAACTAAGATAAGACAATTCTTTATTAGTCCCGCAAGTGGGAAATCTGCATTGTTACGGCAGAAAGTGGACAGAACAAAGGTAAGAGTAGAATAGAAACTATACAACACAACAGTACAGTATAAAAAGTACACTATACAAATAATCAAACAATATAAATGTGGACGTGTTGTCACGAATCGGCCTTGTCCAGACAGAGAAGAAGAGATGGAGGCACAGGCGCAGACTTCCATAGATGATGGTGATTTATTGAACATAGAACAGAACTGGACAGAAAAGAAACGGAGACACGAGTTGGCTTTGAAGAGTAGGAGGACACAGACCGGGGAAAAGAGAGGGTGATAAATAATGTTCCAGAGTAACTAATATACAAAACCGACAAAACAAAGAACCAGTGAACAGATGGACAATCAGGACTCCTAATCTCTGTTCAGCTGTGAGTCCTTAACAGCAGGCTGGACAGAGATAGGAATGCCCACCGAGGGCATATGCAAAGTCCGAGGACGACCCCTAGTGGCCGTGGGCAGGAACCGTGACACTTGTGTGTATTGAAAACTATATATATGTATTTGTATCTATATCAATAAAGCTATATAAGTATATGTATGGATTGTACACAAAGAATGATGGCAAAAATTTAAAATATTCATATTGGCAAAAAAATATAGCGCATAGCTGCTAAAAATGCCAGTTGCTCATGTGTAACAACTTTAGAAAGATGCTTGAATTATATTTCTTTCATATAGATACAATTATTATAGATCACATATAGAACACACACATTAGTAGTTCTTCTGCTGGACAGAAGACATTTCTTCAACTACCCTGTGGGGTTACAAATATTGCAATGATAATGAAATGCAGAGCCCTCATTGATATACCACAGTAGAGCAACATCCCAAAGGTTATGAATTTAATATATGCTTGAAATATTGGTCAAATGACTTGTAACCTAGGTCATCTGAAACTCATTCCAAGGATAGAAGGGTCAAGATGTGTATTTAGAGGTTAACCAAGCATTCTGGACTTTGAAAATAAAACAAACTTTATCGGCCTACGGCAGAACCCACATGTCCATGCTTCTTCTCTACTCTCCAGTGCTTAGCATCAGAGCACTGAAGTGTTAGCTGTGCACTTGGAGCCTGTTAAAGTCAAACATGGCCACTAATGAACAGGCTTCCCCACATTTCCTTCATGTGGGAAGTTCACAGATGTCAGAATGCGCCTTGGGGGGTCGGCATGGTAGTGGTTGCTTTACTAGAGTTCAGGGAACGGCTTACATAATTCATACGCTACAGTTAAACTTTAGAGTGTGTCAGAATGTCGGCAGTGAGTGTAAGCGAAAGTGCAGAATGAGGTTTGGATTATCTATTTGAATATGGCATGAAGCCCATTAGCTCCGATGGGATGGAGATAGTTGGAGTTGAGTGCAGTAAGTGTTATATACTTGCAAAAAATGAACTATTATGTTTTTTAAATCCTTTTTTCCCCTGAAAAATTACTTTTCATAAATAAATAGTTTGAGGCTATTATGAATGTCAAACTCAAGATTGTGTTCCTTCACACTGGCCATTGTTTTTATTATTATAGTTACTTCTACACCACTTTATTTAGATGGCGTGCTATAGATTATCCATAGATCAAATTATTAACAAACCTAGTCGTGACGCACCCCTGAACTTCATGCTGTATATTTACTCAGTATTTTTCACTGTGGTCTGAAGACCCGCCTCTTCAGGCAGGGCTTAGGTTAGCACACCATGCTTCTCCAATAAGGATCCTTGGGCTTGACTCCTAATTATACATTCTACCTTTGTCACATGATTAAATTGTAAATCACTCTAGATAGGTGTTTCTGCCCGTTATGGAGTAGGATAAGGACTAGGTTTAGGATTTGGGTCGAGAATAGGATATTTTTAATTCATATAATCAAATAGTTAGCTTTGTTATCTGCCAATAGGCTGCTATTAGCTCTCTATGAAATATTAGGACTATGGCTGACACGAAGCCCCTAGTAACTCGAATAATTCCATTACAAAAAAGAGAATTTGCCGAGGCTTCGTTTAATTTATGTCACCAAAGTCCATCTATTTAAAATGTCTCTGCTATCGTATCATTCCCGCTTTGTAGACTACTGCGCTTGTTTCACACGGACTGTTGTAATTGACGCGCATTTCAAAGATTTAAGACGGCGCATTTATTTTGCTCTCTATGGAAATGGCGGAAAATGAAGATCCCGGAGTGCGTAAAGGACAGAAAATGTCTAAAGTGTGGGACCATTGTACACTGAGTAAGGCGGACAACGTGGTGCATTGTATACACGATAAAACAGACCAGGCCTACCACAACAGTACATATAACGTATGGGGAAGGCATGTTTTGAGATGTAACTTATCAGTGTGTGTGTGTGTGTGTGTGTGTGTGTGTGTGTGTGCACGCGCGTGTGTGCGCATCGCGCGCGCGGGAGGGATGGAGAGATGTAGAGTGAGATCTTGGTGCATTTGGCCTCTTGCTACTTCAACTTGCTACTATCGACTCATAACACAGCCTACAAATAATTACAAATACTGCACGTTCTAACAAGCACTAGTGTTCATATCAGTTAGCAATCGAAAAAACATGTTACCTTGTAGAGGCTCCAAGTCGCTTGGAGAACTACAGTTCACGTGAGGACGTTTTGGTTTAGGTGCTGCAGCTTTGCATTCTACTCTACCTACCGACCTCATCTGGATGCAGCCGGAAACTGAACTGTTCTGTTTAAGTTGGATTATTAGTAATACTAGAATTTTATATATATATATATATATATATATATATATAAACATTTTTTGGGGGTATTTTGTACCTTTATGCTTTTTGTTAGTCATTCTTTATTCTCAGATGGGCTATTGCAGCCCTAGTTAGGGTTCTGTGTTGAGCTGCTAGAGAGCAATGAGGCATGGACGTGAAAACTATTCACCTTGCAAACGAGGCCATACCAAAATGACATGACAAGTTATGCTTTCTTTATATCAAAAATGTGTAAAAGCAATATTAAAAGTATGTAAACAACAAAACTATTACCTAATGTTCACCTAAAAATCTAATTTGCTTCCAGTTTTGCAAATCACACACATCTCCAGTAAAATATATTTTGTCAAAGAAAGGTAATCAATGGTGGGACTTTTATAAATGGTGGAAATTGCATTTTATTATTATGAGTTATCCAAGTGTTTGGTCTATTAGCTAGAATTAATAGACCATTAGTCTATTGCAGGTAGGTCCAATCAAATGCAGGATAAAGATAAAATAAATAAATGAAAACCTCACAGGTATCCAGATAAAGTGCTACCATCATTTCCTTTAGGTTTTGTTACAAAACCACTTTTTATTCCTAAGATATTAGATATGCCGGTAAGATTAGATATGTGACTGTCAGCATACCAGAGCAGCATGATGTTTTTTTGTATATTTTGTCGCCCCATTCTGGTGAATCTCAACTGACTTGACTTGAAAATAATTGATGTTTTTCTTGTGATAACTTGCAGGGTGATAGAAACACTTCAGCAATATCTTCCCCTCTTCTTTGTCAGATCAGACGGTTTGGTATCAGAAAAGCAAAGCCCTGGTGAGTACCTCTGTTTATTCCAGCAGTTCTATGACTTAAGAGAGGATTCCCATTCTTTTTGTTTCTTCAGCGGCCCATAGTGGCAGGGAGTTCACGGCTGATCACCAGGAGAGTGTGAGGGACGCTCCTTCGTATTTCTTCGCTGATGAAGTGAAATGTGACCAGCACATGGAGACTTTCATCAAGTGCATCAAAGCATCAGGTGTGAACAGAGCAAACAGGACTAAAACACATTCTTAACGTACAGTACAGGCCTCACATACGCTACTAATCAAAGACTGAGATCCACTGTCATTTAACTGTGATTTCACAATGTAGACAGAGCTATAAACTACACAAAATACTCCTTAAAATTTGAGCTTTAAATAACATGGAGTTATTCAGTGATGAATGATGTATTTTCTAGCCATAGCTTGTGAAGATATCTGCCTTGAGATTTGACATATAGTGCTGCATTTTCCATGCAAGAAATATGAAGAAGAAGCTTCTGATTTTATGCCGCAAAGATTTGGACCAACCTTGACTTAGATATCAGGCTTCTACTCTTAATTTTAAAAGCAGAAGAAAATTTTAGGCCCTTTTAATACATTACATACATCTACTTTAATGATTTGTCGTTTTCATTTTATCTCACGTTTTTCTTACTTTAGCTTTTAATGAGTTTAGTTATTTAGTAATTGCATTATGCACATGTATTTTCACATTTTGTGTTCTCTTATATTATCTTTCTTTTCATTTTTTTTCTTTAAATACCTTTTTACCCTACCTTTTAGTTAGGTTTTATTGTCATGGGCACAAATCTTATATTTTCTTTTATATTATTTTGTATGATTTGCACTTCATCTAAAGGACTTTGAATTGCATTCAGAAACAAAATGTAGTATGTACATGTGTAATATTCTAAATATTAAGAAAATGTAGACGTTTAGACCAAAAATTGGAATGATTTCACATCCCAAGATATATCTTTTTTGTGTGTGTGAGGAGTGTTTTGCATCTCCATGTGTTTAAAACAACCTAAATGAGCTTTTCCGTCTTGATAGTAACTTGATAAGACAAAGGAATTTGTCCTTGCGGTGCACAAAGAGTGAAAGTGACCGTTCTGTCATACATGAACACACCACAGCATTCCTCTGCATTTAACCCATTCAAGAAGTGAAGCAGCGGGCAGCCAGGAACACAGCGCTTGGGGAGCGGTGTGTGGGGACGGTACCTTACTCGTGGGTATCTTAGAGGTGCTTAGCAGTCTTGGGACTCAAACCCACAACTTCCTGATTGCAGGGCTAATGCCCTAACCACTAGGCTACCAGCTGCCTCCTGCTACCAGAGCTTGAAAGGCTTCATCTGTAAAGCCGCCTTGGGTGCTTTTTTGGGTTTGACTTGGGGTGAACGGGAGGTCTTTCATGCTGTTGGTTCAAATTAAATTCAAATAAAACATTTAACAAATTCATGAAAACAGAGTCCTTGTGTTCCTGAAAGGGAACCCAATTTTGGCTTGCACTACGTCCAACAGATTACTGCAGCTGTTCTAAAGCACGCTTGTTCACTCAGGTGGAAGTTCTGAAGATGGGTTCACCGCCATTAAGATGACTGCGCTGGGACAGCCGCAGTTCCTGGTAAGAGAGGGATTTGAGCATGCAGTAGAGGTTCAGGAAGGGTTCAGATGTTCTAAGAATTTAGCTGGAAACAGTTTTGCAGCAGCCAACACCGAATGCAGTGCCTGCTCACAGCTTGTCGCTTCTTGCTCCCTCCGTGCTCTCTAGGTGCAGCTTTCCGAGGTGCTTGTGAAATGGAGACGCTTTTTCAGTTTCCTGGCAGCCAAGCAGTGTAAAGATGGCCAAGAGGTGTTGGAGCAGAAACTAGACCTGGAGCAGCTGCAGGTAGAGGACGGGGGTCATAATTAGGTCAGAACATACACTGTAGGTGTAAGGAAACTTTATTTTTAGAGCACATTTCAAGAGCAGTTAATGTACAATACAGACCTAAAAAAAACATAAATAACATTGATTAAAATAACAAATAAGAGAAATAAAACTTCCCAGAGACATATCAGAACCAGAATCAGAAAACGTTATTGATCTCGGAGGAAATTGTAATGTAATGATTGCAAGAACACACAGAGACAAGAACAATATAAAATATAAAATATAAAGTCTGAATAAAATCTAAATACAAAATCTGTAGAAAAAAAACTCAATAGGAAAATACGCTAAGCCATGTAAGTAACACAGTTGAGTGAAATCTACCCACATAGAAGGTAGTTTGGACTAAGTTATTGCACTTAGTAGAGAATCAGTAGTAATATTACATAATACAAAAGTAATAGTGACATACTCACTATGCTAATCAAGATCAGTTACATCTACCAAACTCAGGCTTGAGTTAAAAAGTACTTTTTGAACTGTTTTTTAAAAGACCAGAATAGATGGGGAGAGTCTAATACTTGGCGACAGGAGTTCCAAAGCCTTGGTGCCATAACCACAAAGGCCCCGTCATCCTTGAGTTTCAAGCCCTGTCACCCTTGAGTTTCAACTGAGTGCGCGGGATGGCTAAATAGAGCATACTGGATGACTCAAGGTGTCTGTAAGAGACTGTCGCTGGACAAGTTCAGTGATGGATGAAGGGCCCTGGCCATTCAGCTCTTTAAAAACAACGAATGAAATCTGAAACTTGATCCTAAAATCAACTGGGAGTCAGTGAGGAGTTGCCAACACTGGTTAATACACTATATGGACACAAGTATTGGGACACCTGACCTTTACACCAAAAAGGACTTTAATGACATTACATTCAAATACAGATTTTAATGTGGAGGTGGTATCCCTTTGCAGCTATAACAGCTTCCACTTTTCTTGGAAGGCTTTCCACAAGATTTTGGAGTTTCTGTGGGAATTTGCGCCCATTCATTCTGTAGAGCATTTATGAGGTCAAAAGGTCTGGCTCGCAGTCTCTGTTCCAGTTCATCTCAAAGGTGCTGGATGGGGTTGAGGTCAGGGCTCCGTGTGGGACAGTCAAGTTCTTTCACACTGAACTCCTCCAGCCACGTCTTTATGGAGCTCACTTTGTCCACTGGGACACAGTCATGCTGGAACAGAAAAGGTTCTTCCCCAAACTGTGTCCACAAAGTTGGAAGCATGGTGTTGTCCAGAATGTCTTGGTCTGCTGAAGCATTAAGATTGTCCTTCACTGGAAGTAAGGTGCCTAACCCAAACCCTGAAAAACAGGTGTGTCCCAATATTTTGTCCGTTTAGTATATGTTCCCACTTCTTTGTGTCAGTCAACAACCTTGCCTCAGCATTGTGCACTATTTGAAGACAAGCTATAGAGGACTGATTTAAACCTGCATAAAGAACATTGCAGTATTCTAGTCATGAGGAAATAAAGGCATGGATAACCTTTTACAAATCTGACAATGATAGGACCTACGTCCACATGTAAATTGCCCCTGTGATCAGATAAACTTATATAACCTTATATAAACTTATATAACCTTATATAACCAAATGCTCTGTCTGTATTGGTAAATATGCTCGAAAGTGCTCTACCCTAACAAAAATCACTAGGCCTTCCCTTGTAGATGTTGAAATGTATATCCCGGCATGGTATTACAGGACTACAGTAGATAAAGCTCCGTAGAACCAGGGCCGCTAGAGCAGATACATTTCTAAACCTATTCCTTTAAACGTATCTTTCTTGGTGTCTGAACTAACCCTAATAGACGGCAAGATAAGACCCAACATCATCCACTTTGATACAGAAGGGTGAAAATTGGCACACCTGAATATGATTTCATGCTGAATAAAACCTGATATACTGTCATTTTAGTTGGGCCTCAGGGTGCCGGCTAAATCAGGTCAAAAGACAGAACACACTGATTGACTCTGTGGGAGTCTATATTAGAATGGCAGTGTGGTGATTGCAAAATGACAGCTTTTTTAAATCTGCTGTATTATAATCTCACAGCTAATCAGGGTCTTCAGGAACATCTGAGCGTTATCAGAAGTGTCACATTTTGGAGTTCTCTGGGAGTAGGTAGATCCCCAGGCACCAGTGTGTGTGTGTGTGTGTGTGTGTGTGTGTGTGTGTGTGTGTATATGCTATATAAAACAGTAATCCCATCAGTGAAGGGCTGCTTTAGGGCTTATCTTTGGAGCTGCAATATCTCCAAATCTATCTTGTGGTGGGAATCTGGGAATTTGGAGCGTTCAGGTTCAAAGCTCACTGCAGTGCCTCCTAAACAATAAATGTGCCATTAAGGGGTTCTTTGAGTGGTGCCATCATTTTTGTTCCCAAGATCCGTTTTCTTTTTGTTTTATTTGGGATTTGTAGGATTTCAGAAGCTTTTAAGAAGCTGCTTCACACAATGTAAACATTCTTTACCAATTTAAATGTCCATCCTAGAACTTTGACATTGTTTAGGGCAGGGGTGTGGAACTCCAGTCCTGGAGGTTTTGGTGATTTCCCTGCTCAGAAACACCTGGTTCACCTCGCCAGTTAATTGTCAGGTTTAGTGAATGTGTTTGAGGAGAGGAATCATCAAACTGTACTGGACACCGGCCCTCCAGGACCGGAGTCTGACAGCCAAGGTGTAGGGATTCTTTGAATTTTTGAAAATGTTCTTTACATTCCCACAGCCCATTCCTTAAAAAAAATTCTAAAGAAATATATATATAATGAGTTAGAATCTAAAGAGAGACACACTGTAGCGACATACACACAGACTGTGTTTATAGACGGAGGCCTAGAAATATGAAGAAAGTGAACAAGCAGGCTTGCAACATGAGCCAAGAATGATAACTGACCTTCTAGAAATACACCAAGCTTTCACGCATCTTCAGAATGAATGACCAAGATGTTCTTGTATAAGATGGTGAGGACCTGTAGTTTCAGGGATGAGCAGCAGCTCAGTCTTGCTGGGATTCAGCTTCCGGCGGCGGGCTGCCACCCGACAGAGCTGTCAGCCAGACAAGCCAAGGTGCGACTGGAAACCTGGGAGTCAGAAGGAAGGAAAGGATTAGTGGAATGTCATCAGCACAGCAGTGGCACGAGAAGCCATTAGACAATGTTACATTGCCAAGAGCGTGGGTGTAAAGAGGAATAAAACATCTCCTCTTCCGCTTGCAAACGCAAATGTGGTACAGATTGAAAGTTTGACAGAATTTCCCTGCTTGTTTCAAAAAGGCCATAAGTGAGAAATAATTCATATCCAGCACTAACTGTGACTTCTGAGCTTTAATAAATACTCATTTGCACTTACCCACTCAGCTACACAGATAATGAGACTGTCTGGAAAATAAACCCTCGCAACTGTTCTACTCAAGAACAAAGTAGAAGGACATGACTAGCTCTTATATAACACAACAGATTCCTTTTTCATGAATTTACTGTACACTGCCTGCTGTTGGGACCAGGGCACTAACTCTGGTGACCTTTTTTCAGGTCAGTGCTTATTACGGTTTAGTTTTTCAAAACCAGTACTCCTGAATTTTAAATCGGTGTAAACAGAGCCTTGTCTGAAACAGACTGGGGTCGGTTGGGGTAACCAACCCCACGGTCTAAACAACTCCTTTCAAAGAGAAGTCAGAGGTTAAAGCAAAAGTAGGGAAGGCGTGGAGCTTAGAGAAAAGTTTTTTAAATGAAAATGGGGAAGAAGAAGAAAAATAAGCAAACACAAGTCACCAAGTCAGTCACCAAGGTGCTCCTTGAAGAGGTGGGCCCTCAGACGACACTTGAAGACGGTGAGGGACTCCGCAGATCTGATCGGAAGAGGGAGTTCATTCCACCACTGGGAAATCTGTAAAATATACAGAAATAAACAGAAAACTCAGTTTCATTTTTTCCTGCAAGAGCTGACATCTTGGCAAATATAACTGTTGTCTGAATATTTCTTGTTGTGTATTTTAGGCATTTTTAAAAATATAATTTAAAGCAGTAAAAGTTTCTAAAGAAGCTAATTTAGCTAATTTCACGAAATGACAAACAGACACAAAACATCAGTTTGTACATTCTGTAAAGCCTTGATTGTGGTTTCAGCAGAGACATGTGTTTCCCCTTCCAGGCATTCCTGACAGAGCTGGGAGCCAAAGGCGACATCCATAGCTGGTTCACGAATGAGAAACTGCTCTCATCAGGGTGAGGCCAGCTCTCCAGATTTGAAATATCTGTTATTACTCTACAAAAAAGAGGGTCAGTGTCATCACACCTCCAATTTTTGAATGAGCTCAAGAAAGTGCCACCACTTGCAACCCCTGAAGTGAAAACTATCATTTCAAAGATCATTTCAGAGCTTAAAATCGGATGAAATGGAGCAACAACTTCAGCCAGTTCTCCATAGTCACCTAGTCGCCGTTTCTTTTATCAAATTCAAGGGATACACAGTATTACAGCAAGTCAGGCCTAAGTGAATGCATAATTTTTTTTTAACCATCTTTTATACATTTAAAGGCTTAAATGCTTGAAATGTGTGCAATTATGTATGAATATACTCCTAGAAAAATGTGTGCAAAACTTTGTGCACTTCTGGTTGAAATAAGTGGTGAAAATACCATCTTGTACACAGAAGCCACTTCCATGCATTATAGTGTAGAATCATTTTTGCTGAATTTATTGGGAATGGAATTAAACCAAAAATGAAGCCTATGCAAGGTATGACACGTTTTAAAGTTTTGGTTTTGCCTTTTTTCCCATTAAACACTGCAAATACATTTAAATTGTGCACTAAAATTGGCAGAAAAACATTTAATTTTATTCCTTGAACAAGATGTGTTCACTCATTTTCACTTAAGAAATAAACAAAAATATGCCATTTTATATTCAAATTTTCACATTTTCAAACTGTATTTGAAATGTTTTAGTGTTGAACATGCTGAATCACAGCAACAGTGTAATCTTAATTACTGTCATTAATTACTGTCAGAAATCTGTGAAATTCCTCTATTTGTTAATGCATTTGAGCAAACCAGGTTGAAGACAATTGTGAGTTTAAATAATCCTATTTGTATTTATTTTTTCAGAAAGCAAACATTTTTGATTTGGAGCAGTTTCATAAGTGTTATTTCATAGTTCTCATATCTTCACTATGTGTCTCACCTGAGGGAAGCAGTACAAAAAAAAATAAATTAGTAATAAATAAATGAGTAGGTCTTGCTTTTTTCTCAGTAAACACTTTTCCAAAGAAAAGAAGCATGTTTCGTCACAGCAAGGTTAACAAAAATAATGATTAAAATACATTTTTGTGTTCTTCCTCACATAAGCACTATCGACATGCTGGACTGGAACAGTCTGATTGATGAGAGAATGAAGGTGTCTGATCTTCTGGTGGTGCCCAATGTTCAGGTACTGGAGGAACGAGACACTGATAATTTAAATGAAGCAGAAATTAAGTGCGATAGGTTTTGTTTTTGTGATCTAATTCCCTAAACAAACATTGGAAAAGCCCTCGGGTGATTATTAGTTGTTTTAAGCAATTATCCCGATACAGTGGTCCTGCAGTGTTGAAGAGAGGCCAGACTGTTTAGTGGAAGACTGCAATCTACAACACTGGACCACCTATTCACTCCTAATTGCTGTTTAATCGAATCACAAAATTCTTGGTCTGTCAGCCAATTAGATTCAGGATGTAAATAAAATATATATGCTTTCTGTACGCATATATATAATATAAATAGATTATGCTACATACAGAAATGCTTGGTATGATATCTGTAAGTCATGCAGCTGAATGAAAACTATTGCTATTGACACAAATGGTAAATGGTAGTTTGGAATAAGTTATTGCACTTTTAGAAAATCAGTAGTACTATTAAGTTATATATATATATATATATATATATATATATATATATCAGATAGATAGA
>JBBPCX010000040.1:4151813-4173141 GCA_037974365.1 Hydrocynus forskahlii | reverse complement strand
ACTGCTCAAAAAATTTAAGGGAACACTTAAACAACAGCATGACTTCTTTGTCCAACTCTGTCATTATGTTCCTGTCTTTCCCTCTTTTTATTTCCCTGTCATTTGCCCCTATGCTCTCTCTTTGCCAATCTCTCTCTTTCTCGCTCTCTGTCTCTCTCTCTGTTTTATATATTAGTTATATATTATTTTTTTCTCTTATATTCTCTCTCTTGTATTCTCTCTGTTTCTCTCTTCTTTGTCTAACTCTCTCTCTCTCTCTCCCTCTCTCTCTCTCTCTCTCTCTCTCATTCTCTCTCAACTCTGTCTCATTCTCTCAACTCTTTCTCTCTCCGCTCTGCTGTTTTAAGTGTTTGCTGCTGTGTGCAGGAGGATGGTGTCAGGGGTGCCACTGCACACTCTGAATTAAATCAGCATGTACTCTCCATCCAGGCATGTTGCAAAACACTCGAGTTTGGAAGCTGTGAGAGTGGTGAGGGGTTTCCTGGGGAGCCGAGCGCGGCAGGGGTCCGTACACTGAACTCCGCTCAGCCGGCCCGCCTGTCCAAACCCACTCGAGCTGGCCCTTTAAGAGCCAGGCAAATCTCCACCATAGACGCTCTCTCTCCTGAGAGAAGCAGCTGTAATCCTCCAAAACAAATAGACTCTGAGAACAGACAGAGCACTGCTGCTGCTGCATGGAGAGAGAGAGAGGGAGAGCGAGGGAGAGAGAGGGAGAGAGAGAGAGAGAGTGCAGCAGCACACATCTGTTTGTTGTCTGTGATAAATCCCCCCATGCAACCCGCCAAACGAGGAGTAAAGACGGATCACTGGTTATAAATATAGGAATGGAAAAGACGGAAAAAAGCAAGGGAGGGAGAGATGTAAAGTACGTCTGGACACATTGTTTATACTGAGCTGTGTGTATAGTGGGTTGATTAGTTTCCAAGGTCTCTCTCTCTCTCTCTCTCAATCAAAAAAAGAACCTAATTTAATTTGGCCATACATTTCTATTCCTTCAAATAGCATGGTCAGCATAGCTGACTAAAATGCAATTGTTGTTTCTATTCCCCAGCAGAAATATATTATTTCAGAGCACCTAGATGTCAGATAACCTTTACTGAGCAGTGATAAAAAAAAATCCTATTCAACCTACACGTTTTCGGCCAAAATCCCATCTTAGAACATTCAATGTGCAGGCATCAGTGAGCTTAATGGTATTTATTTGATGTAAAGACATTCTGCAAAGGAGCTTTTAGAGGCTTTAAATGCTTCAGACGTGTGGTTTCTGCCACTACTTTACATTTCTATAGCTTGAAATATTTCACATCATAACTCTCTAGCCTTTCTCGAACCTTGACCCTAACACCTTCCCCTAAACTCAACCCTAA
The DNA here is from genome assembly GCA_037974365.1 of Hydrocynus forskahlii. Classification (NCBI taxonomy): domain Eukaryota; kingdom Metazoa; phylum Chordata; class Actinopteri; order Characiformes; family Alestidae; genus Hydrocynus; species Hydrocynus forskahlii. The sequence goes on along the minus strand of JBBPCX010000040.1, from coordinate 4,171,774 downwards.
CCCTAACTTTTCCCCTAACACTTAGCATTGCCACACCTTCCCCTAACCCTTCCCTTGATGCTTACCCTAACCCAAATTCTTCCCCCAGCTCTAACCCTAATGCTAACTGTAACCCTAACCGTAATCCTTCCCCAAATCCTTTCCCCTACCCTAACTCTTACCCTACCCTACCCTAACCTTTCCCCTAAACCTATCCTTAACATCCTAATATGTTTTGGGCCAAAATTCCCAGAACACTCAATGTCCAGGGATCAGGAAGCATAGTGGTTGTTATTTCATGTAGTAATATTCTGTGAAGGAGCTTTTAGAGGCATTAAACGCTTCAGACATCTAGTTCCTACCACCACCACAGTGAACAGTTGTGACTGAACTTTGGCCCGTCCCTAAAACCATTCACCCAACCCTTTCCCTATCCTAAACCCTAACCCTTCTCCAAATGCTGTCCCCAACCCTAACACTACCTCTAACCCTTTCCCCAAACCTAACCCCTCCCGTGAACTTAAACTGAACCCTTTCGTCCAACCCTTTCATCAACGTACTTTCACCGGATAATAATATATAAACATTTGTTCATTACCTACTGAGAAGGGGGACCCAAAATAAATAGAACTGAAAGTTAATAAATGTTTATACTGAACTGTATCTACAGCAGGTTGACTAGTTTTCAAGGTTTGGACAAAAAAAAATAAAAACAGTAATGCCCCGACTCTTCTGTCACTTCCTGTTCTCTTTCTTGCTCCTTTGCTGTGCTTTGTCTTTTGTTGACATTGAACATGTGTTTTCTGTTCATATTGGATTCTGTCATGTCCCACGTGGTTTCTGTTCATGTTTTCACTCCCTGGCTCTGCCCTTGTCCTGCCACCTGTTAAGCAGTTGCCTGTCTGGTTGTAACACCACCGCATCACAGCTGTCCCTGTTTAAGCATTTTGTATTTATACCCCTGTCTGTTTGTGTGTATTTTTTGGTTGAGTGTAACCCTAACCCATGTATGTGGCTCCCAGTTCAGCCTTAATATTCATCTGTGCTTTCATGTTTTCTTTGTTTGGTACTAGATTTTAGTAAAAAAGTGCTGCATTTGTGTCATACATCTTCCACTGACCTCAATACAGCCATGCATTTCTATCCCATTAAAAGGCATAGTCAGCATGACTGACTCAACATAAAATTGTTCTTTCCATTCTCTGGCACAAAAACATTATTTCAGAGCAACTCAGATGTCAGATAAGCTTTATTGAACATTGGCAAAAAATCCTATTCATCCTACACATTTTGGGCCAAAATCTCATCTCAAAACACTGAATGTCTAGGCATCAGGGGGCATAATAGCACTTATTTAATGTAATAACATTCTGTGAAGGAGCTTTCAGAGCATCTGGTTTCTGTCACTGTGGAAAAATTCTGAATGTATGTTAGAACGAAACATTTCACAACAAAACACACTGAATGACAGCGTTTATATCTTAATCCCTGAATTTCACAGAAGTGTAAAAGCTCAGCGGATTTTCTTTAACCTATAATCAGTTTTGGTCTAAACGTTGGCCTTTCCCCTAAACCTAACCCTAAACCTAAACTTAACCCTTCCCCAAAACCTTTACTCAAATCCTTTTCCCTAACCCCTACACCCAAACTTAAACCTAAATGCTAATCTTAAACTTAACTCTTGGTACTTAACCTAATCCTATCCCTAACACAGCCACAGACTTGGAAAAGCCTTCCTTCCCACCGCCATCACTCTATAACTCCTCCCTCCTGATGCTACTTTGCTATTATATGCATCACTATCATTATATGCAAAATATTATGTGCAATAGTCTTATGACGTGAAATCACTACTTTGTGTCAATATTTTGTTTTCAATTCTGTATTCTGATTTGGAGTTGACTGGCTTTTCATCAGATTATTAACAATTTGAGTCCTAATAAATATAATCTGAAATGACTAAAGTTTCCATATTTTGACAAAATCAACACTTTTGTAAAGTGTGTCCAGCCTCATAACAGTTGCTATGGAAGAATGCATTTTGCATGAAGCATGGATTGGTCAGTTGCAACTACTGTAACATTTTTTGCTTTGTAGGTGAAAAATAAAAGCCCTCTGGTCATTTGTTTGATCGTTGGATTGCATTTGCTTTTTTCACGGTCAGTCTCAGATTTCTTAGGAGAATGAATGTGAATGTCTCGTCCTACATTACTGAGATCCACTATATCTGACGGTATCACCCGTCGCTGTGTGAAGTCTTTCTGATCATTTCTGATTATTCCATCTCAGCCAGGCATGCCGGCATGCACTCATGTAGCTGTGTGTATTTCTTTGAACTGCAAATAAATGCCACCCCTGCTTCACGGTGCAAACGATGAAGCTAACCTAACAACCCAGGCCCGTCCCTGTCTCCAGATTAGCGACAACGGCGTGTACGTGTTTTATCTCTTCCCAAACAGATGTGGGAAGTCTTTCAGCTGCCTGCGGAGCGTGTACCTCCAAAAGCATTTTAATTAACCCAGATCCCTGGATGCTTCCCTGCTAATCCCGTGTACGGAGGTCTGCATGTCCTACTATTTGTGGTCTCTCTTTACACACTCTTAGCAAGTCAACAGGCCATGGTGCTGGAGGATGGCTCATTCAGAGAGTGTCATGTATGCTAAACTGGTGCTTTTTTGGTTACAATTTAAATTAGACTTCACTTTACTGATCAAGGACACAATTTAAGTTTCGATTTTTATTGCTATATCAGTGTAGCTGGTGGGCTTTTACCTCCAAGTGCTCAACATAAGGGAGGATGAATAAAGACAATAGAGCAAATGAACAGTAGACAGTAATCCACATGGACCACTCATTGAAGCAGGACAGATAAGCAGGGTTATCAGAATTTAAAGAAAGTTTCGTACCTCAGAAATGGTCTTTTTGCATTGGAAGTGTAGAAAATATCCCATTTTAAGGCAATGTTGTGTTGTGATAATAGAATAACTTCTTATACATTATATATTTATTTTTTTATTTTTGGAACTTATAACTACTCTTATGGAATAAAAGGAGAACAGAAAACAGAATACACTTAGGGAGCTCCTGGAGGTTGTACAAAATACAAATGTGATAAATATTATAAATATTTCTGAACGCTTTTGCTTGTTTTGATACATTTGCTTTATTTTCTGACGTTATTATATTTTATCTTGAAACTTATGATACTTGAAACACGATACTACAACATAATGTTCAATTTCACTAGATGAAATTGCTTAAAACAAGTGAAATAATCCATAAATAGCCATAGTCTTGTAATATTTTTACAGCAATCTCCAAATGAAAAATGTTAAATATAAAATAAAAATATATTCTTACATTAATGAATCATACGGATTACACCTATTAAACGAGGCAAGTTAATGTTGCATATGAGCATTAAAGGTTTCACAGAACTGTATTCAGTGGACTGAGTTCTCAACTGCTGCACATGTCTTATGCTGTGACCCAGGAATTTCACCATCCACTTTATTAGAAACGCCTACACATGCTTCGACTTTATGAGGTCCACTTTCCTCATAAGTCCCCTATATCGGACTACAATTTCATGGCGCGTGGCAGTGAGTGAAGCTCTGATATTATAAGTGTATCAGGCGGGAGAGATGTTCCTCAGGTTCTATACATGTCAGTGTCACCGCCGGGTTGAACCACAAATATCCAGCCCAGAGGAGCTCTGCTTTCAGAAAATGAGCTACGAGGGACTTTCTAAGGAAGTGGTCAGTACTGTTGGTAGATATTCCAATTATAACAGAAGAGAAGCTGTAAAAATATAAGCCAGGTAGTCTAGAGAAGTAGCAAGGGCTCACTCAACAGAGCTTTCTGATCTACCACCCACTATCCAACTGTGAGGCTGAGACAAAAATAAACCCAGTGAATTTTACATGGTACTTTCCATTTCTTACAAGTAGAAACATGATTAGGAATTTGCATTTTATGTCCAGGGGCAGGTTACCTTTAAACAGTCACCTTAAATGCTCACTTATATATGCTTGAGGTCATGGATTTAGATGGATGTGCACTTGCGATATATTTTACTAGTTATGACACCACTGCAGTCATGTAGTGTTGGTCTAAGTTTTATTTTCCTTCCATGTTTTTTCCCACTGATTTTTGGTCAATGATACCTTATACTTAGCCAATTTTGCCAATTAACAAGAAACATGGCATTATTGCAGCCCTACAAATAATGAGTTTTACTTTAAACAAGAGTTTTGTTCAAGTCAACTGATACTGCACTAGTTTGAATAAATACAGCATTATGACAGATACTGTATTCTTGCGGCAGAATCACTAAGTGTGCAGAAATGCAGGTTTGTGTACCTAGATGGGTGTATCCCTCTGTGCTAGTGTCCCATGAAGTGGTTTAGACACAAAGCACTTTTTTGGACAATAGCTAAACAACTGCCAGAAATAGTCATTTTTGGAGTAGTGTCAGCCTATTGAAAAACATCAATTCAAAAATCTAACATTTCACCAGCAATATCTTTTTATGTAAAGGTTCAAACTGCACAAAGTATGTCACACAGCATCACTGCCACATTCTATGGAATTTGTCAATTCTGTAGCTCATTCATAATGTCATATAGGCACTATTTACCCAATTTCAAACAAGTCAGCCAGTACAAGTAGCTTGTGTCAGTACAAGCTACAACATGTTTTCCTCTGATCTTCTAAAATGGTTTGCTATATTTTCAAAACTGTTTGTTTACGTGACACTCACATAATTCACATTTTCAGCAAGAATACAACATAAAGAAATATCTCAGTCTGGTTTTACCACAAACACTGACACTCAGAATAACACAAATATTAATTGAATCACATTACATAGTTAAGGACCACATTACATAGTTAAAATATCCTTCATATTACCATATTCCTATAGTTTCAGTGATAGATGCTGTATGCTGAGACGTTCCGCTGCAGACTTGATACTTTCTTTGGTTTCGGATACCTAGTTGTACTTCTATTTAGGTCATTTGGCCAGATGTCATTCGCCCAGATTTGCTCCAAATTTGCCGTAAGAGGTCAAAACACAGGCTGCAGTTCTGACATGGGAGATGTGACAAGAGACATTACCTAATCATTTACATCCACGTGCACTATTTAAGTTATGCAAAGCAGTACCTAGATTCCAAAAGTAAATACAGAGAGTGTGTTAGACCAGTGTTTCTTAAATTATGGTCATATTTGTTCTGTCTTTACATGATGTTGGATATGTGTCTCTACCATTGCCTCTGGGATGTGAGTAAACATTTACTTGTACAAAGATTCTGTGTGAAAAACACTTTAAAAACTTTTAAAGCACATATTAATGCTGTCTATTAATGCTTCACACAATCTTCCATGTTGTTTACCAGCAGAGAGTGATGTCCAAACTTTTCTTCTTCAGTTCAGTGCTGGAACTATATGGGTAACATTGCTAACAGACACTAGAACTCAACAGTCAAACAGCCCAAAACATTTCCATAAAAATGCACGGCTTCCATAAAAAAACCAAGGCTTCTGCTGACCTGCTCAATCCGCATCCACATCTTCATTAAAATGGAACAGTTTGGATGTGGTTTAGTATGTGCTGTCTGAAACTATCTGTAGTCGTTTTATTATAAACACACACACATGCGCGCGCATGCACACACACACACACACAAAGACAAGAACAATACAAAATATAATATAAAGTAAATATAAACACTACAGACTATGGGGCGCCGTTTGTAAAAACAGCTTCACGAATTTAGAGGTGTCATTTTTTTATCATTTAGCGCAGCGTTCACACTATTTTCACACATTTAAAGCTAAATGTGTTAAACAGTGTTACGTTTTGGTACATTTTCTTGCTGCGTAATTGTTAAATGTTAAATTTAAATGTTAAATGTTAAATTTAAATGTTAAATCTAAATCTAAATGTTACATGTTAAATCTAAATGTTAAATCTAAATCTAACTGTAAAATGTTAAATCTAAATGTTAAATCCTCATTTAACATAATATCCCCGGCGATCCGGAGTTATTATCCGAAAACCGTTCACAAATTGCTGTGGTCAGGGAGAGATGTGTCTAGAAATTCTATAGGTAAATAAATCCGTTACTGTTGAATTAGTATACTAGTGTTTGGAGTTGTTCTCTATACTGGGTCTGTTATTGTACATAGAAGTGACATGAGTAGTCATATTGCACATGATAAGACTCTTGCATAAGTAACGATATAAGCAGTGACATAAGTGACACACGTGTTGACATAAGTAGAGACATAAGTAGTGATATTGCGTATAAAAATATTGCACATAATAATAATAAAGCTCCCAGGTAAGAGTTCTCACCCACACTGACAAGTCTTAACGTGGATAAGGCTTGAGCAGGTTAAATAAAGTAGTGGTGATGTATTTTTACAGAAACAGTTTGGGGTATTTGGGTGACTATTGACTGGTGTTTGTTAGCAGTATTGTCTTTGTAAGCTAAAGCTCTAAACTAAAGAAGCAGCATTTTGACTCTAAAAAATGTTTTGCTGACTGGCTACATCTGATGTAAGTAGAAACATGTGTACATTTAATGCTTTGCTGAACTACCGCTGTAAGACAAGTGGTTTGATTAGGTATTTATGAGCTTTCAAGAGAGTTTGACTTTGGTGCTTCACAGACTATGCAGTTTTTTTTAAAGATGTCTAATAGTAATTGAAAAACAAATCTTCGCTTGGGCTCAACAAGAGCAGCACTTGCTTTTTCCTTCTCATAGATTGCGGGCAAAAGTCATGGAGGACTGCTGACCAGGCCCATAACCCTTAAACTCAAACTATAATCCCAACCATGACTTGTCAAAAGCTGAAGTGCTTTTAGGACTAGCGCCGGAATCTTTACACCGTGCCCCAAGAGGCTAAAAAACCTTGTGGCATGTAAATTGGATTGGATTTGCGAATACTAACCTTTTCTATTCTGGTCAGATCACTTGTGTGTGGAGAGACTGACCGATGCTGAAGGCTTTTCGATTCGGATAATACTATTGATAGACGTGCATCTGGACAACGTGCATGATACTTTTAAGCGGCTATGTTTAGGGTTCTCTGGCCATGTAAGCTTTCGGTAGCATGAGGGAAAGAGATTACTGTTTCCAGTATGTGCTAAATCGCTTTAATCTAGCGAGAGCTAATGCTAATAGCACACAGCACAAACTGCAGTCTATTATGACAGAATGAGGTGCTTCAGTCAAATGCAAGAGGGCAAATGAAATGAATGGAAGTGTATTTTCAAGGCCACGACTGGGACTTTCACTGCACCATTGCGAAGGAAAGCGAGGCGTTTGGATAAGTACCTTCGTGCTCAAATTAGAAGAGAATGCGGATCTCAGTCACCTTCACTGCAGATGATTAGGCTGTTTTCACAGCACCGGAGCAAAGCACAAAACACATTGTTTACAAAAATCTTAGCCAAGCTTGCTTTCTTCCACGGTATCATCCTATTTAAATAAAGCACTGCGAGAGGAACTGGCTTGCCAAACAGTAATTATATTCCTGGATTATATGGCCCTCGCCAGCGCCATTGTTTCTTCGTAGAATGGCGGATTTGAAACGGAGCCGTTCGCGGTTGCATTTTGACGTTTTCTTCTTGCCTAGGCCTTCTTTGGGGCTTGAGGAATGGAGAAGGGTGGTCTGCTATCAGATCTGCCACAGTGACCCCCAGGAAACGCCAGCCTAGAAGAAAGTTCAGATGATGTAACGGCTTACAGCGATAATCCATAAAGATGAAGCGAACAGAGATGGAGGCTTAAAAAAGGAACAACACAGTGTGGGAACACTTTAGAATGACCTGTCACGGCTCAATGTGACCCATCTGAAAAAAAAAAACAAACTCTGCTGACTCTTGCAGGCCTGTATGAAGGAGATTAATGAGGGGGTGGGGGGGAATCATAAATTCAACCTTTTTGGTTGTTTGTTGTGTCTTGCATCTTTCCAGTCTTGTCAAATATACAGTCGTGTGTGATTATCGTTCTTTTGATGTTTTTCACAAAATGGAAATGCCATGTTAATCCCCAAGTTAAAGCTCTCCACTTATAAGGCTAAATTCAGAGGTATCCTTCATCAAAAGCCTGGGGTGATCTAATCTGAGCTTAATCTCCAGCACATATGGTCTTCTGGATGAAGGAAAAACCCAGAGCTACAAGTTATCCAATGCTGGACCACTGGAACTATCGGCAGTACAATTGTATTTTCAGTACAATTTAAAATCTGACTGGCCAAGCCACATTTGAAGCCACTATAATGCCTCTAGTAACCAGAGGTATCCTGCAATGCATCTATCTGTAATGGTTTACCGCTTCCGACATTTCTTTCAGTTTTCAGAGTTGTTTTGCTCTTTTTTTATTAATTTGTTTTTGTGACAATGGCAAGGAATAGGTGGAAATGGCTCTTTGTTAAAAGTTTGCCCATATAGCTTTAATATCTGATGGTCAGCTGGAGGACTAAAGGCTAGGAGAAACTGGTAGGGGGCTAGCAAAACTAATAACATGCCCTTATGACATTTAAAAGCAGATGGAAAACACGTGACCGTTACTTGTATTTACAGTTGGCAGCAGCAGCCACGTGGTCATATTATATCAGATTTACTCAGTTTTTGGGTTTCATTGCAGAAGATCAGAAATATTTGCTGGACATGCAGTCAAAATCAACTGCCCAAACTAAGCCTCTGGACTTCCCCAGACTTGCAGACTTGTGTGAGTAACAGAGAAAGGCTGCAGGGCTGCAGGGCTGTCTAATGCTGCCATTCATCTCAGCCGCGAGGGGGATAGTGTGAACTTTGTGTGAGCTTCCAGAAATGCTGCCTGGGTAGGAGGCTTCAGCACACTTTACTTGTGAAGTTACACATGTGATGCGAAAATGCATGTGATGACAAACAAATGAAGCATGTCTTTTGAAGTTAGCAATACAAGGTAGTCATTTTACGGCTGCACAGACAAAGAAACACAAAGACAAGAACAGTATCAAATATAGTACATGCCAAAATAAAACTCTCCAGAAATACTCTTAAAATGATTGGTACTAAATACACTATGCTGTTGTCAGCAAGACGGGAGGATATAATTACTATAGATAAATAAATAAATAAATAAATAAAATAAGTATTTTTTGGAGTTGCCCTCTCTACCAGGTCTGTTATTTGATGTAATAGTGACATAAGAAGGGATATTGCACATAATAAATACTATTGCACAAAATAAATAGTTGCACATAATAATAAGGGTTATTGCACAGATTATTGTTTGGGTGTGTTACAGTGGGAGGAGTTACAGACTGATGGCATTGACGAAGACAGATTTTCTGTTGCATTCAGTGGAGCACTTTATGTCTGTGGCTAAAAGTGCTTCTCTGTTCAACTACAGCACTGAAGTCTAGACAATGATTTCCTTTAAGCTTCGACGTTGTTGAGGTCCTCACAAACCACTGAGCCCGCACCAATATTCAATGAGCCTGCACAGATATTCAATGTCAAAAAGAAAAGTGGCTTAAAATGAAGGGTCCCTGATTATCATTTTTTATTCACATGCGGCCAGAGGCCAGAGATTTATGGAGTGCCTCGTTCCCCCAATGTCGGACATCATGCTGCGCTCTGTTTGGTGTTCCTGTATCATGTGGAACCAAAGTTATTGTAATTTTAAAAGCATGTAATAATAATCACTACTGGGTTTTTTTTCAGTGGTGTAACACGCAAATGAACGTAAACAAAAATGATCAAATTTCTTTTATTTTAGGTCTAAGAAACAAACAGAAAAACCACAAGATCTTTGAACCTGGGAGAACCCGCAGAGGTAGGGGCTCTGGAGAGCGGCTGAGTGGCGGTGCGCCGAGAAAAAGAGCAGCAAACGGCGAGCGTGTAGTAGAACAAACACAAGTTCCAGACTGTTTTACACTGTTTATCTCTTCTGAAATCAAAATTTACTAATACACTCTGAGTTCTAAGCATAAATGTTTCAAATCAAAGCATGCTTACATTATCACATCCTTCACTGCTTTGTCCTTTTTGCCAGATTTACAGAGTGCGAGAGAGTAAACCATGCACCTTAATCTGAGAACGCTCCACAAGAGAGTTAAGATTCCCACCGGGAACCTACATTTTCTCTCACACACACAGGGTATATAAGACAGAGAGAGAAACCGGAGTACTCATGGTACTGGACGGCTGGAGTTGAGTTAGGCTGGTCATGATCAGTGTCTGAGCACTGTGTGTTACCCGTTTTCTGTTCTGTTTATATCAAGAATTCCACTTCTACTTTTAGTAGCATTTCACCACCACTATATAGACAAAAAAGAAAAAAGATATATATCCTAACAGTCACGGCAGTATGTGTCACTTAAGGGTAAATTAAAAAAAAAAGCAAATCACTGTAGATGATGTTACGGTGATTTTTATCAAGGTTGAGAGGGGGTTATAAGAAGAGGTAGTAAAATGACAGCAGTGCACAACTCATGTAATATTGTTACAAAAGAGGTGGGAAATGAATAGATTTTTATGTAGGAAAAAATGATTGATTTTATACATTTGAAAGGATCAATGGTTGGCACTGCTGACTCTGTTAAATGTGATACACTGTTGCCTTCGCTGGGACTGTGATCGTTATGTTTGCTAAAAAAAGTCAACGATTCACTCTAAAATCATTACGACATGTAATGCTAAAGTGCAGTAAGCTTGCGTGAGGCTTAACTCTGTTTCACAGTAGAAAGCAATCGATGCCTTCATTTTGAAATATGCATTTTTTTTTAAAAGATGGGATATATTTATATGATGGAGAAAAACAAACAAAAAGCAGAAAACTATTACAAAAAACTGAAAAAGGTGTGAATTGTTTTCACAATGGCATGTTCTCACCTTCTCATTTTAGTCCTCATTGCTCACTTGCAGCTCAACACAGAATCACAACATTCCATACTAGTCTGTCCATCCATTATCTGATGCAATTATCCTTTACCAGGGATGCATGTGGTTCTGGAAACTATCCAAGCAGTCGTAGGTTGAAAGGCAGAAAAACTCTCTCACACACACACACACACACACACACATATATATACACACACACACACACACACAAACATACACAGTCACACCTAAGTGCAATTTAGCATTGTCAATATACCTAACGTGCATGTAAAAAACCAAAACATGTAATGTAATTTCATGTTCACTTCATGAAAATATGATTGTCTTTTTTAAAAGGACACTTGGAACTAATTGGGTTCAAATGTGTCAGCTGGTTGCACATGAACAAAATGTGTTGCATCAACATAGTTCAAACCCAAACAGAGGAAAACTTAAGACCAGTTGTTTGCGATGAATACTGTACAGCGCTCATCATGATGATGCTGTCATGAAATATTGTAAAGTGTGAAAGATTTCTGGGTTCAAATCAGTGGAATAATTAATGTGACATGTTCCACAGCAGCTAATTACTGCCTTCAGCACCAGGGACAGCCTACAACAAAATTCAGGCAGTGTCAAAGCTTGATGCAAAATCTTGCAATATGACATCTCCTGCAATGCACATCTACAGGAGGATATCTGAAGAATATGTGGGTGTCTGAGAGAGAGAGAGAGAGAGAGAGAGAGAGAGGGAGATATTAAGGTAACAACCTTTTTGCTCACAAAGTATTTGTTTATAAGAGTGTAAAGATGCATCCAAACATTGTGACATCACAACACAAATATGACAGGGTTCATCATAGGGATGTGACAAAGCACTGAATGGAGAATCAGCATTTTCATTATTATAGAAAACCGACACATTGCCTGAACACCAACTACCAGCTCCGATACACGCTGGTCCGATCAACTCCTGTACATTCACATCATAAAGACATTACAAATAAAAATAAAAAAACAGTCACACTGTCTTCATTCAGCTTTGGTTGAATATAAACTAGTGCTGAACCTGGAAGTGAATTCAATTAAACTGAACTGAATTCCATGTTATCTAGAGTCCTGTGATGGACTGTTTGAGCAGTATATTATTTGTAATATATTATTTCTGGGTGTTGTATAGCATATTTCATAAAGTGTTAAAGTCATTATGTTGATTTTACTTCAGTTAGCTAGGGGAAATAGTTTATTTTTACATTTTAAAAAATGACTATCCGCTTACAATGTAAGTGCCCAGTGGACTCCTCCGCTGTTTTAGTGATCATAGATCTGTGGGCAGAACGTCTTTATCATATAATCTGACCTGCAGCACATGCAGTGTCTCTTGCACCATTATAAGACGGTGAGGTAACTAGTAAGTAATATTTTGATTTATTCTACTTTCTTGAGTGTTTACAAGTGTGTACACTTTTACCGCTACATAAGAATATTAGAGGAGGTCATTTCATGTCCAGCATTTGGGCTGCTTGGTTGTTCATTGCATATCACCATCTTTAAGAAATAAAGGCAATAGGACCTAGAAGGTTGCCGTGCTTGGTAAGCTACTAAGTAATTAAGATGATCTGCTCTTGTACTTCTTCAAGAGTGTGTGGGGCAGCTGGTGGACTAGTGGTTAGGGCTTTGCCCCTGCGATCAGAAGGTTGTGGGTTTGAATTCTAGGACTTCTAGTGGAACCACTGAGGTACCCTTGAGCAAGGTACTGTCTCACTGCACCCTGGGCAGCCCACAGCTTCACTTGGTGAATGGGTTTAATGCAGAGAAAAAAATTCACATTGTTTACATTGTGTGGTGTTGTGTGTTCACACATGACTATAAGGGGCCACTTTACTTTACTTAGCAGCAATACTAAGTAACCATGGGTTCAGCCTGCCAAACCCACCTCTGGTCTTACTGAATGAACAATTGAAGATACATTGATTACCTAGTGGCCATAACTGACTGACTAATTGGCTATTGACTGGATTATCCATTCAGAAAATGACCAGTCTCGAAACTGGCCAATAAAACTGTCCATTTTTTCCTTGAGGGTGCATTCAGGTCAGCTTGGCCTAGTCTATGAATCTAGTTAATATTTCTCCATGGAATTCCACAGAGACTGCAGAAATGCCTGCTGTGTGAAGTTATTCAGTAAAAGGTCAATATCCAGGCCAGGAAAAACACATTATAAAACTAAAAAAAATGTGAGATGGTAAAACACGTCATATTTTTTGTGCCATTTTTATTTTTTGATCATCCCTAGTCTGAATGCAGTTTTGCAGCTACTGCTCTCCTACAACACTGCATCTTCTCCACCTGTTATAAATTGCCAACGTGTTTTTCTTGTTTTTTATCCATATTTTATTTTCCACCCGAATATATAATTTTTATATATCATTCTCTTAAGCACATGCTTTGCACAGAGTGTGGTCCTACAGACGTGTTTATATCCTGCTCTATTTGTTTTATCTGTATGTCAGGGAAGAAAGCTGTAATAATAACACCATTCCTCATCCCCTGTGTGGGCAGGCCGCACATACACCATCTCCTTTCTCCCCCTTCTATAAATTATGTTATCAGGAAAGCGGCTAGTAGCTTGCCGGTCTCTGTACAAAGCCTGGGCAGTAAATTGCATTAAAAAGAGACAGATAGGAATCACTACATGGCTAGACCGAGCCGCCAACATGACCGCGGACAGAGTGAAGTATGGTGCCGAGCCATAAAAACGGGGGAAATGGTGTGTGTTGAAAAACCCATGTCAGGAAGTTGAAACAGCTGATGGGAACCATCAAAGGGACAGTTCAGTCAAAAATGTTAATGTTGCTAACAGTACTTACAATGAATAGATATCAAAAACCACACAAGCAATATCATTCTGGCTCACATGTGTTCAAACTGGTGTCTACTACCTTACATTCGTTGTTAATGCTGATGATCAATGACCTTTTAACCTAACATAAATATTGTAATGTTAATTGGTGGATATTAGCTACGGTCATTAGCTACATTAGCACATCTGGCTCATTAAAACAAGTGATGCATTGAATTGACTTCATTTAAAAAGGTGTCAATGGGTCAAGTGTCAAATATCAAGAGTATGCATTTTTTTCACATGAATGAAAAAGATTGCAGTTAAAGGAATTTTGCAGACAATTCCTTTAACAGGGCCTGAGCTGCTTTTTTTTTTTAAAGATTTCTTTAATGATAGTTCTGGATAATGCAAGGTAGGTTTGCCCAAGCCAAAGAGCAATAGCGATGATGAATGGATGAATGATGACAGATTTCAGTAATAAATTAGTGGATTTATTGCTCAGACCCGAAAAAAGAGAAAATACAGTGTACATTCCCAGAAATGTCAAATCTGTGAAATGTCTTAAAAAGCACATGTAACATCATGTGAATAATATCAAGTCAAAGTCAAAGTGAACTTTGTCATCTCAATCATATACAGTATACAGAGAGATGAAAGGGTAACGCTCAGGTTCCACAGTGTACACACAGTGCAATAGATGTAAGATTACGACACAGTTATTGTCAACAGAAGATAATACAAAATAATACCAAATATTTTATTCACAGAGAAATGATGTGGATATCTGAATTCATTACATTTTGCAGACAATTCCTTTAACAGGGACTGAGCTGTGTGCAAACGGTGTAGCCAGGATAGCCAGGATAGCCGGTGTAAACTGTATAAAACAAGTGAATGTGATCACATGTGACATGTTATTAACACTAGAAGGGCTGACTGCGCAAATCAGAGAAAATTACCACTATTTCTCCTTGAGCTTGCGGCAAAAATCAGAAAAAAATTGGACATTTTTTTAATAATTCTTGACTAAAACGTAGTAACACAAACTAAATTGCTGGTGAAATGGGTATGGTACAGCAGTATATACCGAGAATGGCTGCGAGCGTCAATTGACGTAATGTCATCAGAATCAGAATCACGTCTATTGGCCAAGTATGTGAGAGAACACATACAGGGTGTGTGTGTGTGTGTGTGTGTGTGTGTGTGTGTGTGTATATGTGTGTGTATATATATATATATATATATATATATATATATACATGCATGCATTCATGTGTATACATACATACCTATGTACATACATACCCACACATATACACATAAAGTGTAAAAATCAACAATTCAATATAATAAACATGCAGATGAATTAGGCTACATAACCGAGTCACAATAAATCAACTACAGTAAACTAATCTGAACTGTATGTAAGATAACACAATACTGTAACTAAGTCTTTGTTTATTTATAATACAAAGTGACCTATAAAATATAATATGTTTATAAATACTATAAACATATTATCTGTACAAATAATACTTGTATACATTTGTTAATATTTATCTTTAGAAATATAAATCCAGATTACGTATTCAGATTGTAGATTGTACATTATTGTGTATTATATTGCTCAGTTCACTGTATCTTTACATATTGTAGTTGTTTTATACTGTTGTGCTTGAGGGACACCATCGACCAGAATCAAATTCCTTGTGTGTGTTCGCTCACATACTTGGCCAATAAACGCGATTCTGATTCTAATTCTGATTCTGAAATGCCGACTGGCGCTGTACGACTGGCTCTGGGTCCAAAATCCACTGGACACTTGCTGCGTTTGCTGGCTGCAGCTTGTGTGGATGTGTGCCGGCAGGCTGCAGGACTAAACGCCCGAACATCGCAGCATCGGGCATATCAAGAAGCGTCTTATGCGAAACTGGGCACACGCAGCCCAGTTGACACACGCAGCCTCTCTAGGTTTAGCTAGTTTTCAGCCTTTCTAGTGTTAATATAGTGTATATGTTTATAGTGTGTATATATATTTTAATACATATATACATTTTGGTCAAAAATGTTAACAATTAATGCCAACAATTAATAAAAGCATGACCACCAGTTTGCATTGTGCAAATAACATCATGCTACTGAAACTTATTCCGGTCTGTCTGGTTGAACATCTCCTTTAACACAGTTTGAGCTGCCTTACAGCTTTTCTGCTTGTATTTTTATTGCTTTACTAAACAGTAGGATGCTACCTGATCACTTCACTGACTACTTTCTACTTGTTGCTACAAGTACGCCGAAAAGTTGATACAGTTTAAATGGAAAATATTTTATAAATAAGGAAATTATGCATATATCATTAGTTAATAAATCATTAAATCATTAACAGTTTTTTGCTGGCTATTTTCTTTAATAATAGTTGCAAATAATGTAAGGTTTGTCCAAACCAAAGACCAAAAATGATGTTTAAATGAAGGCTGATTCAGTGATGATGATTATTGTTTTTTTCCTCTTTACTGAAAAATCTGGAATTAGGTTCTTCCATCCCCCTCTAGTCTTACTGAGTGAAAAAAGATCTAAAAATACAGTTACCGGTGTCATGATTCAGGGGCTGATTATTGGCTATTGACCTGCTCATCCATTAAAAATGGCTGGCAGCAGAACTGTCACATTAGACAGTTCATTTAAAAAATTATAGGATCACCCAGAGCATGGGGAAGACAGTCAAAAAGAGGAGTGCGCTGAATTCAAGCGTGGATTCAGGTCAACCAGGGCTAGTAGCTCAAATCTAATTTAAAGTCCATGGAACTCCATGGAATTCAGAATGCCTAATGTGTAAAAGTTATTGCGTAAATGGTCATTTTCGAGGCCAAACAAGGCGCAGTGTTAGCTTCCATTCATTGTTCGCTGCATTATATTAATGAGTGTTGTTGAACCCCTCCAGTTTGAGTCCCACAGCTCTTTTCTCATGCTTCTTCAAGCTGTATAAGATAGTATTGTCGCGTCCTTGTGACGTCGTGTGTGTGTGTGTGTGTGTGCGTGTGTGTTTGTGTGTGTGTGTTTGTGTGTGGTCGTCCGGTGCCTAGGTAACCCAGGTGAGAGCACTGAGCCATGTCCTCCTGTCTTGTGTTGAGTTTAAGTATGCTTTATTGAGAGCTTTATTGTCCGTGTCGTGTGATTGGTTGTCTGTGTCTCATCCCCGAGTACAAAGCCCAGCTGATCCGGAGGGATAGTTGTGTGGTCACCAAAGCTTCACCAAGCTCTCCACCAAGCTGCTGTTCGGGTTTGTCTTATTGTTACTCTGCACTGAAAACCTTATCTAACACCTGTGCTCCTAGAAAAGAGAAACGGACTCGTGTCACGACTGCTCCTTCTTATATCCAGCCATCGTGCTCCAGGTGGCAGCTGGAGAGCGGACTCTTACCGGGGGAACCTACACGGACTGAAGCGCCCCTTCGGCGCACACACGTGTCAGTGACAGTTTGCCCTCTCTCTGTGTCTCCACCTTGTCTTTGCGGGTGTGATTCGCTGAGCAGCCCTCACCCCGGTCTCTCCACTGTGTGTGGAACAACTCGACTGGCCACGATTGCGAGTGAGCCTAATTTCATCTAGTGTCTCTGTCAAGTAGCCGAGTCTCGTCGGGAGCCAAGACAGGATCAGTCCCTGTGTTTGTTCCTTGAGAAGCTTGTTTTCGTTTGGAGCTCTGCAAAGCTCACTCTAGTCCTTGTGTTCATTAAAAACCCTACTGGCATCTTAAGCTGTCTCCCGCAGTTGTATCCACCCTGCATGCCCGACATGACAAGCATCATGCAACACTTCTAGCTTTGGTGTTTGGTTGACCTGTTCTTGGCAGGTTTCTCCAGAATCAAAATCAGAAACCTTTACTGACCCTGGAGGAAACCACTTGTTTTACAACCGCACAGACACACAGAGACAGAGACAAGAACAACCAGTAAAAACTGGGGTATAAATGCTATTGATCATTAACTCACAATTAAGTGAAGTACTACACAAATGTATTTTATTGCACATAATAGAGATCTGTAGGATATAAGCAATATTAACATAAGTAGTGATACTGCACATGATAAGACTATTGCACATAATAAGATATTGTACATAATGATAATGTTTTGACACCTGATGAGAAAATTGTACAATATTGCACATGGTAAGACTATTGCACAAATTAAAGGCATTATAATACACATCATTATGTTATAAACAACATAGGTGAAGCTGAGATTGGGTCACAAAGAGGTTTTCTTACTTCGCTTGCACGTAAACAAGGCAAAAAATGGGCCAGTGTGCTTAGTTTTGGTGTGAAGCTGCAGAGTACGAGTCCTAATGTGACCGGGTGAGAGCTATCCAGGTCGTGTCATGTGACGTTTTCGAAGACCACCCTCTGCTGGAAGGGGAGATAATGGCCCAGCCTACAATATGAGGTGTGTGCAGTCACAATAATGCTTGCTGTGGTTTAATCCGTTTCCATTTTAAGCTTCTCTCATCGACTACTGGACAGAGATGATATTTGTTAGGACCCATGCGTGGATGCGGAGCGCTAACGGGATGTCCCGAGGATTAAAACGAAGGAGAAGGTGCACCAGATATCCCTGGCAAATGTAATAACACGACCGATGTTACAGTAGTGACAGTAAACGAGTGCCAAGAGTGCTTATGAAAAGTCCAGATTAACCTCCATTTGATCATAATTAGATGGAGCAGCGGACACAGATATACATACACACTCACACACACACACACACACACACACTGAGGATTTACGTGCTGACGCGCATACTTGTTTGGGGTCATGTTGCTCCAGCAGATTCTCCGGCGGCTTCAAATATATGAGGAAAACACAACATGGCCGGCCGTCCCCGTTACACCACAACTGGATAAGAGATACATGAGATGCCACGCAACCAGTGACACATGGTTTCTGTGTGTATAAGCCTTATAACTAAACTTATTGTTGTTTTCCGTTCAATTTAACTTCAATTACAAACTTACTCAGAAAGTTATGTAGTTAGACAGTAATAAAACAGCAATTATACATGAATGGAGGCTGTAAAAATAGTGTTATGATCACATTTTAAGTATTAAATATTTTATCAAAATATATATTTTTGGATAGATAGATAGATGGATGGATGGATAGATAGATACTGGCCAATACATTTATTTTTAAATGCCAATGCAGGTTTGCAAAACTACATACTATAATTTTCCGAATGTTTTACATTTACATTTCATTAACCTTCTGTCCCAACAGATCTGGCCTTACGCCAGTTTTTTCACCTTTTCTTTCCATTTCTTTCTATTTTGTTTTACCAATTTGCCAAATCCAAAACATAATAAAGCATCTCTTCTGCAGATCATGAGCACAGCTGTGGTATGGACTGTACACAGTCTGCTCTTTCAACCACGAGCGCAACCCTTGCATTGTTGGTCCGTGTAGTTAGTGAGTAATAGGCCTGAAGGTGTAATGGGGCTGGGAATTTATGAGGTTAATGCATGATCAGAAGAAGTGCAAGGGAGAGGAAGAAAATCTCTGTGGCTTTAAGGCCACACAAACAGCCTTATAATCGTCTTTTAACAAGATGAGTGATCAGGCCTTTTGTAGAGGTGTCAACGGCACACAATCAATGGTGGTAATTTAGCCCCCTGCAAGAGGAGGGGCCCTTCTGCTCTTCATCCGACCCCATCGTTCATCACACACACCCTCAGCATGACACAGCGCCCTTGACTACAGGCCAGGAAAAGAAAAAAAAAAAATAGAGAGGATGAAAAGAGAGCCCAGAGCAGGAACCCTAAAGTGAAAATGAATGAGAGGACATGGTGGAGAGTGTAGAGGGTTTTTTTTTCCTTTTTTTTTTTTGTGGTGGGCGCAGGTTCTGTCTGCCCACCTGAATCAGGCACGTGTCACAGCAGGAGGTCATCACGGCATACGCTGTCATCAAAACACCGACTTCAAAGGTTTGGGGTCTAATAGGTTTTTTAAAACATTTAAATACAAATGAGAATGAGGTTTGGTTGGTTAACCCTTGCTGACAGTGCAAAAAATGATAAACTGTCATCATGTGGCAAAACAGCTCATTATTATCTTTTATTTTAGGTTTTAGAAACAGACAAAAGAAAACCCAGGGGAACCTCCAGGATAGTCCCTGGTCTAGAGAGTGTCCAGGTCCAGAGATGGTCCAGAGAGTGGCTGAACTAATGAGATATATATATACACACACATACATAAATATA
>JBBPCX010000040.1:4108006-4134413 GCA_037974365.1 Hydrocynus forskahlii | reverse complement strand
AGCTGGAAAACATGGAGTGGCCAGAAGTCTCCAGACTTAAACCCCACCGAGCTGCTTTAGGATGAACTGGACAGAAGCGTGAAAGCAGAGCAGCCTATAAGTGTTGCACACTTATGGGAACTTCTGCAGTAGAGTTGGGAAGAACTTTCTGCAGAATGAACAATGACACATTGAACCGCTTGAATTTCAATCCAAAAAAAGCTGAAAAATTGTAATGTACTTCTGTGCTTTATAATCTCCAAACCTTAACTACACACACACACACACACACACACACACACACACAAATATTTCCAAATCTTAACTACACACACACACACACACATGCACACCTCCAATGTGAAACTACACACCTCCCACTTTAACTGCTAGTTATGCTTCAAGTAAACATTAATTTATTGGAGAAATGTATCAGGTTACACTGAGGTTGGAATGAGACCTAAAGGTCTGTTTGGCATTTATGTAATTGTTCTTTGAAACATTTAAAAAACAGTGTTTTTTTCTGTATACTGTGGTTTGGTAAATGCAACGCAGTGCCCCCTAGCACACATGGTAGCATCGCATGCAAGTAATTTAGCACATGCCTATGCAAATATCTCTGCATAATGCTGACTTGCAGGTGGCCTTAGAGGCATAGTTTGGCCCTAAGAATGCACCCTCACTAATGATACTGTTGAGAGCACACCAGACCATCACAAGCCATTGTTCTCTTTATTTTAGCATCAATATTTAATAACGTGGAAGGTCAACAGTTTTTGATGGATGGGACTGCACCAGCCTTAATATTCACATTGAAAATTTATTGGGCAATTTCAGTTTAGTGGGAGGTAAGATATATTGTCACCATTATGGGTTCGGAATGTTACTGTTGTACTTAGGGGTCCATCAAACTCAGCCAGCTCCCATTATGAAGTCCTGCTAAACTCTCACTGTCCATAGTCTCACCATCTGCTCTGCTCGGCAGACATAAATTAGACCTATATAACTGGATCAGATGAAATCAGTGAGGATAGCCGTGCTTCAGGCCCGGCCGTGTGTTAATTAAAGTGGACCGTGGGCGCTCTGGGGTCCGCGGCGGAGAGTGTGTGCAGCGCTGTGGGCGAGAAAGCAAGGAGTCAGCAGCGGTGTGTTTCCTCCACTCACAGTGCAAGAGAGACATTTCTATTTGCAGAATCCCACACGCATACAGACACACACACACACACACACACACACACACACACACACACTGCCAGGTGTAGGAGGCGAGTCATGAAAGAAAGCCGGTGGTACGTTTGTTGCCTCATAGGCTGCCTTCAGTCAGCAGAAAGGAGTGCATTGCCCTCCCTCCATCCCTCTCTCCCTCTTCCTCCCTCTCTCCTGTTCTGTCTCTTTCTCTACTTTCTCTCTCTCTCTCTCTGTTTAATCTATCTGTACCTCTTTTTCTTCCTATGTTTCTCCATCTATCCATCTATCCTTCTTCCTCCCTATCTGTCTTTTTCTCTCCACTTCTTTCTCTTTCTTTCTTTACCAATTCTCTCTCTCTCTCTCTCGCTCTCTCTCTCTCGCTCTCCCCCTTTGTTTAATCTCTTTGTTTTGTACTGAACCATAATCAGGAATGAAATAAGAAATGCGGCAGCGGGAGAATTTAGGGCTTTTTATAAATGTTTAAGGCCAGAAATAAGGAATAAGCGAGTAAAACTAGTCTCTCTCTCTCTCCCTACCGAGCAGATGAGAAATTTTCTGAATTTCCAGACCCCTCGAGTAAAGCCCGGCTTTAGTGTTCAAGCCGAGTAGAAACTTCACTTCACATCAGTTTTCTCTCTGATGAGACCAGACTAAGTGGTGTCAGACGAAGGCCAAGCGTGAGAAACGTTAATGGGTCTTAAAGACTCCTGCATGTTTCAGAACAGTAGGCCCTAATCTGTACGTTGGAGGGGAGACTGAACGGTGGGTTGGCGTGGTGATGGAGAAGCGCTGGAGCTCTTCAGTGTCTGCTTCTCACAGGAGACTAGCATATTTCACAGCTCACAGCACTCCTGCGCATTCGTGATATTAAACACCTTCATCATCCTGACCAAGGGCTCCGCTCGGCTCAGACCAGGGCACTGTTCGGAGCTCACAATGTGGGGAATATTCCAAAACACGCCAATATTTTCAGGCAAGCGGTGCATAAAGCCCTTGTGTCGGGACATTAAGTGTCATCTGTCCTCATATAATGTTAGTTTAATTTATCACTTCAGGAGCGTAGGCAAGAATTTTCATCTTCACAGCAGAATTAACTCCTAGTTAATTATATAGCAGTTATAATTTTTTAATAGCCACTTCTTAACTGTTCGGATTTCATGGGGTACACTTTACAATATGATTTCTTAATGAATGCTTAAGTTCTTACTAACAGGGGTATAGCCAGAACTTTTTTTACTGGTGGGCAAGTCCATTTTATTGGGGTGACACTTGATAAAAGCTGCTTAAAATCTATGGAAGATTACAGTAGCCCATTTAAAAATGCCAAAAGATTAAGTACAGTCCAGCAGTGTATACATTTGTATGGCAATATTCAATACAATATGTTTGTTTCAGTGCAATCTGAGAGAACAAAATCTTGCTTTTACATGCATTTTGTACATAAGTAATTTATACTTTGATGGTCAGTCAACCATTTTTATTTGGGCAGTGAACCATTCCTAGCACAATTGCACTCTTGTTATTAGTGGCCTGGTGGTGCATTTGATGCTGGTACGAGTGTATCACATCCGTTTCGCTGGGATTTTCAGGTCGAGAGTGGTCCATCACCAAAAAATATCCAGACAGTAAGACCTTGTGGTCAGAAAATGACCTTTGATCAAAGACTACAGGACGCAAACTGCACAACCGTCTCTGTACACCAGCAAGGTGGAGAAATAAGTGGCCACTGGGGGTATGATGTAACAACAGCAATAGGTTAAGTGTCTGTTGTGATTGTGTAACTAAACATTATGTTCTAGAAAATCCATTTAAAAAGGTTCTCTGTTGTAGTACAATGTTGTCAAGTTGGCAAAACTCTGTTAGTGAATTAGAAGTATTAGTGAATCTCTTATGTGCATACAAAATAACCCTTATAGTCGTTGAAAACGGGAGAAAAAGAAGTGAAAAACAGCTGCTATTAAACTTCAGTTAATGTCCCAGTGGAATGAGATGACATCACAATGTTTACTCAGATGCTCTCTCTCTGTATACTCTATAAAGGGGACTCGCCCCTGCGCGCTCTCTCCCTATACATTGTGGCGGTGACATGGCCAGAAAAACTGAATTTTTAAATGATCGGTACTCGGCCCCTGATCAACCTATCAAAGAGTTATGTACACAGACACTGCAGCTGATATTAATGGACTTTTTGACGTTGGAACCATGCCCATATTTAAAAAAACTGAGGAGGAGAAGAGGCACCAAAAACGGGTGAAATAAAAACAATAATAAAACTTCAGCGAAGGTGAAGGTGTGACAATTGCTAACATAGGTGTTCAACTGCACATGCAGTGCATAAAAACTCTGTTGCTAATATAATGGGACACTGTAGATCCCCAAGCTTATTGCCAAATATTGTCTAGGGGAATATAAAGCTGCCCAGCATTGGGCTGTGGAGCAGTAAAACAGCATTCTTTGAGATAATGAAGCTCCCTCCAAGCTCTGGGATGAGTTGGAGTGACATTTGTGGTGTAGAACTAATCACATTAGTTCCTGACCTTAACAGTGCTCTTGGGTCCAAATTCCCACATTAATGTTCCAAGTAAAAGCCGTTACTGCAGCAAAGAGAGGACGAAGTCCCTTATTAATACTCTTAATCCCATTCACACTTCTGTTACATTGCTATATTGTCTATTTATTGTATTATTTCTGTCAGCCCTTGCACTTTGTTCAATGCTGCTAACTGCCACCTATGCAATAATCATAATTATGGCGCTACACTAGTTGTTCTGGAAGGTTTACATCCCATTCACACTATACTGTTATGTTACATTACTGTTACATTGTTGTGATGTGTATTTATTGGTTGTCTGTAGGAGAAACGTCTCATCACACTATGTACGTGTTCACAGCTGCTGATGACAAAGTAACCATGATTCCAGGAAAAAATCTATTGTTTTCAATAGTACATTAGTCCTTCTAAAACAGGACTCTCTGTAGTGTAGAACAGAGATCTGTAGTAGACTAAGCATTCAAAGGGAAAGGGAGAGTATCTGTGTTTTTATGCCATGTTTTGGAGCAAATGTTCTTGCCAGTTACTCAGTGTTCAGCAAAATAAACGGGAAAGAACTCGTCTTTGTCAGTGACCCTGTGCCCAATTCCAGAAAAAAGTAAATCTCAGTCCAGCATGACCATGAAATCTTTCAAACTTCGCTGCAATTCACCCTTCAGTGGAACAAGCTGACCGTCTTGAAATGTTCATCTACCGTGCAGACTTAATAGGATGGTTAAGTGAATCTCTTCTGATAATGACATCCTAGGCCACACACACACACACACACACGCACGCGCACACACATCTCATGTGTGTGTGAGCTTGAGTGAGCACGTATGGCGCCACAGCAGGTCCTCTCTGCAGCTGAGAGATGGGCCGCTTGCCACAGAGAGCCATTTGTGCAGAATCTGAGCCCTCTCACTCCCGGCTGTGTGCGGAGAAAAGTGACAAAGGATCGATGGGCGTGATTAATTAACTTCTAATGAGTTCATCTGAGCGTCAGTCCTGCAAAGTTGAACATGTTAGTTTGACCTACTCCCTATCAGCCGTCTCTCTCTCTCTCTCTCTCTCTCTCTCTCTCTCCCCACTCTTTCGCACTCCTCACACTGCAGAACATAGATCGATACTCAAACGCGAACACAATGAGGTCATATGTGCTCATTTGCAGACACATGTGTGTGTTTCCGTTTCACTGGTCAGAAAACCATCAGCCGGGTTGCCACTTACGCTGTGTTCATAAAGGTGCCCTAATCAGTATTCTGTACATCATCAAACCTGGAGCACTGTATAGGACGCTATTACTGGAAACAGAAATGGCCCCTCGTCACTGTTTTCTGTATTAGACATATGGAGCACTATATAGAACATTATAATAGGAAACTAATGTTTTACTGTTACTAATGTTATATTCACTGTATTGGTGCATATTGGTGCTATATATTACTGATGCTATATTCACTGCGCTAGTGGAAATTGGTGCTAAATATTATTAATATTGATGTGTTTCATTGGTTAAGAGGTGACCAGTGTCAATGCCCACGCTCGATGTATTTTGAAATAGATAAACCAGTGCTCATTTTCTGAACAAGCTCTCTTAATCAATGCGTTTGACTTCTTGATGTGAGAGGGTCATTTTGTATTTTTGTTGACTCTTGCAGGTTGTGTTTCCTTTTTTTTTTTTTTTTGCCAACTGATTTACCATGGCCGCAAAGAGTTTGACAAGCCCCCCACAAATGTTACCATTGCTTTTAAAGGCGGCTGGCAGGCCACGACAAGTCCAAATACCAGCGAGTCCAAGACAACCCCGAGACCCCAAACATCTCAAAAACATCTCAAATATGGACTCAAGTTCACTTGAGAACTAGAGTCCTATGAAAATCAGCCTTCACTCTTATAATTGCATCATCATACAGAACAATCATGTATCTACTACTAGAATTAAATTAACTACAAAATAGCAGGTTCTGAAGAACCATATCATGCATAGGGCATCAATTCAGACACACAAGGCTAAAGGCAGTATTCAGACATTAATAAGTGTATTTGAACGTGAATGATATTTTGTACACCAACCTCAAATTTCAGATGGCATTTACTTTGTCTCCTCTCTGTTTGTTCTTTGTAAACTTTTGCAGGGAACAAGAGCCCAACCAGTCGATTGTTGTTTTCCCTAGAGTTGGCATGACATCAACCAAACTGGCAGCTGTACCAGCAAAACATCAGAAAAAATGCAGAGCCATCAGAACTATTAGCTTGTCCTCTGCTATTTCAGGTGTGGACCTAGAACATCCCAAAGCCACTCAGACTGGGTTTACTACTGAAAGTGCTCATCATAAATGCAGCAGTGAAACTTTTCTACCACCTAATTTTGGCTTTTGCACCCTCTTGGTCAATTGAAGAAGATATTTTGCTGCTATTTGGTTTTTTATTGGTCTATATGTAAGCTACAGAGGTCTTCACTGTTGCTTAAATATATACCAGTAGTCACTGTTGCTTTGTTATGCATGTTTTTTGTGATTATTTTTATTCATATGTAATTACATAGTAAGTAAATAGTTACAAAACAAACTGAATTTAATGTGCTTATAAATTCTGTTTCATAAAGTTTAAGGTCTATTCTGACTGTATTACTTTTTTCAATATTAAAAAAGGACAAAAGCATGACAAGAATATTCGTTTTCATTCAATTCAAAGCTTAAAGAAATCTGTTCATGAATATAAATGTGGACTTGAATGGGAAAAAAAATGTAGATTACAAATATGGATTTGTCAAAAAAATGTCTGAACAGTGGACCCTTGAGGAGCACATTGGTCTAAGACTTGTTCCGATCATCGGGAGATTGTAAGCTTTATCCATGTGGTGCTACAACTGTCCATAGCCGAGTGTCCAAGAGAGCACAATTGGCTTGGTTGGGTAGGATGGTCTCCCTCTCTCCCATCACTCAGAAAAGAGAGCATCTGTTAGCTGAGCCAACAGAATTGGCGTTCACTGTACTGTGTGTTAAACTGTCCAGAGACATTGTATTAGTGACAGCTCAAGAAGATAGGCTGTGTTTATTTTTGCAGTCTTTTACCAGTAACGACATTCAGTAAAAAATCATGTTTTCATGTCCTCTTTATATGTTACATGACCTGTAATGACCTGTAAATGTATCCCTTCAGAGAATCCAGGATAAGTCCATAAAACAGCCTCTTCAGCCCAACAAAACGGAAATGGACCTCAAACCACTGCCGAAATACGTGCCATAAATAGAGAAAATCTATCACAAATGCTTCATGCTGCCAAAAGGGTGTAGAAATGACCAAGCATGGGGACATTATCCCTGTCCACAGAAGGAAGCCCGAGAAAAAGAGACCCCAATGCAATAGAGATAAACGGTGGAGCAAGTGAAGGACTGCATTTGGAGTGTAGGCGCAGAGGCAGGCAGGATCGGCGTACCTGACCACTCCTGTTTTAGAGGCACACAGCAGAGTAATCTGTCTTGAGGTGAAATTAGTTAAATGCAGTCTCATCCATCATTGACTGACCTTCTATTGATCCGGTGGGCCCCTCTCTTTTAAGCTGAATTATATTATGAGAAAAAGTGAGCGAATGAATGACTCGCCATTGAGCACGCCGCCATGTTCTCCCTGCTTTCAGGTCACGATGAGGAGATCTCAGCGGGCAGGTGAAAAACGGAAATATTGTATGTCAGTATAAGCATGTTACATGTAAGGAAATGCCTTTGGAACTGTTTAACCCTTAGAACTCAGTGTATTAGTAAAATCTGATTTCAGTAAATATAAACGGTGTAAAACGTTTGTTGTGCTTCTGGCACGGATCCATGATGCTGACATTCTAAGGGTTAAGCATGCAGAGGGGTTTTGCTTCTCTTGTGAAGCTGAGATATACGGTTTTGCTCTTTTGGTCTTAAGATATGACTTGCTTTGCTATACTTGCATTTTGTGTTTCATTATTCGTGATATGTAATAGAGTTACAAAACAAACTGAATTATATGTGCTTAAAAATTCTGTTTCATAAAGTTTAAGGCCTCTTCTGACATTGTTTCTGTCTAATCTGAATATCTCATTTTCTGCTTATAGATATAAATATGGATTTGTATTGGGGAAAAAAATGGGGATTATAAATGTCCAAGTGTTACAAGTGTCCAAAAGAGCACAACTGGCTTTGGTTTCTTTGTGTGGATAGGATGGCCCTCCCTCTCCC
This sequence comes from Hydrocynus forskahlii, assembly GCA_037974365.1. Lineage (NCBI taxonomy): Eukaryota > Metazoa > Chordata > Actinopteri > Characiformes > Alestidae > Hydrocynus > Hydrocynus forskahlii. Next base: position 4,126,505 of record JBBPCX010000040.1, on the reverse strand, counting down.
CATCACTCACAAGGTGGGCATCTGTTAGCTGACCCAACAGAACAGGCGTTCCTTGTTCTCCTCCAAATGCATAACAATGTCCAGTGACCTTAGCACCAGATCAAGAAGAAGTTGTGGTGCTTCATGTAACTTGTGGGTAGCTTGTGTTCAGCCAGTGTTGGTGGTATGGACTGTGGGGGTCTTATGCAGTGGGTGGAATTGGAAACAACAAAATAGGGCTGAAAACTGGGAACAACTGAAATCAATTATTTGAAGATCAAAACATACAAAGAGGACATCTTTAAGCCATAGAGGTCTTGAGATTGTTGCTTGGCTATGCATGCAATTTAATGTATTTTTTATGTATTTTTCACAATTTAATGTATTTTAAAAGTTCTGTTTCATAAAGTTTAAGGAACTTTAAGCTGCGCCCAATAGAACTGGCATTCATCGTTCTCCTCCGAGTGTGTAACACTGTTCAATGACCTTAGCGGAAGCTCAAGAAGGAGAAGTGATGCTTCACCTAACTCTGAGGTAGCTTGTGTTCACTCAGTGTTGGTGGTATCGAGCGACTGTGGGGGTCTTATGCAGTGGGTGGAATTGGATGCGACTAAATTGGGCTGAAAATTGGGAACAATTGAAATCAATTGTTTGAAGAACAAAATGTATGAAGTGGAACTAAAGGAGCTGCAAAGGGGGGGGGGGAAGCATCAGAGTTTTGAGGCAGGGATAACGTACGGTGTCCGTCAGTACTGCGCCACTTTACATTTCACTTTTCTGCAGCTGCATTTTAATGGAGCTGAATGCACGGTCCCGCGCTGCCTACTGCTCCGCTCTCAGGCTTTCTCCAAACACAAAGTGAAAAGGCTACTTTGTTATCAGAATACCTGCAAATTCCATTTGCGGTGCGGAGCTGGGCCGCGAAGGCGTGCGCTGTCAGCCCCACGCGGGGAGCGCGGTGCGAGAGCGGGCTCTGCATGTGTTTTTGTTTTTCACTCCTCCGTGACTGGAATCAATAGCACAGCGAGCCGCGTCACTAGTCACATTAGTATTGATTCAACCCGGCGACCAGGACAGGACGACATGCAGCAAAGCCCACTCTCTACAGAACAACAACACGCTCAAACCACCAGTGGGGGAACATGCAAGAGGACAGGGAGGCAATTCGCTTAAGATTAGAGAAAATGATCAGCAGCACACTCTCTGTCCGCCCAGTCGCTGGGCTTTTACAGAGCAACTGTGAGTGGAATTGCATCTAAGTGGAATTACAGTAATAGTCGGTGAAAAATCCAATTTGCAAAGAGTTCATCTGTTTCAAATGTAATCAGCCAGCCAAGACATGTTTGATTCTGATTCTGCCTTGCACTGTTCAGAGCTACAAGGCTGATGCAGCCAACAAATAATGGAAGCTTAATTAGCAATGAGCAACGTGTAAGGCATTATGAGAAAACGTAAGGATTCATGGCACAATAAAATAGAACATTACTGTGCAAGAAGGACCAGCAAATATTTTTTAAAAACCTAAGCGTTGTCACGTCTGGTCCGGTTTGGCCCCGCCCACAAAGAAGCCCGTCACCTGAGTACTAGGCACATGGCTCTGGGCATGGCAGGGTTAATGCAAGGTTTCGGTGTGTCTGGTCGTTAGGAGTCTAGCCAACCCAGGTGTAGGTAATGGAGTGTCATTTACTTCCGGTTGGGGTTGCCAGGCACCTAACGACCTGTCTACCTGTCTTGTGTTAATTAATCTTAAGGGTCTGCGTCGTGTGATTGGGTACATGTGTGTGTGTGTGTGTGAGTGTGAAAAATGTCTGCACAGTCATAAGGAGCGGTCCAGGACACATTTCACTGCGTGTTGTACCTGTATGACTATGCATGTGACAAATAAAGAATCTTGAATCTTGAATCACCCGAGTCTTCCTGTGCGAGCTGGCTGTGGAAAGGCTTGGGGGCTTTGGAAAGGTGTCTGTGCCGACCTCTGGAAGGCTGTCTACCCGTGGACAGACGGGTTACCTCTCTCCCCTATGTTCTCTCCCTATCTCTCTCATTCAGGTGTGACGGCAGCGTGCGAGAAGGCTCCGCAGAGACCGGAGCTGGGGATTTCGGAGAAGTGTTTGCCTGCTTATGTTTTTGTGTTGAAAGCAGAGCGACAGTCCTCTGAACTCTGTTTTGGACTTTGAAATTTTGTCATTAAAGAACTTATTTGCTTTCAAGCAGCCTCCCGCGAGTATGTCTACCCCTCGCCACATGACAACAGTACTGTATATAAATAAGAGAAGGGAATGTTGTGTTAGATTCTTTGGGTGTGGTTCTAGTTTAAAAATGATGTTTTGTAAGTTGTGTAATAGGGGAAAGCAATTCTCTTTCTCCAGCACTTTATGTGTTGCATCTTACGTCTGTGGTCTGTCCACCAGTCCCTCTTTAGACCATCTCTAGGAGTTACTAACCACCGCCTGATGGAAACACCCCACAAGACCTGCCACTTCGGAGATGCTCTGATCTGGTCATCTAGCCGTTACAGTTTGGCCATTTGTCCATTTTTCAGCACATCGAGACCTGACGGTTCACTTGCTGCTTGATATCTTCCGCCCATTGACAGGTGCAACTGTAAAGAGATTACCAGTGGGATTCATTTCACTGGTTAGTGGGTTTGATGTTGTGGTTGATCAGGGTATGTGTGTATATATGTAGATATTGGTGCTGGGGAATTTAACACGCTATCACATTAACGCACTATTTACTTAACACTGACAATTATTTTATTGCGCGTTAATGCAGTTTGTTTTTCTGTGCTGACCGCTTCACCTCACTTTAACAGGGTCACTCGCTACTGAACATCATGACTGCTTCTGCTGCTCCCTGATAAAAGAAAAATGTTTCTGCTGGTACCTGTTCAGAAAAACAGGTACCAGCAGGAAGGTTCCTGATATGCTGTTCTGATCGTGGCTCTGGACCGTGGGCGCTGGTGTTCTGATGATTCATGTAGCCTTGTCGAAAAATGCTAGCAGCAGAGTCTATCGATTCATGCTACCCTGCTGAAAAATTGCTCCCTTTAAGTTTATACCGTTCATACAGTTTTTAGTCAGTTTATAACACTGTTAATGATGAGAAATGGACAAATCATATGCATAAAAGAGAAAAATATATTGTATTTAAAAAATATATATTTAATATAGCGATTCATGTGACTCTGTGGGAAAAATGCTCCCTTGAAGTTTATACAGCTACCAGTGTCCCAAGGTAGCACAGGTTTATGGGCACTGAATCCCAAGACTGTGGAACTGCACATCCACAGAAGGGCGGGGTAGCACATCTCAGTGGGTAGCATGCTTTTACAGAACGCCGCACTCTTTTTTTTTTTCTATAACCAGCTAGATAAAACATGAACGCCCTGCAGTGGCAAATAGCTTTGGTTTTATATTTGATTTGATTACATTAATGTTAAGATTTACAAGAAATATTTGAACTGCTGTTAAAAAAGGGACACTGCTGTTAAAAAGCTCCTTATTAGTTTAAAATGTTTGCCAACCAAATATTATTGCATTTTTGTTCATATAGCAGTACTTTTAAAATAAGTGTGTATGCGCGCGCGTGTGTGTGTGTGTGTGTGTGTGTGTGTGTGTGTTCAATGACTGTCATCAAATTGAAGAGAACAGTGATGACACAGATTAACACCAAAACGAATCACTGAACCAGTCTGAAACCTCACACACACACACACACACACATGCGTGCACCAACATACACTCCATGATTACCTTTTCCCAGTAACAGACCTGTAATCCTCTCCATCCATTTATGGGACATTTATTTCCGTACCATGACAGTAAAACAGTAATCTCCATTAATTCTGTTTATTTTGTTTCATATCGACCCCAGAAACATGTTATGAGGCAAGACCCTTCATCACGTTTTTCTGTAATGACCCCTTCTACCTGTCGCTGAGGGGCTTTGTGGGGTATAACCCCTTTCTATGTGCCATCCTTCATCACACTCACCCTCACCAGCGGTTTAGAGAGGTCACATTAGTTCTCTGAATCATCCATTCTCTTTATTTCGAGTTCCAGCATCACATTTTCATGACTGTTTGTGGTCTAGGGAAACAGCACAATCCCTCTCCTGTTTAACATTTACATACAGAATTTACATCATCGTCTAATTATCAGAACCTTTGGTGACGTTTTTTTTTTTTTTTTTGTATAATTCATCAAAAAAGGGTGACGTGTGTAGAGATTTTCTTACATTTTCCAGATCAAAATGAATTAAGTATTAATTCTTGTTCATCCGTCTACAATAATATGACTGTGTTAGATGGGAGGGCAGGGGGTGTTTAAATCTTCACTTGGTGCCCCCACACGACCCTTACGGGTTGACTGGTGCAGGGAACATTTGCGTTATGTGGAATTATGCGACTGAAGATGAAGAAGAGATGTATAACTGTGATTATGACCGCGAAACTCCAAGTTCAAGTGCAAAAAGGGCATCACTTAGAGTTCCAAAAAACACCACATGCTAATGTCCTAATGTTTAGAACAGATAAAAAAAATAGGCATTTATTACTGTCCTTTCGAGTTTGGCGAATCTGAGTAATACATACAATCAGATGGAAAAATGGCTAACTTAAAGATTACACTCAGCAGTCCATCCATCACGCTACAGCTGGGTGGTTAGAGCAGGGAGACTGTTTGCAAAAATATCAGCCTTCAGTATAAAACACCCTCTGAGCCAAAATGTGATGCCTGCACTTTTTTTAATTAATGGATAAACATGTTTTGCTTGTGCTGGTGATTAATGCTACATCTAAAGTTTGACTTTTAAAGATTTACTACCTTTAAAAATAAAGGGACCAAAAAGTGTTCTTGTGAGTATACTGGACTGAGCAAAAGTCTTCAGCCACTTCAGTCATTTCTTTATTTCTTGCTTCAAAAGAGCCTGACTTGTAGTCTTGAGGAACAGTTCTCCGGGCTTCCTAAAGGACTTTCAAAGACTCTCATATTCGGTTTCAGAGGAATGTTTTTTTTTTTTTTTTTAAAGCCACACAGTAACCTATGAATCATTTAAGCTAAATAAAACACATCTAACTTAAGGCCTGATCCAGTGAAGAAAAGATGATTCCAGATGATCAGTCGGTGATCAGTATACTGGTGGTGCTGAATGCTGTGTGGATGGAACTCCTTTATCTAGGCTTCTTGTATCTTTAGGCACTTTGCAGCCTGTCACAGTAAAACATTTGTTCCCTTTTCTTTAAGATAAGATAAACCTTTATGATTCTCACAAATAGGAAATTTGTCTGCTACGGCAGAAAGTGGACAATGCAAAGGTCAGAGCAGCAAAAAAATAAAAGCTATACAACATACAAATAATAAGAAAATATAAAAATAGATATATATTTATGTATGAATATGTGTGTATCTATACACACATGGTGATTTAAAGTTAATTTAAAGTAAAATATAAAGTAGGGTTTGTGAAATTTCTGCCTTGCTAAAGCTACCCCAGTAAACTGTAAGTGCTATGGCTGTGAAACTGGAGTATCTAGATTAAACAGCAGGCAAACCTGCAATTCAAACTGCAGAGATTTTGAGAATTACAGAGATTTTGCTTTTGTTACAACTAGCCTCTCACCAGCCTGTTACTATTAACCCCACTGATTGCAGGTGAAACTACTTATAATGACTAATTTAGCAAATAGTGTGCTGGGTTGTACCCCTCTACTGTTATGTGGTACCAATGTTCAGAGACAGCTAAATAAATTGTTATAAGTAGTTTCACCTGCAATCATAGAATGAAACTGCACCTGCTAGGTGCCTTATTTTTGCATAATGGGTACATGATATTTTTGTCCTCCGTACAAGGACCAGGGACAGTGAGGCAGGGCCCAACCTGAGTGTACCTGGTCGCGTATCTCACCCGCGGCAAAGGACAAATTATAAATGCTTCAGAAGCCACAGAGGAGGCCCGCTTGATTTATTGAGCCAGTTGAGGAGACTGTGGGGTTCTAATGTAACAACTGGACAGTCAAGGCCGTGCTTAGCAGATGGTAATGAATCAGGAGTTAGCGTGAGACGGGCGCTCAGGAATCTGTGTCTGAAACGAAGCAGACGGGTTCTGTAGTGAGAGAGAATGTTATTCGAGCTGGATTTATTCTTATGGGCTACCTTTGACCCGCTGCTTTGCAATGCTCATAGGTCTAACAGATGCGTTTCTGTAAAGGGTTGACTATCAAGACGCCCCTGTCTAGACAGCATAATGAAAAGGTGAGTCATCTTTTCACATGAGGTGTGGTTGAAGCCAAGGAGAAAATGCAATCATTTTTGAAGCTTCTATGTGTCTGAGCAGAAATAATTTATAATAAACAGAAAAAAGGACCCAACTTTACATAAAGTGTTTCTAATAACTGTGCAGTAACACATTAACCATACATGCAATGACAATGTATTGCAGGAACAGAGAGTATGTTCACTCATCTATTATCCTCAGGTTTTGTGTATCTTATGAAATTACGTGTGTACAACATGATACCATACATTAAGCCTGCAGCAGTTAAGCCTGCACATTATTGTTGAGGTGATAAAGGAGAGGATGGAATGTTTTCAGATTGCATTGAAAGGAAACTCCAATGTTTTCAGATTGCATTGTAGAATGCTTTTTGAACGACAGGCGTCATTTGCATACTTTATGTTGGTATAGATTTTAGCATTTAGAACTCTCCTCTGGTTCTCACACTGTCCTTAAATTTGAGTGTCTCCTCAAATTGTAAATCCCTATGAGTAAAAGTGTCTGCCAAATGAATGGATGAATGAATGAATGAAAACAGATAACCAATATAAACAGGCTTCAGACTATAAAATCTGAACTAAAAAAACTTGAAGACCTAGTTTCCTATTTTGGGTCCTCTTGGTCTACACAGTTTAGTGGTTTCCTGCTCTAACACAGTCATACAAATCTTGCAAAGGCTCATTAATGAGCTGGAGAGCAGAATCAGGTCTTTTAGAGGAGTGAGGAAAAGAAGAACAGGTGGAACCCAGGAGCATACATCTGAAAGACTGCTTGTAGTCATCACATGAAATCAATACTATAATAGTGAACAGGGTGACAATTTCCATAACCGTTTTAAAACACAAAAAGAATTCAAATTAGATGAATTCAAGCTTGAGGTATCAGTCCTCACTGACTCAGCAGAGGCATGAAGAACTGCACTGGAGTTTGTTCGGGAAACCACATATTTGATAATAGTAGTGTTTGTTGCTATAACTGGAAAATATTAGAGAGTAGCACAGAAAGCACCACTCGTCCTTCAGAACAAAGACAGCAGGAGCGAAGGAGAGACCAGTTCACTTTCTGCTTCACTAACTGGCTGGAGGAAGATCTCAAAATAAATCTTAGATTTCACCGACTGAGTGCAAACACAGTGTGCACTTTAAGAAACTGTGGGCTCTTGTAAGTAAAAGTAATTGTCTTGAAACAATGAAGAACAGTGTGAAAAATGGACATTTACGTGACCAGAAATTTCATTTTTACACTACACATTTGATTGCAACAGTTTATATCTGGTTTAGGTGTAGAGGATATTGTCAAATGTTGTAATTACAGTTTTGCTTAACTGTTACTTTTTGATTAAGTAAAGACAAACACCTGCAGAGGCTTTAATAAAGCATAAAACCGCTTTGTACACTTCAAAACCTCAAAAAACACTTGGGCCAGTTCCTTTAGTTTTACAGATAAAAAATAATCACGGTCTAAACACTTCAGACTAACTTTTCATATTTTAAGTTATTGCAAACTGTCAAATAAATGTACCACTCCTTTTTTCATTTTGAAATCAGTGTAGTTGTGATGTCACACCCATGAACACATTTACATATGGTCCAACATTTAGCCCGCAAAAGTGAAACCTGCACATACATGTTGAGGGTGACAAGGACTGTTGTTACTGCAGCAAGAGCGGAGCTTTAAAATGAGGAACAATACAGGGCAACCAATCAGAACAGAGAATATCTGCTTATTTCAGTTCATTTTTAAGGTGAAAAATTTGCTGGTGGAGAAAAATACTTCACTGAACACCTGAAATGAACAGCAGCTCTCAACACAGTAAGAAGTAAACAATGGTTCATTGAGACTGAAGAGAGAGTTATTCAAGAAAGAGAGTTAAAATAGACACAAAGAGATCAAACTTAGTCACAAGTCAGGGGAAAAAGTGCGAGGAAGAAATGGCAGTCAGTCACTCTGGAGCCTTGCACTTCACCGGCCGGGACACCACGGCTATAACAGTCCATCTAGTGCCACTGTCCCAGGACAGGGTCCTGAAACAAGGGCTGGATATCCAAATACATCAGACTAAGCGCTTGTCAGCCATGCACATTTATATTCCTTCCATAAGTGTGTCCTTTAAGTAAACCAAAAATATTATGCCGGGGAGGAGAGGCTGCAATTGTAAGCCCGATCCATTAATTTCCCTGCCAGCGGAGCTCACATTCAGCTCTGAGCGGCGAGGTGACCTTTTCCTGTTCAAGGTAAGTAGAGACGAGCGATACAGACAGATGAGACACCGGAGAGAAAATGAGAGCGTGAGGCTGAGAGTACGAAAGACAGAAAAGATAGGAACCATGTGAGAGAGAGAGAGAGAGAGAGAGAGAGAGACAGAGACAGAGAGAGAGAGATAGAGAGAGAGACAGAGACAGAGAGAGACACAGAGAGAGAGAGAGATAGAGAGAGAGAGAGAGACAGAGAGAGAGAGAGAGAGAGAGAGAGACAGACAGACAGACAGAGAGAGAGAGAGACAGAGAGAGAGAGACAGACAGAGTGAGAGACAGAGTGAGAGACAGAGAGAGAGACAGAGAGAGAGACAGAGAGAGAGAGAGAGAGAGAGAGAGAGACAGAGACAGAGACAGAGAGAGAGAGAGAGAGAGAGAGAGAGATGTTTAAAACCCTCCTAGCTTCTCCATACTTTGTAAATAGAGAGAGGGAGAGAGGGAAAGAGGGAGAGGATTGCTGTAAAAGAAGTATCTCTCCAAGGGAATAAAAGAAAACAAGACTTTCGATGCTGTTCAGTGCCGCTGCTTGTACACGCTCTTTCATCATCTTCATCTTCATTCTTCATGCAGCACATGTACTGATTGTTTCTCTTCCCATGAACTTTAAGAACTCTACAGTTATGCTCCGCATTTTGTCTATACTTAATTACATATATATCACTCAAATTATGATTTATATCACATCATTATTTATATGAAATAATATATGCATTACTTAGTATACACATTCAACGTAATTTAGACCAGTTTACAGACAGCTGGAAGTGAAAGTAATTTCCATCTACTGCCATGATGTGAATTTGATGATCACCATAGTACAGTAAATCTGAAATATTAAATAAAGCAAAAAAAGACCACTGATTTCATTCATGTTACATAATATCTGGATCATTCTATTTGTTTAAATCAATGATCAGCAATCTAACAGAAGCAACAGAACAGTGGACAAGACTTAGTGAAACGGTATCGACACAACAGGAGTATAATGGAGGAGGAGTGTGAAGCGCCTATGCAAATTCTTTAAAGCCTGCTTAATAAATGGAAAATTAAAGCGAATAAGGCAAATTTAATTAATTACAATTTCTGAATTACTCTTCATTATTTTACTTGTTTGACAATCCCACAGAAGTGCAGAGGAGGCTTTTCCTTCCACAAACAAGACTGTGCAACTGCATAATTATTAGATACTACAAGTTTTTTTTTACATTTCATTTGCATTTAGTCTAAACAGTTTTGAATGTTTACTTTTTTTTTAATGAGAAAAATTTTAATGAGAAAAAAAAAACATAGTTTTGGATAGCTCTTCCTTCTGCAAAACTATCAAATAAAAATAAAAGGATTCTGTAATTCTGGTCTGTAAATGAAAATAAATGATCTCTCCTTCTGTTTGCGAACTTTTCCCGTTTGGCTCGCTGCAGTGTGTTATGAATGAGAAATAAAAAACATTAAAGAGTGTTTGCATGTAGAGCTAAACTGAAAGGATTAGAATTATTTTGGCATAGAGGGTTTCCAGATCCCCCCTGCTGGATTTGTCTCTGGCCCTCCAGCATCCCCCCGGTTGTGCTTCAGGTGGCTCAGACGTGTGTGGACTGCCTCACACGCGTGTTAGGTTAACTATATCAAATGGCTTTGGAAAGGCGCATGAATTTACACCATTGACTGTGAGCACGGTTTGGCCTAATTGGGTCTGGGCGTATCGACTGGTCTCCTCTTGCCCGCGGTCGATCCTCCAGCTTTCCATCCAAAGGCTGGGCTCATGTTTTAAACCCTGCCTTTGGAGTCACGCACAAAGCTTCATATAAGAGTCACATGACGAACACACACACCATACACATTTTTAAATAATTTATTGTCAAGACATGGAGCTACAAAGCCTCTGCAAAAATAAGATTTAAAAATTGTTTAGATTAGCAGTGAGGTTTTTTTTTTTTTTTTCCACATTAGTGCTACTAAATATGCTAAACTGAACTAAACAGAATGAATACAAATAATATCATACAGTAAATAGTGATGCTGTGTACAGTACATCAGTGTGTTCCTTGTGGAAGTCCAGTATTATTTGTAGTTTCCATCAGAAACCAGTTTTGACTCAGTCAGTCTTTATTAAATTAAATCAGGGGCTGCTGATGGAGTTTCATGAATCCAAACACTGGCTGAACGAACTGATCCTGTGTTCTCCTCACCAGCTCACACAATATCAAGTACTTTTACAAACAAAACAAATCTGGACAAAACCAAACAAAAATGTGCACTGCTTTGTTTGCATGTATTCTAGTGTTACCCGCTAGCAGAAAGACACACTATATATTCTGAGAAAAAATGGCTTTAAACAATTTGTAAAAGATGCCTAAGACTTTTGCACAGTACTGTAGCCGTATGTGTGTAGACAAACTCTTCAGTCATAACATTAAAATACCTTCCTAATATTGTTTGGCTTTCCCTCATGCTCTAATGCATTAAAGCATGGACTCCACGCGACCTCTGAAGGTGCTGTAACTCTGCACCAGAACATAAGCAGCAGTTCCTTTAAGGCCTGTAAGTTGCGAGGAGGGGCCTCCATGGATCGAGTTTGTCCAGCACATCCCACAGAAGATCAATGGGATTAAGATCTGGGGATTTTGGAGGTCAAGCCTTACTTTTTTTTTTATCATGTTCCTTAAACCATTTCTGAAGATTTTTATAGTGTTGCAGGGAAAATGATCCTGCTATACGAGGGCACAGCCTTCAGGCAATATCATCGCTATGTGATCTGCAGCAGTGTTTAGGTAGGTGGTCTCTGTCAAAAGAACGTCCACATGAAAGCCAGGACCCAGGTTTCCCATCAGATCGTTGCCCACAGCGTCAAACTGCCTCCAACAGTTTGCCTACTTCCTCAAGAACATCCTGGTGGTCATGTGCTCACACATGGCCATCCACATGATTCCTCACTCCATGGTTCAGTTCTGAAGCTCTGTTCTGAAGTTCTGAAAGCCCATTGGTTCAGTTCTGAATGTCCATTGTTAGGGTTTTAGGAAGCGGAAAGGGGTTAGCATGGGTACTCTGACTGGTCTCCAGCTACACAGCTCCAAACACAGCAAGCTGTGATGGACTGTGTGTTCTGATACCTTTCTGTTGTAGCCAGAATGGACATTTCAGGAATTTCGTGCCACAATAGCTGTTCTGTGTGATGGGACTAAGCGAGCTAGTCATTGCTACCCAATGAGCCTTGACCTTACTCTGTCATACAGAAATGCCTATACGGCTTCTCTAATACATTTATAGGAGTGTTTTTATTTTCTTGTAGCAGTGTTTTATTCTTGCATTTTTGTTCTGAAATTATACCAAAAAAACCCCCACAAATATCCACACATTCACACAAACACATACAAATACACACGCATGCACTGCCCTGGATCAAATTTTTATCCTCTTCTCTATCCTATGGACTATCTGAAATAGCCCCACTGAGATTTCTGACTTCCAGGCATCTGTCATTGGTGCTGTTTTATTGCCCATGTTGTCCTTTGTCAGAAGCAGTGTGGGAGTGTTCCTCCTATTGGCCCGTGTTTTGTGTTACTTGATGGAGTCATAATAATGTGGCTGGACTTTATATCCTGCGCGGCGATGATGTGGTTGTACGTATGAAACCTTCGGAAGGCCAAGAACCCATAGCTGGCCACGTAATTACCTTTTTCCCTTTTACAACACGCCTCAGTGTGAAGTCTGACCTCTCCATTTTCTTCCACACCTACTTTCAGTGAAGCCTATTTTCATCGTTCTCAGAGAAAAAATACAAAGCCTGAAAATATCCTCAGTCTGCACTTAGTATGCAGGCAGATCTAGGACTTCACGAAAGCTTTGCTAATAGAGCAACCTGGGATAGTCTACAGCCAGTCTGAAACTGCGTTTCCAAATCCTGGTTGGAAACACGAAACCTTGCCAGCGCTCCTCAGAGCTTCAAAACCAAGAGCGCATTCTGAGATGCTGGTTCAGGCAGAGCTACAAAGTACATGTATAACAGGGGGTCCTCGAGTTATGAGGGACTCGACATACAACGTTTTGCTCACATGGGCAAAATAGTTTAGTGGCGCGTGGCAGAGAATACACAGAATACACAGTAACGCGGCGTATGAGTGGGGGAGTATGCTTATCTAAGCGCAAGTGCTCTGCTTGTGTTGCTTTGTTTGGCGAATTTTTTAGCCTTTATCATGGCTTCTGAACAATTTTTTTTTTTTAACGTTCATTTTTTGCCATTTTTTCTGTTACTACAGTACAGTATACAGGTACAGTACATTTATGTCCTTTTCCTTTTTCTGTGACAAAGTTGTGTTTTTATGTTCTAGATGTTACAATTGTGTTAGGACAGATTATTTACTTAGGTGTGTTTTGATTTATACCACTATCAGGGTTCCATTGCTGTTGTAGGAACGGATCTCCGTCGTAACTTGAGGACCCCCTGTACTCTTAATATTCAGACATTTCCATTTGGAATTTAATTTTATGCACATAAGTCTTCTGCACAATATTTGGGTTTGTACTGGTTTAATTATATTTAACCCTTCAGAGAGGGAGTTTTTATAACCGTTTGAATGCGAGTGGCACAGATCCGTGTCTGAAGCACAACAAAGCGTAAAATAGTCATCATACGGAAAAACAACTCCTTATTTGTAAGTCACCTTGGTTTGTGATGTTTGAGGTGTCAGAGGTCATGCTGAGCTTGGTTTTGTGCTCTGTGTCACATAGAACCAAAGTTATTATAATTTTGAGGAACATGGAATAATGAAAACCACTGCTGGGGTTTTAAAAACGGTGTCTCGCACACAAATAAACATAAAGAACAAAATTCCCAAATTTCTTTTATTTTAGGTTTTAGAAACAAACAAAAAAAACCACACAAGATCTTTGAACCCGTGAGAACTTTCAGGATAATCTCTGTTCACAAGTGGGTGGGGGAGACTTGCAGAGGAGTGCGGAGAACTTCTAAGGGTTCTAAGGGTTAACAGTTCTACCCACAAGTTTTTTGGTTTGTGTGGGTTCAAAGCAGCAATTTCAGGCAAACAGCAATACAGAAAGCAACCGACTAATGTCTCTTTAATGTTGTAAGTTCCATTAGAACTTTTGGGCATTTTTATAGTGTATGACACACTTTGCTTTTTTTCTCTATTTTTCCTAATGTCCTTTTTTCTATTTTTCCTAATGTCCTTTTTCTACCATTTTCTATCTTATTGATTTCCAGTGCATTAATGACTGTTCAAAAAGGGACCAAGGGCTGACGATTACTTGAGATACACTGTATGGGCAAAAGTATTGGAATGCCTGACTGTTGGTATGCTGAAGCTTTAGGACTGCCTTGGAAGCAAGGGGCCAAACCCAAACCCTGAAAAACTACATACAATCTCAGACACACACATACACACACGCATATAAACACATGCACACAGACATTCTATTGCCAGCCTACAACTGTGATTTTTTTTTTTGACTAACAACCCTGCATTCATGTGCAGGAGTTCTGTTTCATTACCCTGCATTAACTGTACACTTGCACATTTTTGGATCTCGATTATCTGGATCAATCTGGATAACAGCATCTGCTAAATGAATAAATGTTAATGCTAAATATCCGTGACTGCTGAAGGTTTTCTGGTTGATCAACATAAGGATTTTCTAACACCAACCTTCTGTCAGCAAATACTATGTTTTCCAACTGGAACCAAAGACAAATCTGTTTTGTATGAAATTGTTTACATGAGGATGTCATGTCTGCCACGGGAAAGGAGGACGCAGATGCAGGGAATACCAAGGGGGGGGGGGGCACGAACACCAATCACAACGCACAGACAATGGAACCTAAACAAAGCTTAACTCAGACTAACTGAACACAGGGGGTAATTACACAGGTCAACAGGTCAAAATCATCAGAGATAAGTTTCTGTGGGTTTTGTTTCATGCTGATTTCAAATCTGTGTTTAGTTTTTCCCGCGCGTACAGTTTTTGTGATGAAGCTAGTCATACAGGGTGACACAGAAAAACGGGAACTTTTGGCAAACAAATAAAAATAGAAAACATTTTTATCGCGAAAGCACGCTGTCTTCCGTTCCACTCCACCATTATTACTGAATGGTGTGATTGTTTACAGCTCACAGTCCCCCTTCCGTAGTGCCGCCAACTGTACATGGCTGCCACTATGCACCTCAAAAGTTCCCGTTTTTCTGTGTCACCCTGTATATCGCATGATAGTTGGTATAATTAGCATACAATAATCATATGCTAAGTGTTTTTGAAGAAACAGTGGAAGCTGGCTGACACTGATCATTATATCTATGCCACAGTGAGCGCCTATCTGAAAATATGGAAACAGCTGCTTGATGGGTGCCTATGCAAGTCTATTGCAAACTAAAATTTACTGCAGGTGTGTTGCCAGGTGCCGCGCAAAACCTAAACAAACCGGCATGTGGAGACGTTGGGCGTGACGAGGACTTCTCAAAACTCAGACAAGGGTTCTCGCTGCAGACGTGGCGGAGGCGGCATGGACGTGACAGAGGAGGCAGGTTCAGAAAGGAAAATGGCCACGTTATATATCGTCTCCAATAACTGTGCCATTCCATGTCAATTATGCATTTAATAATAATGTAATCATGGGTTATGTCTTATGTGTGTGTATTACTGATGAAATACAGTAGCACAGCTTATGTAATTATTATTATGTTATAACTGGATTTGGCACCTCTTCTCCAACAGTTTTTGAAATATTGGAATGGTTTCAATGTCAAAACATCTGTTAACATCTGAGGCAGTACGGTTGTGTCTAACTGGGATCAGTTAATCAGGGGCCGAGCTAATCAGAATTGATTTTTATGATCGAGTCGCCTCTGTGATATTTGGGGAGAGAGAGGACAGTTGAGTCCCCCCTCAAAATGTGTGTTGGAGTGAGAGTCTGTGACGCTATGGCTGAGGCGGCCGCAAAATGAGAAAAAGTGGAGAAACACAAATGCAAAGAAACAAACGCATAGCAAAACGCACAGCAACCTCATAAACAGATTTGAAGACACTAAAGCCTTGAAGACAGATTTGAAGACACAATTGCAACTTTAAAGCTCAGGTCAGTTATATGTGTCACTGTTTGTTGTGGTTTTATTGAAAAACAATCAGCCTATGAACAAGGCTATGTGTGCTTTCACTGGTCCTTAACCATAAATGACTTGGTAAGAGGCAGCGTGGTCACACTCAAGCGGCATCAGAAAATTGCTGTGAGCGGCATCAGAAGAGTCCACAGTGAGAATAACTCATTGCCACCAAGGGACTGTTAAACTCAACAATATAAACAAAACCTTCTGTAGACACAAATAACACAAAATATTACAGACTGGACTCATTTATCGAATATTTGTCCATTTGCCCAAACTTAAGCTGTGTTCGAAAAGTGCACTCGTTCACTCACTCACTCATTTACTACATAGTGTTTGCTATATAGGGGGGTTAACTAGTGAACAAGGGGAGGCGACGTTTAGTTCATTTCGGACACTCTGGATGTTACGCTTTTAGTAACTGTTGCTTAAATAGTACGCTGGATAATAGTTAGGTCTGATAAAGATGTTTTACAATTACCTTGGCGCAACATTGATAGTAACCTTAAAATGAATTGAGGGAAAAGTCAGGCAAGTTTAGAAAACGTTAGTTCATGCCCTGAAATGAATGATACCCGAACGTCAACGTAGCTCCACAATCACAGAGGTAAATTTGCCATGCTAAGCCTAATATCATTAAAAGAATATGTGATTTAAAAACGAAAGAATTAATACCATTGGTTCCATGGGACTTAATTCGTTACCATGACGTTATGATAAACTTGAACAACAAAACACTACTCACATTTGTGCATGACATTCTCTATTGCTGGCAACTGTACTGATATAAAGTGGAAAGAAACAAACTAGAAATATTTCTCATCATTGGAAGACCAGAAGATGACTGAATGTTCACAGCCATGCTGCGAACCCTGTACAGCAGAGCTCCTGCTTTTCAAGTCAAGCTTGATTCCTGCCGTCTGCTCAGTATTCACTTCTCTTTGAGAAACAAGTAAATAACTCCCAGTTTTGAATAGATTTTAAACATCATGCTGAAATCATAAGCAATCCTGTGGCAGGCAAGGTCACTCTCTCTGTGCCATGATTTCTTTCCTGGCTCTTTGCTTATCTGTCTTCACTTTCTCTTATTTTACAACAGCATACAGGTTCAGGATGTTTTACTAGCCGTGTCCACACTGTGATATTACCATGAAGGAAAAGCCGTGGGCTGCTCCCAGAAGAACTTGTGGGATGTAAATGGATGGTGTGGTTTCACTCACTGTATTACATGCCATGATTTGTTTGCACTATATTGTATTTATCAGCATATCTTCCTTCCCGTTGCCATCAGACTCTATAACTCCTTCTGTGTAATAGTCTTACTATGTGAAATAACACTACTTATGTCAATATTACTTTGTGGGGCAGCTGGTGGCCTAGTGGGTAGGGTGTTGCCCCTGCAGTCTGAAGGTTGTGGGTTCGAATCCCAACACTGCTAGTGTCATCACTGAGGTACTCTTGAGCAACGTACCATCCCCACTCATTCTGATATCGTTTTTAGAGCTGGATGCCACATCCAACACGACTCGGCTCATAAAGGACATTCCTAAGCGCACACATACGAAGCAGTTCAGTTTTTAGTTTGACTGCTAAATACAGTTGTTTTTAGTAACACTTTACTTCAGGACTTAATCTCACAGCATGACATATGTATTACTTATTACTAAAATTACTTCTAGAATTGGTATTAACAGTTCATGCTCATAATCACAAATGATATTGTATTGCTAGATTTTTTTTTCCATGTAACCTCCATAACTGAAGAGGTCCGTTATCTGTATTAAAACTGGAGTACAAAAGGACTTGCTATTAAATTTAATGCAATATCAACAGTAAGTAAACCATTATGTTATTGTTAGTTATTACAGTTATTATATTTAATTTTCTATATGGTTGCAGCCTCAACAAAGTTTCACTTATCAGTATACATTGGTACTTTAACTCAATTGGGACTATACAGAACAATTTCTTTTTTGGTGATGACGCTTCATACAAGTGTTATCATTGGAGTGAATGTCACTGGTATACTGTCAGTTTAGTTCTACTGGTATACCGATAGAATCTTATGTTGGAATTACTGGCATAATTGGAATATAAATACATTATTTAGTGCTTTTCACTGCATGGTGAAATAAAAGGAGATGTGATTCATCATATTAGGCTATCTTTTTCCCTTGTTCCAGGGTCCAGTTCTGATGCTCATGTGCCCATCCTAAGTGCTTTTTGCGGTGGACAGAGGTCAGCATGAGCACTCCGAACGGTCTGCATCCTCATACACACTGTGTCCTGACACCTTTCTATCATACCCAGCATGACCTTGTTGAGCAATTTGTGCTATAGTAGCTCTACTGTGAGACCAGACAAGGTAGTCTTTGCTCTATGTGAAGGATAAATAAGCCTCTAGGCGGGCCTTAGGCACCGATGTCCCGGTCTGCTGGTTACCAGCTGTTCTACCTTGGACCATATTTGGTAGGTACTAAGCAATGCACCCCACAAGAACTTCTATTTTGGACATCCTATGACCCAATCACCTAGCTATTACAGTTTGGGCCAAGTCAAAGTCACTCAGATCCTTAAATTTGTCTCTTTTTCCTTCATCCAACACACCAACAAGAATTTATCCAATCCTTTAACAGGTGGCACTGTAACAAGAAAATCAAAGTTATTCATTTCACCTGTCAGTAGTTTTAATGTTGTGACTCATGAGTGAATGTGAGCTACTGTATTAGGTACACCTGTTTGTTATATATGTGTATGTGTGTGTGTGTGTGTGTATATATAAAATAAATAAATAAATATATAAATATATATACACTACCGGTCAAAAGTTTTAGAACACCCCAGTGTTTCAAGCTTTTTTTATTGAAATTCAAACAGTTCAAG
>JBBPCX010000040.1:4084633-4098306 GCA_037974365.1 Hydrocynus forskahlii | reverse complement strand
AAAAATGGTTAAACTGGTATTCGCTCCCAGTTCTGTATGGTCAGTTTCAGGTTTCTTCTGACAGGAATGTAAAGGATATCTAGAACTAAAGTTTTTTCTTTCTTTTTTGGAACAGAAGAAAAGGATTTGCTCAATCTAATGTTTCCTTTTCTTTGAAAAATCTCATCTGTTTGCATGATAAAAATTGTAAGTTGTCTGTGCCTTGAGTTAACGGCATGTTGGACAATCACAGTCTTACTTGATGTGTCTGACATTTTTCTACCGTTAAATTACACAGCCGTTTATTTATGATGCTTTCAATTTATTTTCTTTCATAATTTTCCCTTTTTTATTACAAAACAACTATGTTTGAATTAAACGCGGTTTTCTATTGTGGGTCCAACGCTGGCACTGAACGTTTGTTTGCTTTGTGCGCCCCATCTGTAAGTGTGCTCTCAAATATCTCCAGATGGCATGTAATACCCATCATTTGGATGTTCTCTGATAGTCTTTTATTCGCCGGGCTATAATTTTCCAGCTGCCCCAAATGCAGGGTTTTTTTCAGAATGTAGAAAGTTATGCGATGCAAGAAAATTGCGGTTCGAGCCGAGCTGCTGTGGGGAAGGAGGAGGCGCTACCTTGCAAAAGTTCAAGCGATTTTGCAAAAACTCCTGGCAGAGATTAGCAGTGAAAGAAGAAGGTTTCCAAATGAACTAATTCCATTCTGAGACAGGGACTAATCGTCTTAATCTGCTGTGAAGGGAACATTACAAATTCAAATAATCTGGAGAGCGCAAGGGGTGAGGGGGCTTATGGAAATAAAAGAAAGTCACACCGGCGCTTGGGTTCGTGTCCTCACTCCATCCTCATTCCAGCATAAACCTATGACATAAGCACTGACTTCGACGAGCTGGACTCATTATTAAGCGTTTAGGGCAGGATTTCCTGGCCTAAGTAAAACTATTTAAAAAAAATAATTTCAACAACTTCCCAGCGAATTCTAATGGTCATCTCTGGTCGGGAGCATGCATAATCTAGGGAGGAGCACGCATAATCTTAGTACAGATAATTCTTCGACAATCGCCTGATGGATTGAGACTACAGACAAAATCCGGGTCCGGAGAGAGGCCGAGCAGCGGCGCGCCAAGAGAAAGATCAGCAAACGGCGTGTAGGAGAACAAACACCCGTTCTAGACTGATTTACACCGATTACATTAGTTTGAAATCAGATTTTACTGATACACTCTTGAGTTCTAAAGGTTAATGCCATCCATCCATCCATGCATCCATCCAACCAACCACCCATCTATCCATTATCTGACTCGTTTATCCTTGAACAGAGTTTCTGTGTGTGCTTGAGCCTATTCCAGCAGTCACAGGGTGAAAGTCAAAGGCCTTGAACAAGTCACCAGTTCATCACAACAGTGTGTTATTGATTCCGGATGAAATTGCTCATGTTACAACTGCACAGACAGACAGAGACCACAACAATATAAAATATAAAGTCTAAATTCAATAGAAACTCAATATAAAATACACTATGCTATATGCACATTTGTGGGGTGTAAATGTATTCTAAATACATTGATGCAGGGTTTTACCAATGTATTCTAAACACAATACATACATTTCGTGCCTTTTTCTATGAAATGCATGAACAATACCAAATAGCAACACCGACAGATGCACAATAGCACAAACCCTGTGCCACTGAAGCACCTCTGAACAGTTGTTTACAAGGCAGGCCCAGAGACGGCCCGGCCATATGGCCCTGTATCCTTACCTCACCCACTGCACAATGAGGATAAAGCAGGCTTGTGATAAGCACCCTCAGCATTTGGACAGGCTTTCTTATATCAACACTTAAGGGTGGCAATACACAGCAAAGTGAGACACATGTAGAAACGGCAAGGCACGGCAGTCAAGGGGATTACGCTACTAAAGCTGTTGATTGCTGGCTGTGTGCAAGAGCAGCCAGTTTCATATAAAAGTGCTCCCGCCTATGAATTCCATACCCAATTATATATATCATTAGATTTCTTAAAAAGACCCACAAGCTCCAAATTTCCAATTTTCTCATGTGGGAGGAAAGAAAAGCAGTATTTTCTCCGTGTCTCCTCCATGTCGATGGTGTTCCTAAGGTTTTTTTTTTTGTTCATGTTGCATTTGAAGCATGCAGAGGACAAAGGCTGGCCATCTTTTTTCAGGCAAGTTAATTCATATGGCCATGTTTAAGATTGTAATTAAAAAGGCAAATGAAATGGAAAGGTGGCAAAAGCTAAACAGAGAGCGAGAGCGAGAGAGAGCGAGAGAGAGAGAGAGAGAATCAGATATCTGTAATTACAAGTTAATGTGAACAAGCCTGCATTGTCTTTATTCCAATGAGTTAATGAGTTTTGGACAGAGCCTGAAAACAGCTCCATCATGGAAATTGTCTTTTTAGGTCTCTGTGGAGAATGAACTGCCACTGGCTCTTAATGGCAAAGGCTTCAGTACATAGACGAAAGTGTATCTGATCCCTGAACTAATGGGAAAATGGCAGGACACTGCACACCATGCCAGAGAAGGTTATCCTGGACACAGCGGCGAACATTTCGTCTGACAGGCGGGGAGGACCAATAATGTATTGGTCTACACTAAGACTCATCATATTGTCCTGATACCTAAAGCATTATCCTTATTAAAATACAAACAATGTCATTGACAGCAACAATAACATCAAGATTTTCTCATACTTTTTAATATACATGTTGCATATTAAAATCTGAATGTTACTATCCATATTTCAACAAAATGAAATGAAAGTGATTTTATTAAGCAGAAAACGGTAGGTTATGGCCTATGATCCCAATAGTAAATCCATTTTAAGGACAATTCCATTCCATAGGTTAGTGCTTATTTCTTTCTGAAGCAGTGGACATGGAAAGATTTAGTGATTTAAATCATTGTGTCACATTCTGGCATCACAAGCAAAACATGTACCCAACAACAGGTAGAACTGTTAATACAAAACCCCCCACTGAAGAGTGTTTATTTAGGAGATATGTGTGAAAGAACCAAATTAAAGGTTCTAGGAAAACCATTAAGGCGGCCAAGAAAGTTTTTTTTTTTTAAAGGTTCTTCACTCACATCCTATACATCTAAACTGGTCATTCCACGCTATTGCTCAAGAGATCCTTCGTGGCACCTTTTTATCAAGAAAGTTGACTAAGAAAAGTGACTTAGATGTCACATTATTATCAACGAAGAGCAGATTAAAGGTGAGGAGCATTTTTTTTTTACCTTAAGTGTTATAGAAAGCTAATCAAACAAGCTAAATGTTTCAAAAATCACTTTTCCACTAGATGGTACCAGCTGAACTCAGTTCTACTCACTTTTTGGCTCGTGGTACATGATTTGTTTTTCAGTGTAGTGCCTCCTCAATTTAGCTGGTGAAGCTACAACACACTGTTATGATGTCGTCATCATCAACACGACAGTGGCAGTGAAGACTTCTGAAGAAATGTTATTCTTGATTCTCTGGACGCGGTGACAATTCTGTGACCGATCGGTAGTCTAAAGCGTTCTCACGTCATGTTTTGGTACCTGCCAAGCACAATGAGGTAGATTTGAAAAATGGTACTGGTACCAGGTATGAGGCACTAGACACTGGATAATGGAAAACCAAAAATGGCGAGTAGAGCCGAGTAGAGCGGGTCCCATTGAGTGGAAAGGTGTCTATAAGGATGTGTAATTCTAAAAGGTGCTTTTATTTGCCGCACAACTGAAAGGCTCACAATACATGACATTTTTCTTGGATGTCATCCTCTGTGCTAAAAGAACCAACAAACAGCGCAGTCTTAAATGAACCACCAGGGCGGCACATTACACACCCACTTTGTCATTGTGTCCCCAGTGGAGCTCTGTCTCATTAAAGCCATTGCAATAGCTCCAGCTGATGTTTACGACTGTTCTTTTCGGCAGGCACTAAAAGCTCAGGGGTGAGCTTCCCTCAAGCACTGTAACCTAAAAATCTCTGTGTGGTCCTTTGCAACGTGTCAAAATTTTTGTCACTTGTCTGAATGGAGCTTTGCTCAGGGACGGGTTTGAATACATCTCGTCTTTTTAAAAGAAAGACATTCATCACTGACTTACAAGGCAGCTGCTGAAGGCAGACACTTCCTTTTTCATTCCGGGTTGGAGTCTCTCTTTTTTACTGATCTCCAACCCGCATATCTTGTCCACATCCTACCCTTAACAACCCCATGGAAAATCACAGGACCGCTCATAGATCAGGGTGATCCTGCGATTTCGCCATTGAAAGGATTTGGCTTTGAAATTCAACAGCGTATTTAATTTCATCATACCAATTAAACACGGGCTTGTTTCTGGTGGGTTCTCATTCCTGTCTGGACTGGAAAGGGTTGCACCTTGTGTGGTGGACATTTAATTCACCAGGGGAGAAATTAAGCTGGGAAGAGCTGAGCTTACTCTTCCCCATGTTCCTTCTCAAAAGCCAATAATAATAAAAAAAAATTTTTTTTAACTTTGGCAGAAGTAATGTGAGAAAAAGCGGTTTTGTCAAACACAGAAGATAAACGTCAGCTTTGGGGGCAACTTTATAACTTAATTCAGCCATGTAGCACTCACTGGCACTGTCATCGCAGAATCGCAATCTTCAGAACAGAAAGTGTAAGAGAAAACTCTGTTCATGGTTTTAAAAGAAATGAAATGAATATGTCACACAAGTCATACAGGGTGGTCTGATCTGAAATGAATTCTTGTAGATTCAAGTTTCTTTACCATTGTGGCGACAAGAAGCAGGGGTGGTGGTATCTTTAAGCCATCTTATCTACTGTCCAAAATGTCTGGTGAAGCTGCACATGTCTTATGACCTTTTATACTGCATGTGCTGTTGATAGTGTATCTTCTATTAACACCCTGCCTGTACCTTTTCAAGGCTTTTGTAATAAAATGTGGTGTTCCAACCAAATGTTCCCAGAGCAAATTATGCTTTTGAGAAATGTGGCTCTAAACTGGCCTTTCCACAAAACCAAAACTGCCACTGTGCTTCCCATTCGAGGATTTAGAATAACATAAAAGCTTGCCTGATATCCAATTGAACAAAGAACATTAAAGTTTAAAAGCTTTTAAATGGCCAGGCTTTAAACAATTTAGTGTTCATTAGTGTTTATCACCTTCTTATGTAATGTTTCAAGTGAGTCATGGTTTATGACTCACTGAGGCTGCATAGTTGACTTTTATGATTAAAGCTACAATAACATACTTCAGCGTGAAGTTGCAAAGTGAAGTTTTGTAAAGCACTAAAGTAAACCTCTTTAAATCCTTGGCAGACTGTGCAGAAACCAAAAGTTTCAGAACCCATAAGAAATCTAGAATGACAAGGACATGATGTACACAGATCGACTCTAACTTTACACCACCTGTCTAATATTGCGTAGGTTCCCCTCATGCCACCAAAACGGCCTCGATCCGTTGAGGCCTGGACTCCACAAGACTTCTGAAGGTGTGCTGTGGTATCTGGCACCAAGAGTTTACCGGCAGATCCTCTAAATCCTGTGATTTGTGAGGTGTGACCTCCTTGGATCAGCCTAGTTTGTTCAGCACATCCCACAGATACTTGATCGGACTGAGATCTGAGGAATTTTTAAGCCAGGTCAGCACCTTCAGACTGTTCCTGAACAATGTTACAAAGTGTTGTAGGGTCCATTATCCAGCTGAAAGAGGCCACTGACATTAGAGAATACTATTGCAATGAAGGGGTGTTCTTGGTTTGCAACGGGTGTTTAGGTAGGTGGTCCATGTCAAAGCAACATCCACATGAACGTGGGACTCAAGGTTTCCCAGTAGATCATTGTCCGGAGCATCAGGCTGCCTCTGTTAGCCTGTTTTGTTCCCATAGGGCACCCTGAGGCCATCTCCACCCCAGGTAAGTGACACATTCAAATCTGACAGTCAACATTTCATGCATCAGTGAGCTTTAGGTGCCCACAGCCCTGTCGCTGGTTCACTCATTGTCCTTCTTTGGACCATCCTTGCAAGGTACTGACCACTACATACTGGGAACACCCCACGAGACCTCCCAGTTTGGCCCTTGCCAAAGCCGCTCAGATCTTTCCACGTGCTCAGGTTATTCACTTCACCTGTCAGTGGTTTTAATGATGTGAACGGTATATGTAATCCACTAAATAAAGACCTTGACTCTCTGATGCAAGGTGGATTCCAGCTTTAGTCAGAAGCTCCACTTGTTTTGAAGATTCTGTCTGAACTAAAGTGGGTTTCCAAGGATCTTTGAATCATGCAGTCCTTTCAACTATAAAGATTCTTCAGACTCAATCAGAGGACGGTCCATCAAATGAATGAAGAGGCTCTCCTACATCATTGCTCTTAAGAACTATTTCAGGCACCTTTATTGTTAACAGTATACAGATAATTCCAGCCGGAAGAGTGAATTCAGCACTGTAGGTGTGAAGCGAACACTGGGTATTCTGATAATGACCGAATGTATTAACAGCGGCTCGGGTTCTCGGGGTCAGAGCGAGCACGGTCTGCCCTGTGAGTCATTCAGCATCAACTCAGGTTAAAGGCCAGAGTACTGACACGGAAGTTTTCTGGTTTGTTGCTTTGTTAGTCGTCAGCAAAATGGACACTAACAGAGTCTGGGACGATCCAGAATGGCACAATTAGTTCCACA
This sequence comes from Hydrocynus forskahlii, assembly GCA_037974365.1. NCBI lineage: Eukaryota > Metazoa > Chordata > Actinopteri > Characiformes > Alestidae > Hydrocynus > Hydrocynus forskahlii. The sequence goes on along the minus strand of JBBPCX010000040.1, from coordinate 4,091,633 downwards.
TACATGGCTCATTTTAAGCACAGTACCTCTTAAAGACTTCACTGCACGGCTGGCACGAGCCCTGTCTCCCATTAATGAGTGCAAAGACTCCCAGTCTGTTGAGACGAGGAATCGAGCACTGGTGATCAAGCGGCAACACCAACAGGATATGGACTAATGATCAGCACTCTGTTTAGATATACTGCTCTGGCCAGTGTGGTCCGTGGGTTTTTCAAACAGTCAATAAAAGAAATACACACGCACTAAATAAATGAATAATAAATAAATCGACTTTGAAAGACCTGATGTAGGATCACTAGTGACAGACTGGTGTTGTAGTTGACTTGAATTTGTGCACTGAGGGCTTTTTCATTGTCAGTGTCTTCAACACTTCAGTATCGGCATCTTTTATCATAGATAATTGAACCGGACTCTCTCTCTCTCTCTCCCTCTCTCTCACACACACACACAGATACACAGACTGACACACATAACCTATTCTCTTTCTATCTCGCTCTCACATTCTCTCTCTTCTCTCACTCTCTCTCTATCACACACACATACACATACACACACTGACACACATGCCCATTCTCTCCTCTCTCTCTTTTTTTAATTCTCTCTGTCTCTTTCTATCTCTCTCACATTTTCTTGTCTTTCTTTTCCGTTTTTTTCTCCCTCTTTCTTTCATTCTCACTCTGTCTATCTCTCTCTCTCTCTCTCTCTCTCTCTCTCTCTCTCTCTCTCTCTCTCTCTTTAGTCGCTGGGGGGCGTATTGTGCTCAGGAATCGCTTCCACATGCAGTACACCCCCACTGATCTCCACACTAATTCTCTCCATCCTCTCCGTGGAAGTTTTCCTGTTGTTTCGCTCTTTGATGCTCCGCACGTGACTCTGCACCGTCTCGCCCCCAGACCCCCAGATTCGACCCTGATTTCACTTCTTTCTCTAAAAAGAGGGAAAACCCGACCCCTACTTTAAAACAGCATACACGCACGGACACGCACGGGGTGAGAAGGCGCGCGAGTTTAATGTCATTTAAAGTCAGAAATGAAAAGGGGGGCATCAGACAAGCCCCCCCATTCACACACACACATAAACACACACACACACACAGTTTCTGATGTGTGTATGGGGTGTGACGGATTTTAAATGTAAGTTCATAGCTCGCGCTGCCTCCATCTCCCTTTTCTCTCTTTATCCATCTTTCCGTCTCTTCCTTCACCTGTCTCTTTAACTCTTTCTCTTTCTCTCTGTTTTACACACACACACACACACACTCTCTCTCTCTCTCACACACACGCACTCTCTTTCTCTTTCTCCATATCCCTCTTGCTGCTGCCGGGTCTCTCTCTCTCTCTCTCTCTCTCTCTCGGACACACACACACTCACTCTCTCTGGATTCTCTCCCTCCTTCCTCCGTCTCGCGCTGTCTCCTCCGCGCCTCGCGCACTTCCCTTCGGACTAAAGCGCTTCTCCTCTTCCTCTTTATCATCCCCCTCTCTCTCTCTCTTTCTAACTCCCCGTCTCTCCGTCTCTCTCTGGTTGTGAGATGAGTGTTAGGCTGGAGCTCTGGGGGTCGAGCGGCTCTTCTCCGTCCCGCGCCTGTAGGGCGTGAAGCTGGGACGGGACGGACGGTCGGGACGGACGGTCGGGATGGCGCGCGCTTAAGGATTTTTTTTTCTCATTTTTTTGTCTCACAATTTATTAATTCATCGCCACGAAGACCGAGCGAGGGATCTGCCGTCTCCTCACGCGCGGGAGGAGCGTCATAGCTGGGATTTTACTCATTGTAAAGGGATTTATTCATAAACCATGAAGACTTTTATTGTGGAAGGTAAGTAAGAAAATAAGACTTTTACCTGTCAAGAGTTCATTGTAATAGTTGCTAGATTGATCGATTGGTTGGTTGATTGATTGGATGATTGATTGACTGTTTGATTGATTGAATGACTGACTGACTGGCCGGTTGGTTGGTTGAACCAGTCACTGGCTGTGAGTTGAGACGGCAGAGCTGAGCATTACAGGTCCGACTCAAAGCTCCTTGCGGGTATCTCAGTTGCCCCTTTTTGTCTCAGCCGCTCCTTCGTTCAGAGCTGTGCTGGGCTCTTTTTGTGGAGAACCTCACCTGGTCAAGAACAGTCTGGGTGCTCCACTTGATCATGATGTTCAGACTCTGCGCTCTGGGGCTTGGTCACTTTAGGTGGGGTTGGAGGGGGAGGGGGTGGTGGTGGTGGTGGTGGAGGGGTGATAAATAAGTAAATAATAAATAAATAACACTTCCTGCTTTGCATGAAGGCAAGCTGTTCTCTCTTGGTCCAGTAAACCTCCTCTTTGCACCCCATAATGGACTGTGAGGTCACGAAGGGATGTATGAGATGTGTGACTACGACTAGGCTGAGGTTCAGGGGAGCAGATGGAGGGATCTGGCAGAGTGATGAGTGGGTAAGGAGATGGGGAGCAATATTTCTGGACATGCACTGTCTCACACACACACACACACACACATATATATATATGATATTATATTAGTTGGACAGTGTTGGATGAAAAACCTTCTGAAACACCTTTGGTACGCTGCAGGGTGCCATATAAGCAACCAAAAAAGTGTATACACACACACACTCACACACAAACACACACACACACACACACACACTCCTATAACATCAGGTTCCAACAGTCAGAGTGAGATGTGAAACTTGGCACCCCATCTGTTTTCATCTCTTATTCTACTGAAGTACTGTCCAAGAATAGTGGGTCATTTTTTTCCATTTCGCCAGACATTAAACAATTGGCTGAGCACAGCACAAATCTGTAACATCTAATCTCCAACATCTTATCCAATGCAGCGTGAGCAATTCTGCCCCATTGTGTTTTATAGAGAATAGATAAAATTATTAAGGAAGTGTTAAGCTGGATTTCTGCCCCAGCTTTGCTCAGCTCTCCAATCAGAATGAGCTCGCTTTTTTTTTTTTCCGCTCGCAGCTCTAAGCTCAGGAAGAGCTCAGTAAAAGAGTCAGTAAACATAAAAAAGGGGTAAAAAAGGAAAGGAGTGTGGCCCTCCAGTGTTTTAGAAGTGATAACCTTATCAAGGCACTGTAAACCTGGATTGCAATGTTGTTGCGTGCTCAGCTCTGCAATCAGAATTTTGCTAATATCTCTGTGTTTATTTGCTTGCAGCTTCAAGCGTGTGGAAAAGCTTATCGAAACATTCAATAAAAACGGGAGGGCAGGCAGAGCTCCGGTGTATTCAAGTGAATAGATAACATTATTAAGACGGTGTTTACCTGGACTGCAGCGTTTTTATTGGATATTTTGTGCTCAGCTCTGCAATCAGGATTCAATATCTATGTGTTTATTTGCTCGTAGCTTCAAGCCTGTGAAAGCCTTAATAAACGATTCAGTCAGGAGGAGAAAAAAAAGCACCAGTGCTCCACCCTGAGCTTGTGTAACGCAGCAGCTGCAGCAGCTCCGAGCCCAGCCTCAGCCCGTCTCTTCAGTGGGCAAAAAGGTTACAGCCCTCAATTCCCAGACGTGGATTTTTTGCACGTGGTCTTTTGCATGGAGCTTCTCACCAACACACTGGATATTCACTTATTAGGTGAAGCTGAGTCGGACAGTACATGCACAGAACCCTTAGGGGGTGCTGAATGAATTCATGTGGACAGAGCTAGCGCCCGCTGATAGACCTGCCTCTCAGGTAAAAAAAACAACAGCAACAACAAAAAAATGCACGGAGAGGGTGGATGCTGGAAAAAAGTGGCAGATGGAAAAAAAAAAAACACTCTTGACCGCTTGAAGCTGCGGGGAGTCCAGTGCTCTTCTCGGAGCAAGTCTCAACTTCATTTAACTGAAAAAAACACCAACTGTTTGGTCTGTCATGGAAAGAGAGGTAGAGAGAGAGATGGGGAGAGAGGAGAGAGAGAGAGAGAGAGAGAGAGAGATGGGGAGAGAGGAGCGAGAGAGATGCGGAGAGAGAGGGAGAGAGAGAGAGAGAGAGATGGGGAGAGAGAGAATGGGTGGAGAGAAGGAAAATGGCAGAAAGAAGATGAAAGAAAATTAGACAGAAAGGGAAAGTGGTCAAGGCAGAAATGAGAGAGAGAGAAAGAGAATGAGAGATATAGTAGAGAAGAGGATGGTAGAAAGAGAATTATGATCAAGAATGTATATGAATGAAGAGGAAAGAGAGAGAGAGAGAGAGAGAGATGGGGAGAGAGAGAGAGAGAGAGCGAGAGAGAGAGAGAGAGAGAGAGAGACAGATGGTGGAGAAAAAGTGAGAAAGAAGAGAAAGAGAATGGTAGAAAGAATGGAGGTGAGAAAGAAAAGTGAACAAGGGAGAAAGGGGAGAGAGATGGAGAGATTAGAGAAGATGATGGTGGAGAGAGAATTGTAATGAAAGTAGTTGAATAAAGTCACAAGAGAGATAAAGAGAGGGAGAGAGAGAGGTGGATGATACAGAAGAGGAAGGTGTTTCAGAAAGAATGAAAATGAGAAGGAGGGAGAGGGAAAATGGTAGAAGACTCCAGTTTTCTTCTGCATTTTCCCTGGCTGTTTTCTTCTCATCTGTGTTCTTGTGTGTTTTGGCCCTGAAAGCTCTTGAGCCAGTTGGAGTTTGGTGTGTAAAAGTGTTGGCGCCAGGCCAGTGCAGCTACTGAATGTGTGCAAATCTCTCTTACAGTTTTACCTCCCCGAGTTTGTAGTAATGATGTTGTTAATGATGATGTTTGATGACATTTACCTCACTCCGAAAGGGCAGAACGTTTGAGGCGGCACTGGGTTACTGCGCTAAAATGTGTGCATTAACACGACGAGGCACACTCTGCTATTTCTTATTCTGGATAAACTTTATGCAAATGAACCCAGTCTAATTGTTTATATGTGGCACAGAAACCGATTCTGTTAATTGTGGTCAAGGTACATGCTGAGACTGAACAAATGGGGGATAGACTGGTAGACAGACACTGTACTGAGGATTTATTGTATTCAAAATGAGGGACATTATTATGTAGGTTGAATGTTTAAGTTATAAAAGCAATATTGGGCTGCTTTAGTGAAAGTGACCATTCTGTCATATGTGAACAGCACAAAATTCTTCCTCTGCATTAAACCCATTCACCAAGAGAAGCAGTGGGCAGCCAGGAACACAGCGCCCAGGGAGCAGTGTGTGGGAACTTCCTGATCACAGGCCACTCCCTAACCACTAGGCCACCAGCTGGCTCCAAACTAGAACAGGCTCCAAACAAGAACACTGTAAATGTTCTGCTGTACTTTTGGTGACACAGCCCAAAGTGTTGGCAAAGGAAACAATTCTGGCAGCCGTAATGAAACTACAAAGTTGACTTCAACAGTCCACTGCTTATCGTGCATATATTTGACTACACCTAGGTCACACTTACAGTACTGTGCAAAAGTCAGAAAATTATACTTAAAAACTGTTCACTTCAAGGCAGCAGTGTTGAAACACTACTATTACAATAAATACTAAAAATATAAGTTCGCCTTGGGTGCCCATTGTCTTTTCAGTGTAGTTTACATGTTCTCCCCATGTCTCTGAGGGTTCTGTAGGGATCTCAGGTTTCCTCCCATAGTCTAAAAACATGCACTTCAAGTGGATGGGAAATGCTAAATTGCCTTGTGACATGACTGTGTGTTTTTTGCCCTGTGATGGAGTTGTGACCTGCCCAGGGCTTTTCTCTGTCTTTTGCCCTGATAAAGCCCTGGGAAAAGCTTTAGCATCCCCTGCCACCCTGGTTAGGATTAGCAGCACGAATGAATGAATGAACTTTGAATAGCAAAATAACATTAGTTTGCCTTACATTCTATCAGCTTATTAGCTGAAATACAATTTTTCAGTTCAAACATCAAATCATGGTTTACAGGGTGAGATTTTATATCAGGGGCCTGGAACAGGCACACCAGACGTTTAAGATAAAAGGCTTTTAAGATAAGCATATAATTTCTGCTGCTGTTGTCAAATATCGAACAACCTTCTCTTAAAGATCATGCTTGTTTCTGGTGTCTGCATACATTTGAATGTTTTTCTTGTCTCAATATTGTCCCTAGAATCAAAGATAGTGTTTTATGGCCATTAACACTTGTTGCTAGTTTGTTCCTGAAGCCCAGCTCCTCATGTATATGATAGAATCCATGATTGTGGCCCCTTATTCAAATAACATGTTTAGACCCCTTTAAAATCAATATCTTCAGCACTTTCAGCAGAATATGCTCAGCAGTGACCGTAGGGGACTAATGGATAAATCAATGAGCAGCAAACGAACAAAAGCAAAAGCCCCCACCATCCCGGTGATTCTAGGCCGGGCGATGTCTCAGTGAGTGAAAACACGGTTGCTTTTATTTAGTTTATAAATTAGCTTAAATCCCATTTCACCCCACCCCACCCCCTTTTCTTCCTTACACCTAATAAGCTTCTTACACCTCAGCCTACTGAACCCATGTTAACACACATAATTGACGAGTCATCCCTACTTCAATTACCACCAAGACGACATAGCATTAAAAACTATGAGTCACCGTGATAGCTGCTGTAGGGTGCACAGGAATACATTCATCACTATTTACTATTCAAATTACGGGCATAATATGAATACATCTCAGGGAGAGAGAGACTGAGTCAATAATAACCTCGGCTGTGGTGTGTGTGTTTGTGTGTGTGTGTGTGTGTGTGTGTGTGTGAGAGAGAGAGAAAGAGAGAAAGTGAGAGAGAGAGGTAGGGAGAAAGAGAGAATGAGTCATTGGGGAGATTGTCTCATCTGTTACTGCAGGTGTGAATTGGATGATGGAGTTTGCTCATTTTGTACATAGAATACCAAATGATATGAATATGCTTTAATATGCATGACGAGGTTTAGTCTATAGGATGTCATCCAATATTCTTTCCCATCAGAATGAATATAACAATAGCTTCAAACTTGTAGCAGGCCTAGATAAACATCTTGTTTCGAGTAATCTGCTTTAAGTACACGAAATAGGCTATTACTAATGGGGCTCCCAGTGGTAG
>JBBPCX010000040.1:3994344-4016156 GCA_037974365.1 Hydrocynus forskahlii | reverse complement strand
GATAGACAGAGAGATAGATAGATAGATAGATAGATAGATAGATAGATAGGTAGATAGGTAGGTAGATAGATAGATAGATATTAGTAGCAGTGGAAAAAAGTTTTCTTTTTTCTGATAAAAAGTAATGGCTTTATATTGAACTGTCAACACCCAGTTGTAACCTTTAACTGATTTTTTTTTATAGCGCATTAAAGTTTTTTTTTCTACTCTATAAATCTATTTTTGCTAAGAGTGTAGTATAAGTACATAATGATAGTATTCATAATAATAGTATTCAATTAAATCAAGTAACTGCACATATACCAGTAGGATTAAATGGGACTCCTATTGTGAAAGCACTGGCATTCCTGCTGAACAGGACTGAAATTATTACAGATGAAGCAGCGGGAAAGTGAAACGGCTGATTACAAGGGATTCAGAAAGACAGATTTTACTGACTTTCACTTGGTCTAAATTAGGATAGTAGTGTAGTAGTTATAGGTAACTTACAGCCATGCCCACTCAGTGCAGTGGTCATGCTGCGTCTGGTTTTTGAATGAATAGTTCCTCTTGCGTGCTTTACTCTTGCTTTTACAGCAGAAATATCAGCGTAACTGGCTTTTATTTGGCCTCTGTTAGGTTCCCAGCCGCAGCATCTGGTGAGTGACGCAAATCTACCCCTCACATGTAAAATCTTACAGAAATAAAGCTATTTGCACGCCAGACGTCGTGTAAATGTGAAGCTGTTTGTATTAAGATTCCTGGTTCAGAACTTTTATAGTTTACATATTTACTTTTACGTTTTGGATTTCTTTTTCATTTGAAAAGATTCTTGGTCCCATTGGTCTTGGTCCTCATTTGCAAGAAGGGTAAAGGGGGGCATTTGGCAGACGCCATTATCCAGAGCAACTTACAGTCATTAGTTACAGGGACAGTCCCCCTGGAGACACTGAGGGTTAAGTGTCTTGCTCAAGGACACAATGGTAGAAAGTGTGGGGGGGGTTTGAACGCAAGTATTTTAGCCCCTAGGTCACTGCCACCCCTACTGGAGAAGCAATACATACAATACAATACAAACACAATAACTTCTTTTCACAGAAAGTTATTTCTTGAATAACTTTCTATTAAAAGGTTCTTTGAAGGAACGATAAGTAGTTTCCCTATGGTATCATTACAAAGAACACGTTTTTTCACTTTACTTTAAAGACTGCAATGAAATATAGAGAAACAACCTCCACTTACAACCTTAACCCTTGAACGCAAGCGGGATGGATCTGTGCCAGAAGCACAACACATGATAAATAGTCATCATACGGCCAGACAGTTCCTCATATGGAAGTTCCCCTGGTTTGTCTTGATGCTGGAGGTGTCAGACGTCATGCTGAGCTTTGTTTGGTGTTCCTGTGTCACGTAGAACCAAAGTTACTGTCATTTAAAAACATGTAATAATAATAATAATAATAATAATAATAATAATAATAATAACTACTACTGGGGTTTTAAAAATGGTGTCACATGCAAATGTACATAAAGAACAAAAATAAACAAATTTCTTTTATCTTAGGTTTTAGAAATAAAGGTTAAAATGGTTCTCCATGGGTTCAACTGTAAAGTCAGTGGTTATATATTTGAACACTCAAAGCCATCTGAATGCAAAATGCTTCTTTGTGTATTCAAATTGTTCTGTTCTGTTCTGGAAACGTTGCATACGGTTCCATGACCTTTTGTAAATGGTATTATTTCATTGTTATACGTCAAATACCTCTTTTCTAAAAGTGCAGCCCCGTGTAAAAGCTGAGGGCATGTGAAAAGATTGTAGTTTATACTACTCTCCGCCTTATACATAGAAATCTTCTCATGCATCTTGCTTGTTTGACCATGCTTTGTCTTTCCTAATCCTTTATCCAGCTGTCATTGCAAAGGTCACATCTACAACAGCAGTCTGACACTGTGAAACTGTGGTTTCTGATGAGAGTGAATGACCCGATGATGTACTGCTTCTCCATTTGAAATGCTTCACAGAAATTACACAAAAAGAGAGACCGCTCCCTCTCCGCTCTCCTGTGGTAATAGTATGGGACACACACTGACATTTACTTACAATGATGTGCATCAGTAGGAGCAGCTCAGCTAGAAAATGTAGTCTTATCCCTTCGGTGAACGGCAAAGTACACGGCTTCAGGTCATTCAAAGCAAATGTCTCGAGTCCTTCTCTCAACCCAATTAGTACAAATCAGTGAAAAAAAATGCTGTCTTTTGATACAGGGGTCATCAGAGATGAAAGGCACATTAGCACTGGTTCAGGAGGAGCCCATCGCTGTTAAAGTTCATTTGAAGACACCTATGCATTGTTTGAACTGCTATTATTGTGGTCCCTAATAAGATACTGTATTCTTCACTGAAACACTCCTTATAACTTCACTTTGAGTAGGTGGAGCCCAGCTGGATGACTGGGTGTTTTGTTTTGTGACATCACAAAAACAATGAATTTAAATAATCTACTTTTGCAGCTTAGTTCCCATAAATGGATCAATGTTCAGTGAGTTCAGTAGCCTTTTTTTTGCATATATACACTATATGGACAAAAGTATTGGGACGCCTGACCATTACACTAACACGGACTTTAATGACATTGCATTCTAATTCTTAGACTTTAAGATGGAGTTGGTCCCCCTTTGAAGCTATAACAGCTTCCACTCTTCTTGGAAGCAAGATTTTGGAGTTTCTGTGGGAATTTGAGCCCGTTTATTCTGTAGAGCATTTATGAGGTCAGACACTGATGTTGGACGAGAAGGTCTGGATCACAATCTCCGTTCCAGTTCATCCCAAAGGTGCTGGATGGGATTGAGGTCAGGGCTCTGTGTGGGCCAGTCAAGTTCTTCCACACCGAACTCTTCCACACAGAACTCAGCTTGCTTTGTGCACTGGGACACGGTCATGCTGGAATAGAAGTTCTTCTCCAAACTGTGATATGGGCCCTTTTCATGACATAGGCCCTTTAAAGGCAGCATTTCAGATGTTTTGTTATGGTGGCAACATGTGAGACCCATGAAGTTATCCAGAGGCTTCAGAACAAAGCGGCCTCGCACACACAGTGGCGGGACTGGGCTGATAATTCTACAGTAATGATGGAAAGGCTCTCAGATCATACGGCACTGAATGATTACTTCCCATTTCCCTTTCATTCTGGGGTAATGCATTCTTCCAGCCCCAAGGCTGGCAACCTCACAAACTCCAAATTGAATTTTATTGCTAATAAAAGCTCTGGGAGAAAGGGGGAGACGGTTAGTCAATCCAGTGGAAAAAAAGGGAGGAACATCTTTTTAATGGCTCGGATAACAGTATGATGGCTCATTTGCTATACAATTAAGGAGGGACCTCGGAAAAAAAGGACAAATGGCTTTACTTTAAGCTCTCTTTGGCCTTGGAGACGCACTGAGCTGTATCTACAGGGTGTGGAATGAGCTAAAAGTGATGATTACATCAATGGCCATTGGCCTGAGATTTAAAGCGGAGGGAAATCAAACCTTATCCGGAATGCGAAAATTAGATACTCAAGATTTTTTGCCACAATTTACCAGCCTTATTATGTTTGTTACGCTGTTCCTATGTAATTAGAGAGTTAATGATAGGTAATTGTGTTATAATTGCTTATAAAATTACACATACATTCAATTTACATTCTGTATTGACAGTTTCTGCACGTTTGACCTTTTTATCACATTCGTTTGGCTCAAGGCTAGAACCATAAAACAAGAAATAAAACAATGGCTTTTCATACCAAAACCGCATGCTCCTCTTATCACCAACGATAGCTGCATTTCTGAAAGGTTAATTCATTATTTTAATGAACCACTGACACATCTTCCAACACCACAATGCTGGTATGCATGCCAGGCGAGACTCGAGTGCATGCTACACGCAATGTCTTAGTCAAGGACAGGGTGGAATTAATCAGAGGAAGAAATTAAAAAGCAAATAAGCTTTTATGCTCCTAAGGAGAAGGGTGCTAAAATGGGGCCATTTGGAGTGATGCAACAAAAGAACCTTTCAATGGATGTTTCAGTGGAAAACCCCTTTTTTGAAAAGGTTGTGAGTGTGAAGGATCTTTTCAAAATGTAAACAACCTCCAAATTAACCCGTGCCGGATGCGCAACTACTAGTAAATTATCGTCATACAGCCACACAACCCCTTATATGGAACTTCCTCCGGTTTGCGTTGATGCTCGAGGTGTCAGACGTTGTGATGCTGAGCTTCATTTAGTGTTCCTGTGTCAGAACCAAAGTCATTGGGACAGTACATACTAACTGGTGCAGGGGTTTTAAAAACACCCATAAAGAACAAAAATGCACAAATTTCTTTTATTTTAGCTCTTAGAAACAAATGAACAAAACACAAGATCTTTGAACCCTGGAGACCTTTCAGGATAGTCTCGCCCCATAAGTGGGAGGGGAAACCTGCAGAGGGAGGGCCTCCGGAGAGCAGCTGAGCGGCAGCGTGCCGAGGGAAAGAGCAGCCAATGGCAAAAGTGTAGGAGATCAAACCGACTGGTTCTAGACTGATTTACACCGACTGCATTTGTTGAAACCAGATTTTACTAATATACACTCACTTCTAAGGGTTAAGTTGATTCCCAGAATCATAAGTTAAAAAACCCTAGTAACCTATATTTTTACGAGTACAGAAACGTTATGTGCTATCATCCAATAATCTTCCTTTTCCTTTTTGGTCCCAAAGGGCTTGTCAGTATCTATTTAAATAGTCCTCAGCTCTTTAAATAGTCTAACAGACTGAGACCTCTTGAGTCTCAAGGAGGGTCTCTGAACTAACTGAGAGAAGAAACATTATATTATTGATTCTTGTTACTTTTTCAATGTGGCAATGAAAAGATAAGAAGATGTTTTACAGAAGATGTATTAACCTCAGGTTGCTCCAGGGAGACTGCCCCCTGTAGTTAGGGAGTGGAAGTCGCTTTGGATTAAAGTGCCTGCTTTTGGCTGGTGGTCAAACTCATGATCTCCTTTTGATAGGGCAAATGCTTAGAAAGCTATGACAGTTACAAACGCTTAGACACTTAGGAGCCCCTATTTATCCACTTTATTTGGCAGCTGGTGGTCTTGTGGTTAGGGCGTTCGCCCAGCGATCAGAAAGTCATGGGTCCGAATCCCAAGACTGCTAGTGGCACCTCTGAGGAACCCTTGAGCAAGGTACCGTCCCCACACACTGCTCCCCGGAGGCTGTGTTCCTGGCTGCCCACTGCTTCACTTGGTGTGTGGGTTTAATGCAGAGGAAGAATTTCGTGCTGTTCACATTGTGTGCTGTAGTGAGTTCACTTACGACAGAATGGTCACTTCAGTTATGTGTCTTTTGTTTTCGGTAACTAGAGGAAAAACACTTGACACCCTTCAGTACCTGCATCTAGCACCTACAGTGCTACAGGCTAACAATATCCCAGTTGCTTATTGGCACTGAGGCCTAAGCCACTGATCTGATTCTGCCATATATGGACAGTTATTCAATGTCCATACTTAGTAAATACAAACTGAGCAGCTACGGGTCTTACATGCCACAGATCCATACCACATTATATCACCTCAGCCTAACAATGTACGGCAGCACAAATCCTGTGCTTGTTTAATCAGGTTATTAGCATATGGGATCCACAAAGCACCGCGCCAGAGCTCCTAGGACATTTCTCCAAGGTTTATGACGTCAACAAATTATCATTCAACTATTATTCACATCAAAAGCATGGAGCAAGATTAGATTTCGCGATTAGCATACTGCAGGGATCCCAACGCAGCAACAATTAATATGCGATTAATTTTGCAGGCCTAAATGAAACATTTAGCAGCTGTGTTCCACTGCAAGACTTAAACTATGCAATACTTTCACTCATGAGACACATGAAAAATATCCCTTCTCACATTCTCTTACTTTCGGATTGCTCCAGTCTGCCTTTTGCCGTCCTCGGCTATTTATATATTTATATGTTACTGTACTTTTGCATCATGCTTTCGGCTTTAGGGGAGAGCATGTCAACAACAAGAAAACCTCCAGGCACTAAAAGGGAAATTCCAAGACCATAGTGGTGACGTGGAACATTGCATTAATAACAAAAGGATTACAGTATTATAATGATCTGCAAACTAAATGCACCGACCATGTCAACCTGAAATCAAAATACACCGTTTTAACCCTCCTAGTTTATGTCCCTGGTCATATAATGCACAACTCATAATGTCATATTATTTAAAAGACAACATTTCTCCTGTTTGCAATTGTTCATTAAAATGTAATTGATTTTGGTCACATCTGAAACCTCCTTTGATGGGGTGTTCATTAATCAGTAATCAATAATCTCTCATTAGCCAATCTACCAATCTTTATAGATTTATCCTCAAGAGAAATCATTCATCTGGGTCATCTGGGAATATTATTATTCATCATTGTCCAGCTTCCTAGAGACTAATACAGGCCACTATTTAAACTGCAATTCTGCTTCCCAGATTCATCTTCTTCACTTCTAAAACTCCTAAAATGTTGAATCAATCTAAAAAGTTCCTGAATACTTTAAAAACGGTCTCATTCAATATGCCCCGGAAGGAAGATGCACTGTGAGATAAGGTAATACAGGATGGAACAGCGTTCATCACTCTGTGTTTAAAGCAAATGGTGTGTTTCTGCCCATTCGGGTCAAATTAGCATAAACTGATTTACTTTAAAATGCAACAGGAAAACTGTGTTTGATTTTTGTGGCCTTGGTCTTTAAGCTGCTTATGGGAATTAATACTCACTTTACAAGGCTGCAGATATGCGGTAAATTCACCTTTGTCTAATGTGCACAGCCTCTCGTGGGTTTGAAAGCAAGATAAAACAGTGGGGACGTGGAAGGGGTGGTATGATTCATGGTCAGAATGGTTGCAGGTCCTTTCTGAGTGAAATTTGCATGCTATCATATAGGTTTCCACCATTTGCTCCAGTCTCCTCCCATGGTCCAAAGATACATCTGTCAGGTGAACTGGAGATGGTAGATTGACTGTATGTGACTGTGTCTACAATGTGATGGACTGGTGAAGTGAAAGTGACCATTCTATCATACGTGAACACACCACAGCACAAAGTTCTTCCTCTGTATTTAATCCATTCACCAAGTGAAGCAGCGGGCAGCCAGGAACACAGTGCCCGGGATAGCAGCGTGTGCGAACTGTACCTTGCTCAAGGGTGCTTAGCAGGCAAGAGGTGCTTAGGAATCGAACCCATGACTTCCTGATCGCAGGGTGAACACCCAAACCACTAGGCTACCAGCTGGTGACACCCAGCATCCCTATAACACTGAACAAGATTAAGTGGCTTGTATATTGAATTAATGCTAAGAACACGAGAGGCACAGATTCATGACTAAAGCACAACAAATGGTAAACTGTCATCATACAGTAAAACAGCTCCTCATATGTAAGTTCCTCCAGTTTGCCTTGACGCTTGAGGTGTCAGATGTCAGGCTGAGCTTTGTTTGGCGTTCCTACGTCATGTAGAATCAACGTTAATTGTAATTTTAAAACCTGTTAAAAAATGACGTCACACTCAAATGAACAAAGAACAAAAATGATCACATTTCTTTTATTTTAGGTTTTAGAAAAAAAACGGAAAAAACCACAAGATCTTTGAACCCGGGAGAACTTTCAGGATAGTGTCCACCCACAGGGAGGGGGGCCAGAGAGCGGCAGAGTGGTGGTGTGCCGAGAGAAAGAGCAGCAAATGGAGAGCGTATAGGAGAACAAACACTGGTTTTAGACTGTTTTACACCGTTATATTTACTGAAATCAGAATTTACTAAGAGTTCTGAGGGTTAAACAGCAATTTTAACGCCCCCGCCCCCAAAAAAACAAAAAACAAAACACCACATTAAAATAGGCCTGGGTCACCTCAGTCTACACTAGATCAGACTGTGACATGACTAGTTAGCGTATTTAAATGAAGAGGTAAAAATGATTGCTGTTTGCTGTCCATTGTTGTAGCACTAAACCTTCTGTGTATCATGCCAGACTAGAGACAACGTAGTGACCTCCGACCACTGCGGAAGGGCATAGATGCCCTCATCACATTTCAGGGTAATTCTCACTGTTGTGCCCATAATATTTGAGCGCAGCAAGCACAGGTTAGCATCAGCAATGAAAGATTTATGAGGGAGGGAAAAAAGTGCCGACGGTAATCATGAAATCTTGATTCCCCAGAGGCTGAACCACAGCTAGGGAGGTTCGAAGGAAGCTATAAATAGAGATCTGTTTGTCACCTTAAAATCTTTACAAGAGCCATTTTAATGTCTTTAATGTTCTATTATGCAAATTAATGTAGAGCGACCTAATGTAGGCCATTGACCTCAATGACAATTAATTGGCCTACTTGTACTTCCAGCAATCAAACAAATCAACCTAATACCAATTATCAGATACACAAAACCAGTATTTGTGAGTCAAAGCAATTATATATAAATATCTGTGTCAGTATTTCTATTCCAGTTCAATGTGTATGTGGTGTAAACCAGTAAAGGGTATGGTTAATAGTACTCAACACAATTTTCATAATGAGATACTGTAAAAATACTGGAAGTTTACAAACTGTCATTTTTTTTTCCAATATAAAATTATGCCACCAATTAAAAATCCCCCAATTTGCTCAATGTTAAGCTAGTGCAATAAAGTATGAGTAAGGAAACAAATTATTATAGTTATAACTAACTATATATGCATAGATTCCTGTGAAAATCTTGGGTAACAGTTTACTTGACTATCATAATCATAACTTAAACATGTCATAGAAGCTGTCATAAGTAATCATGACACATTATGTCCATTAATATACTGACAATAGTCTTGTTTACCACTGCCGGCAATGGTCACTTTGTGGGTTAAACAATCCGACTGGTTTATTTTTGGAGTATATGGCATATGCAGGCGTGGTTATGTCATTGTTATTGAGCTGGGTTGCCAAATCCTATAAAAATCAACAATCTCAAAATTCTCTTTGCAGGGCATTTTCTAAGCTAAAACTAAATACAAAACTTATTTGTTTTTGGAAATAGCTTCAGCCATTTCAGCTAAAAAGAAAAGAACCAGCCATAACAGCTGTCTGGAGGCAACAATGCCAGCACTTTCTCTGTATGATGCTTTGGATGTGACACACTTGAGCCATATCAGTTGACCAGCTCTGTAACCACAGAGAGTGCCATCTACACCCCGGCTCTTCCTCAGCCACTTCATCACAGGAGTTAAATATTGACAGCTGACAGCTCCACTGTGCCACTCAGCTACTTTGCGCTGGAGTTCATCGAAATCTGATATGCAGGTGCTGGCTACAGGAAGAGAGGCACTGTGGCGAGCATCTGCAGGTACGCGTACTTCAGAGAGGGTGGCGGTAAACAAAAAGAGATGTTACCCACTGCAGATCACCGCCTGTGCAGTTTCGTCCATGCAGGTGCACCTGAGCTGGGTGTGGATGAATTATTAGCGTCCTTAAACAAATACAGTAGGTGTGCAAAGGACAGATATTTATACTGGCGTCACGTCTGTGGACAAATTGGTCTGAATTGGGCATTTGCATACATATTTTGGGTCGGGAACATTGGTGTAGGTTGATATATATTTTAGATGCAGTTTTCACAGTATTTTGGGAGAGGAGGCATCATAACAGGTGACTGTGTACCACTGAAACACACAATTACACTTCAAAATAATGAGGACTGTCTGATTCTTGGCCCCTAGAAAGAACTGATAGAGAGGTTTTACATTATTTATCTGTATTCTTTAAAGAAAAGATTCTATAACTATCTACATTTGGAATGGAAGCGGGTGTGGTGGTTGTGGTGTAAAAGCGTTAGGGTTAGGGTTTTAATGCACACACACACACACACACACACACACACACACACACACACACACACATACATACATACATACATACATACATACATATATACATTTATACATAATAAGCTTCATTATTTATGTTAATGAATTTTACATAATATTCATTAAGCTTTATTACACATAAATCAATACTTTTTGCAAATTAAAAGTTTTAATTTTTAATGAGTTAGGTGGAGTATGATGTAGATTTGGAGCGCCACCCTGTCAGATATGAAGGAGTTTTCAGCTACAAAGTATTGAACTCTAGTCAATAAATCAATAAATCAGTCAGTGAAGCCTTACTCATTTCAGGCCTTGCCCAAGTTAATCGAGCTGTCAGTTCAGTTACAGTTTGTGCATCTTGTGCTGTAAATTCTATATTGTTCCTTCATTGTTTTCTTATAGCAAAATACTGTGTGAGTGTTTCAGCTTGACCATTTCCAAGCCTACCCTTGAGGAAGTGCTTATAGTTCCATCTAGTACTTAGTTTAAGTAATCAATCCTTCATTAAATTACAATTAAATCCATGAGTCCAAACTGGTATTCTTCTCTATTATTCTAACCAATATAATAGTTACAAAAAAACTTGTTTTTCCCTTTTTTATTTTTCTTTCTTTATTCTTTTTTTCCCTTTTTATTGACCAAAATCTGGCCACATAGGCAGGTTTAAAGCATCACCTAGTGCTGCATGTCTGAACCATGCAATATTCTTAACAAGTATTTTGATTTAAAAATATCGTAACAGTTAATGCATACCAAGTTTTAGCCAGTAACCACCAGACCACATAACTCACAACAATTACACGTTTCATTGAAAACATACTGTATACATCTGTACAAGTCTGATTAAGTCATATTTTGTATTTGAAATGTTCCAGTATAATTCAGCACATAGATAAGAACTGTGCATGAAAATGTACAGAAGTGCATTCACTGTAGAGGATGAGAACTGTTATCAAAATCAACAAGACGTCAGATGACCAGGGGCGCAAAAACTTTTGCATACGACTGTAGCAGTTATTCAGACCTGCTTCTGCCATCACTCTACTCTTCCTGTCTAATTGGCTGAGCGTGCGGGACTGAATTAGCATATTTATTTGCACGTGCAGAAACTCATTACAGTGGACGCCTACGCATTTCCTCTCTACATACGTCAGGTGGCTTCCAGTCTCAAGCCTGACTCAAACACAAAATGAATTGTTTATTAAGTGGCGCAAGCAGAATATCAAAAACATAATTTATGATTTATGACAGGAGGAAAGACAGTGGCCCATTCTGATGGATATGGTTTGTAGACAAACGGCTGCTTGACTGCATGTGCTTTCCACACCAGTGCATTTACAGGCAGTGTTTTTTTATCTGGCAACCCAAACACATAAATGTTACACTGTAGATCGAGATGTTTCAGTTTAAAACACTTTTCTTTTACTTGCCTCAATAGCAAACAAACAGCAGAAGCCTACACATCTTCTTCACTGGCGTTTAACTGATGACACAGCTGTGGGGAAAAAACTCATACATTTTAATACTTTTCAGTGAGAACTGGGTACAACCAAACACATTTTGAAATTTTGATTCATTAAAACGATGAATAATTGTGCCATCAATATAAGCAACACACACATCACTCATACACACACAAGGGCTTGATTTGAGCATGAAGGGTTTGCAAACAATTCATATGAAAATAAGGCTGGTTGAAATATTACAACTTGTAACATGCAAATCACAAAATATTTGTTGAGAAATGAAAAGAAATGGATGTTTTTGGGCCAAGGCAGGGGGTAATTGGGATGGACAAAACAAAAACTTGTCAGGAGAATGAAACGAGTTGATGAACTGAACATCTTGAACAGTGGATTAACTTTCAAGTCTAAACACACAAAAATAGGCATCTAAAAAAATATTAAGGTCAAATACAATTAGAATAATATTTTTACCACAAAATAGGATGTTTTGAGTTCATATGGTGATAGTTTTTTTTTGTTTGTTTATTGATGTTTTGCTTTGTTTATTGGACCAGCATACTAAGACTAACACCGCTGTGAAGTGGCTGCATTTCAGTTTATGTTGGAGTGGTTATATGCAATAAAAATATGCTATGTTATATCCAAATATATTTAAATATTCCTGTGACTTCAAGAATAAATGGTTTGGATGCACAGAATAGTGTTTTTCCTTTTTTTATGAGTCTGAGATAAACAAAATATCACAATATCACAAAAAAAAAACAAAACACAATATCAGGGCAAAGAAAGCACTCAGACTTGGTCTTCTTTATCATTTTTTTGTCTGATGGCCATTATTTCTGTAGTCTTTGCATTCGGTCTTGGTTCACTGACCTGCTAAATGGTGAAAAATCTGCCCTAGATTCAGCTCCTTACCACGACGTCGCCAGCTTATTTTCTTCCAGGACCTGTCTGGCTCTCGCAAGGCCCAGTCAGGCCCGGACAAAGAGCCCATTCCCTCTGATGAGACCTTTTAGGCAGCCATAAAAAAAAAAAAGCTAAATAATGCAAAAAGAACAAAGTCAAATAGAAACATAAGTGGAAGTGTCTAGACCAGACTATTAGAACAATTTTCAGCATCAAATTTCTCTCATTGCAAAGTCAGTAGTTTGGAAAATGAATGGGCGCACTAAAACAGGCTCCTTCAATTTATTTTATTTTTAGTGTTCTCTCCATAGAAAAGCCACTTATAATCAGAATGGGACTTTGCCTTGTGATTTTCTCACAACGCCTCTACAAAATGGATAAACAAATTACACATCTTTTTTTTCCCCCCCTACCAGCATAAGGATCAAATACAATTACGATTTATGGGTTGCAGCAACTTGCATCATAAGTCCCGAAGCCTGAAGATCGATGATTATTGTTTATTGCTCCGTTTCTCTTGTACGGGAGAAAACGCAGTAATGTGCTGTGTAATAATGCTAAAAGTGTGCAGTATTCGCTTCCTCCGACAGATCATTAGAGCTTTTTTATTCCTGAAATTTCACTCTAACGGCTTTCTAGCACACCATTCTGTCGGCAAAGCACTTTGGCTGCGTATCTTTTGCTTCATCCATCATGCATCGAACACACTCGCGTTTGTGTCAGGACGTTTTATTTTTTGAGGTTGTCGTGCTTTTGTCCCCAAAATTAGGTTTGAAGTCTGCCAAGTACACTCCAGTGAACTACCCCACCCTATACTTGAAAAACCTCTCATATCCACTCCAGACTTTCAGTAGGACCTGCACTTTACCTTTGTTTACTGCCACTACAGGCACCCTGATGCCCTGTTACTCAACTTGATAAGCTGCAATTTACACTCACTCAGTGTGATTCTATGCTGCTAACTGCCTTCTGTGCAACAATATACAATATGGTGCAATGTCAATATTATATTCATCCTGGAAGGTTTGCCTCCCTGTCATACGTTTGCTCCGTGCAACATTGTGTGTATGGTGCAATATGACTTTTTCTGGAAGGTTTACATACACTTCCTTACGTTACTGTTACACTGCTGCATTGTCTACTGTATTGTCTCAGATTTCCATCTCATTCACACGACTGTTGCATTGCTATATTGTCTATTGAATGTTTGTTTCATCCCCCAATCGCATGCTGCTACCTCTCTTTTTATTCATGGCACAAACACTTTTTCAGAACCACTTGCACTAATAATCTCATTGTATTATATCTGCCATAGTTATATTGTTACTTTGTTAGAGTTATTTTTGATATTATATTTGCACTATTCTACTGTTCTGTTCTTTTTTAACTCTTATTGTATATCTTTATTTCCTTCTGTTCCTCCTGTTACATCTCTAGGACAAAAGAATTTCCCCCGGGATACATAAAGTTCTTTCTTATCCTATCTTATCTTATTTGTTGTATTGTTTCTGTCATCCCTTGCACTTTGTTCAACGCTGTAACTGCCTCCAGTGTAATAATACTTGTGGTGCAACACTGGAACATTCCACTTACGCTATACTGTTATAACATAACTGTTACAGTTTATTGTGTTGATTGTGTTGTTTCTGTCATTACTTGCATTCTGTTGAAAGTTACTTTATGTTACAATCATTAGTTACAGTGATAGTCTCCCTGGAGCACCCGAGGGTGAAGTGTCCTGCTCAAGGACACTATGGTAGAAAGTGGGGAGGTTTGAACCTGTGATGTTGTGGTCATCAGCCTCACAGGCAAGTGTTTTACCCACTAAGCAACTACCACACATCACAGCTGCTGATGACAATTAGCAACCCTGAACCTTGAATAATTACAACACACCAGAGCTTAAAGGAATATTCCACTGTTTCCACCCCAGTATCTTTCAGCCACATCTCCATCGCCTCATCAGCCCATCCATCCATCCATCCATCCTTCATTTGAGCTGCTTATCCTTAACTAAGTTGGTGGGGAGTGTTAGAGCCTATCCCAGTGGTCATGGGGCAAAAAAAAAAAAAACACCCTGGATATGATGCCAGTCCATCACAGGACTCACGACTGACTGCTAAAACATAACTAGAATGCATTTTTCCGCATATATACATTTTGAAAAGAATGTAGAGTATTTTTTGGACACAGATTTAGATTACATCGCATCAGTGTCTTAAATTCTTAAATTAGCTGGGCTGGCATCTTCTGTTATTGTTCTACTGTTCAGTATCCACCAGAGGATGATGGGCTGCCCCATTTGCTTTCACTTAAAGTCTATTCCTCTTGCTCTGAGGGAGTTTTCCTCACCGCTGTCACCTCTGGTTTGCTCAGCAGGGGGCCTGGACTTGGATCTCTATAAAGCTGTTTGTGAGAATGTCTTTTGTGAAAAGCGCAATACAGAGAAATCTGACTTGTCACAACTTGTCCAGCTCCATTTGGCTCTACAGGGCAGTGGCTGAAAGAGTGCTGTACGTAAGCTGAAGGGCAGGTGAAGAGTGATTTCTCTGTCTGGGTGGTCCTATTTGCTGACATGTACCAGGGCTGAGTTTCACTTTGTAGTTCAGGTCCAGTTCCTTTGGTCTAAAGCGGAAAATGATCCATGGTTACATTTTAGTTTAGGTTCGCTTAGCACTCCCACCCGAAGGCTCATGTTTTGGTGACATTGTTTACATTTGCTACAGTTCTTTTTGGTTTCACACTGCAATTTTGTGAGTGAGCCGAAGAACTTTGCCCGGCATAATAATCGTCGTCATCTACACTTAACATGGATTATTTGGTAGACAGCATGTCGTCACTTTGGTGGTCATCCTTTTCAAAGTGAATAGAAAAAATAAATGAGCAGATTCATTTGGTTGTCACAATACTATTTTTAATATTTATAAATATTCTTTAATAATATTAAAATGAATATACATTTTATAATATTATTTAAATACTGATTATTACCTAAGTTTTGAGGTTTTTGTGGAGACGTCTGATTTCATCATCTGACCAAATTACTGTTAATTATTTCAGGAACCCTTTACAATAAGACCACACTTATGCAGGGTTTGTAACTAATTTATAATCAGCTTCTTAACTAGGTCATAGAAAGTTTATACATCATTAATAGGCAGTTATAAATAATTGATAATAGATGTCATACGTTGAGGCACACAACCTGATTATAAATCATTTATAAACCCTTTATAAGGGTAGTCCTATTGCAAAGTGGTACCATTACATCATTAATTCTTTAATACTTAAATAGTCTCCTTACGTGTCACCATGGCTCAATTTGACCTCATTAAACTTCCTGTAAAATGTCCAAAAGTCCAGACCTTCCATTACAACGTCTTTACACTGCAAACGAGCTGAACCTTGATTCAGTTTGATCTTGAGACCACTTCTTTTGGTCTAAATTTTAATTATTTGATCTGGCCCATGGTCCTTTCATGCCTGCTGTTTTGGATTGGAGGAAAGTCTGAAGATATGGACCAAATGAGACAGGCGTGAAAGCAGCCTAACACATTTAACATCGAACCAGATCATGTAAACAAACATCGTAGGACGTATCTTTGGTGACAAAACAGTGATAACATCCACTCTGTTCTGTCTGGGCTTTTTGGTTTTATTAACGTCTTATTTTATCTGTCTTGTGATATTCTGGAGCAATAAGCCACAAGAGGCTGTGTGTTTCTGCGATTTTTCACAATGAGTGGTGCAGCAACACACGGCCATTACTGTGTTTACCAGCTGATAAAACTAGACACATAATACATAATAGAACTGATGTGTGTGGCCATATGTGTGTGCACAGTATTTCAGAATGGCTTTGAATGTGCCTCAGCTTATCCGTTCTATCCTTATTCATTCAGAGATCCTTAAAGATGACAAACATATGCTGATAATAAAGAGATGACGAACAGTTATGCAGAGAAGAGACGACAGTTCGCTCCGTTATTGGCCTGTTTAGACATCTTTGATCTGTACTGTGTTCATGCTTCAAACAAACCACACCAGCGTTCTGTAAACCGAGCCCAACCCGCTCGGGGGGCTCAGTTCGCTTATTTGGTCCTCACCAGGGTTCACATGGCCGCGTTCTCTCTTTCTCTAATGAACCACACTAACAGAGCAAATGCACCAAGGATATCTGCCACATCTGAACACAACCGTGCAAACTCTACGACAATCAGACGGGTATGAATCGGAAGTGTCAAGAAAGAGCAAAGCTCCAGTCTTGTAGTATTCTTGTCTTACAATGGTGTAAAATAAGTACCCACTATGACTCTATGACAATGAGCAGATAATTAGTGTGACTGGATCATTCACACTGCTTTTCTTCTTAATTTTTTATTAGTGTGATTATGTCAGCACTCACATTACTGTTCTTCTTATGTTTTACTTTTATTTTGATCTTTATATCCCAAGAAATATGCCCTTTCTCATCCAAGCTTGTGTGGAATTTTGGAACCGTTCCGATGGCAAAACATTTGTTAACATCCGGCATGTTGCACTTGTACACAGCTATTCAATCAGATGATCGGGGTCCGAGTTTCGATTGTTGATGTATTTTTGTAGCCGGGTCCCCTTTGGAATATATAGGGAGAGTGAGTGAGGATGGTTGAGTCACCTTTAAAAATGAGTATTGAAGAGAGTGAGACTGTGACATCACTAGAACACACAGCAGACTCATATACAGACTTCAAGACACTCAGGTCAGTTCAGGTCAGTTAAAAAAAAAGAGATGTGTGTCACTGTTTATTGTGGTTTAATGAAAAATTATCAGCCCGTGAATACTGCTCTGTGTTCAGCTGTGCTTAACCATGAATAGCCTCCTATAGATCCTTTAGTAAGGGTAAACTACCATCGGTAGTTGCTCAGGGAGGCATTGTTTCAGAAATGTTACTCATTTACAGCATTTAGGAGGTGCTTTTATCCAAAGGGACTTCCATTCCCTAACTACAGGGGGCAGCCTCCCTGGAGCAACTTGTGGTTAAGGGTCTTGCTTAGAAACCCAGTGGTGATATGCTGAAGGTAGGATTCGAACCATGAATCTTGGTCCAGCGGCAAGTATCCTACCCACTAGGCCGCCATCGCCCCCACCTTTTTAATGGCATGGAAATTATTTACATTTTCTAGAACCTGCTTAAAGCAAACAACTGGAATTTGGAAGTTTTGTGGAGATGCTGCTCATACCACAGGTGGCAACAGGAACAGGATGTCTCTTTGTGCACCTTAAACAAATGTCCTGCAAAGAGCATGCAGAGAGCCTAACGATGCGTGGCTCCCGCAAATCGGTGGGTCTCAGTCACAGCTTCTTGCACATAGTCAGACCTAAACAAACACTTCTCACTGAAGCATCTGAAAGATTTTCTCCATGCAATTATTCAAGCAAACACTGGAAATGGATGATGGAGGTAGTGACTTTTAAGGTCCCAGTTGCAGAACTGTTTGCATCATTGCAAAGATTACCATTATAGTGTGGAAGAGTTGCAGAAGAAAATGTGAACTTTTTTGCTATGACAAGCAATTTATGGGGAACTCGTTTACTGGATCTCTATTTAAGACTGAAATTGGTACAGCACCCGCCAGCAAATATATTAAATTTCTGAAAACCACAGTGGTGAGCTGAGTGGTCGTGACCAGAGGGAGAACTGCTGTGGGACGAGTCTTGGGTTCTCCTAGAAAGACCACAGCCAGTGGTATTAAAGCCTTGGGGATCTGCAAGAGTTAATATTTCCTTCATTGTTTTTGTGATATTATGAAGATACATCAAGTACATGTTTGTAAAATCAAACCTCTTCTGCCAGGCAATTATTGAGCTGCTCAGTGTGCTCTACTGGCTCATGGACAGTGCTGCAAAAGGCAAGGTTGCAGGTTTAAATCCAACTCTGAGTAGATTTTTGGGGCAGTTGGTGGCCTGGTGGTTAGGAAGTTACCCCTGTGATTAGAAAGTTGTGGGTTCAAATCCCAGGAATGCAAGTGGCACCACTAAGGTACCCTTGAGCAAGGTACCATTCCCACACACGACACCCTGGAGGCTGCATCACTGGCTACACACCACTTCACTTGGTGAATGGGTTAAATGCTGAAAAAGAATTTCTCTGTGTACTGTGTTCACGTGTGACTATAAGGGCCATTTTATTTACTGCTAGTTCTAGCATGGGTCAAGTATTTTTTGGGGTCTCATCCTTCCCCTAATACTACAGGACAACCAATCATGTACAAGTAGTGATGTCACATGACCATTCTGTCCTATGTGAACACGCCACAGCACACAGTGTGAAATTCTTTATCTCAGAGATGCCACTGGCAGTCTTGGGATTTGAACCCACAACTTTCTGACTGCAGGGGGAATGCCCCAACCACTACGCCACCAGCTGCCTGAACAGTTGAAATTTTGGAGGCACGTGCCTCATGGCCTCTGGGAGCCCCTGCAAAAGCTAATCATACACGTGAACGACTTCTCTCCATCTTGATACAGATGCAATGGCGTGTATGGTTTCATGTTGAACATGCATGTTAAAGCCTTTTCCACAACAAAGCTGTCAGTGCAAGCTCTTTGAGAAACAGATGGATTTCACTACAGAACAGAAATGCCGGAGCAGAAGCTGACCACAGAATTACCGAGCCACCTGCTCAATAGAGCTCAGGGGTGACAGAGAGAGCGATGAGGCAGAAAAAAGCAAAGCAAAACATTTGATGCCATTATGGCCAAACCCTGAAACACTAGAGACTATGAAGAAGATCCTTTAAAGGACCTGCACTTTTAGGAAAACAGGATAATGATGAACTGGTTTGGCTTCTCTTATTATCCCTGGTTCAAATTCTAAAACATGATTAGTGGTGAGCAGGAGAAGACACAAACCAGCTGTTTCTGAGAAGCTTACTGAAAGATAGAAAATGAGTTATTTAATATATGTGGTTTTCAGATTAAACGATTTATTCCTTGTATTGTAATTTAGTTTTACACATCTTTTATACTTTGCTATTGTTCCATGATGAACAGGCCTGGAAAAATTGTCCAAATTACAAAAAAGAAAGAAAAAAAACCTCACCAGATGAATTACATTGAAAGCTAAGAACCTGAGTAACAGTGCTAAGAATGCAAATGCATTACTAAATTATTTATAGCTTTGATGTACTATTACTTTGCATAAAACGAAAATTTGATTGATATTGTTACAAGTAATGTGATTGATATCATACACAAGTGGTTGAAATTTTGGAGGCATGGCCTCTGGGAGCTCCTGCAAGCTAATCGTATATGTGAACCACTTTTCTGCATCTTTATACAGATACATTGGCATGCATGTATCTGAACAGAGACTACTACAAATAATATTCTCCCTGAGTTTTATAATATAATTCACCGCATACACTGTATAGTCTGCATACACTACATATTCACAGCATAAATTACTACAAGAAAACCTTTTGACAAAAGAGACACTTCTTGAAAAAAAATCTTTGCACTGGGCATAGTTTGGTTTAAGAATAGCAATGAGGCAACTGTTGCAGTGTTCAGTGTAAAATGCTTTGTGGGAGTCAAGGCTAAAACCTGGCTTAAACAGTGTTGCTGCAACAATATTTCCTTAAAAGCAAAATAAAAAGGATCTTTGGAGTGATTCTTTTGGCTCTCTAAAGAACGATTCCATTTATATATTTTTAAGAATGATTTTTTTTGTAAATGAGATGACTGAATGTGAAGAACCTTCTGAAACTTCAGAAAATATACAAATAATGTAAAGGTATTCTAGCAATAGCACTGCAGTTCAAACCACCCCTGTCAAATTCAAGACAGGTCTAGAACCATGATTAGTCAGGACTGAGTTAAGTCTGAGTCCAAATGAAAGCAAGACTGGATCAAGACCAGGTCCAAATGAGAGCAGGACTGGATCAAGACCAAATCAATGAAAGGCAAGACTGGGTCAAGACTGAAGCCCCTTCATGTGCCTTGACTAGTCTTTTATCTACTTTTAAATGTAAAATTACTAGAAAAGTGTAAAGAATAGTTTTCTTTAACCTAAACCTAATTCAAATCATAATAAAATATCACATTTTCTCGCTTACAGTCACCAACGTGGTAGGGATTGAACATTTTCTGGCATTAAACACCAGCTGTAAATAAATCCCACCAATGTGAATGCTAAATGAATAAAACACAAACAGGTGCAGTGATTTGGTTCCTACCAGTGGTTAAACTGGGATTTCAGAGCTCGTTTTTTTTTCCTGGGTGTCAATGTGGTAAGTTAATATTGTTCAGTGTATCAGGAAATGTCATGGAAATTTGGTCAAAATGAATCGCCCATCTGGTTCTGCATTACTGGCTTAGATAAGTCAGTTAATTTATTTGGCAGTTTCAGTATTTCTTGTTTGTCAGCTCTGGCAAGAAGATAAAATCAAAATGGCTGCTGATTCCTGTCCAGGTTGTTTCTCCAGCCTTTGGCCCTAAGAGTACTGGGATAGGCTCCAGCACCCCGCATGACCCTGGTTAGGAAAAGCGGCTCAGAAATGGATGGAATATAAGGATGGTGGCACTTTAGGCACCAAGGTTGTGGTGCAGGAATACGTAAATGTTACACAGAGGACAAGAACTAAAGGACTGAAACTGCTCTGGGGGAAGGAAATTTGGCTAGACTGATGGGTGAGACCAAAACAAGTCCAAGTACAACTACTATGAATACTCAGACACAACTAAAAATAAGTCCAATTAAAGTATTTTTTCCCAGAACCATAAAAAAATAAATGAGATCTTTATTTTTTAGAGTGTGGCTGTTTAATGTTGCATCATGATGCTTTTATTGCACCCCACACAGTGACATTAGCGCCACTGGCTACAACCATCTGCAGGAACAGGTGGAGTTTACTTTTCGAAATCTTCAGTTTATTTTTAGCCAGAAAAGTATCAAAAATACAGATTCAAAGAGGATATGTGTTGAATTTAAACATGGCATTCAAACCACCTCATCATTCACGTCCGCAGTATCCGTCATTACAGCAATATCACTTATTTTACAAGGATTTGCATACGTGTTTCTTTTCCCTCGTCGTTGTGATTGCCTGCGACCTGTGCGTCTCTGTTATTCATGAGCCATCTGGTTGGCTGGTCGCGTCAGGGACACACACGCCCTGATCTGCTCCTGTTCCTGTTTGAATGTTAGTAGGATCAGTGTCTGCATACCTCAGCTTGTGCTAAATGCTACACTGCGCTCACTGTACAGTAAAGGTGGGAAGCACTAGACAGCTAGTTCAGCTGTACACTGTGTACTGTTTATTGTGATTGACTTATTTTGGCTGCAAAATAAGACTCTAAACAAAAAAAGAACATATTTTTGCTTTATCTAATTGTTCTCACTTCAGTACCTTGTTCTTTTTACAAGAAAAAAACTGTAATTATTTTACATAGTTTGTATATTTATTCAGTCTGAGTAGGTTAATGAAAGGAATAGGAACAAATGTTTTACTGTGACAGGCTGCAAAGTGCCTAAAGATACAAGAAGCCTAGATAAAGGAGTTCCAACC